>OU343223.1:54201519-54317508 GCA_910596185.1 Chrysanthemum makinoi | reverse complement strand
TTAAAGCTTATTCTTTTAGTTTGGTGCTTAATTGAGGCCTTTGGCTTATTTTGAAGTGCTTATTAATAAGCAGTTTCACTGCAGCCTCATTTTCTTACACATAAGCATATGTTTTTATATTTTTCTTAGATTAAGAATAATATTTTAGTATTTTCCTGAATTTTTCAGATTTTTCCATCACTGTTTAGTATTTTTCTTTATTTTAAATAGTTTTTAAGTCTTTTTAAATAGCTTTTAATACAAATAAATCAGAAAAAGTTTAAAAAAATATGTTTTCAATTTTACTAGATTAAGATAAATATAAAAAGCCAAAAAAATATTTTTCCATAATTTTCTTGGTTTAAATAGTATTTTCTAGCATTTTAATTAGTTTTAAATAGTATTAAATTAATAATAAATACATAAAAAGTCTAAAAAATATATTTTCAGTTTTAAAATAAGTTTTATCATATTTTAGATTTTTATAAGTTATAATTTTATTTTTCTAGGTTAATTTTGTATTTTCTTATATTTTAGTGCATTTTAAATACTTAATAAATAGTTTTTAATTAATAATAATTAAATAAATAGTTTTAAAAATAATTTTCTTTTTCTAATAAATTTCTTTTATTATTAGGATTGTAAAAATGTCATTTTTATATTTGTAGGCCTTTTATTTCTTAAAACTCACGTTTTATTTTGTACGTTTACGTAATTTTATTTAAACGTACGTTTTAGGTTTTAAACGTTCATCAATTTTAAAATAGTGATAGCTTTTATTTAATATATTTTATCTTTTTAAATTTCTTTTAATTTGCATTTAAGTCGCTGTAATTTATAAATCTTTTCTTTAGGTATAAATATTTCAAAATCCTTATTGATCACTATCCTTAGTGATTATTCGACATCTGAAGTTGTTAAACACCAATTCATCCTCCGTGGGACTTAACGACCCAGGAATCCACTGTATTCCTCTGATTTAAATTGCATTCGTTTCCAGACTGTTTTAAGTTTCTTACGGTCGGCCATTCACAAGTGGTCGGCTTGTGTGAGAAAACTTGACGGTTTGGACCCGAATCAGTGTGGGAGAAATCCTAGCATTGGTGGACTTAACCGGAGATGATTTGGTTGAGTAAACTTCATGTATTATTCTAGCAAGTTTCTTGGGTGGTTCTTGAGTGGATGAGTTAGCACTAGGATCCTTAGTCATAGTGATGATGGTGCTAGTAAGAAACTCTTGCTGATTTTTGAGATGTGATTGAGAGTGGTGTCTTAATCCTAAGGTTGTTGGGTTTATAAAAGATAACTTTGAATTAGGAAATTAAATTCTTGGCCACTTAGAGGACTAAGCATGCTCTTGGGGTTTTGATCAGCTCTAAGAGGATAATTAATATATGCTAAGAGTGGTTAGAGAACCAAAGGGTGACTTGAATTTGAATATGGAAGCTGATTTATGCATTCTGCATCTACGAATCCCGCGGATCCCTCTCAGTAGGGATCTGCCTGGTTAAAGGCCAGGGATCCGGCTATCAGACAAGGTCTAGGTGAACTCATTTTGCTTTTGTAAGGTTTGTTATTAATGGATTTCGAGGGTTTGACTTAATTTTGAAGTCTTTAGTTGTTGGATATTTCAAATCCTTAACCATAACAAGTAATGGTGCTTAATGATGATTTTGGCCAAGAAAATTTGACCTTGGGTAGTCTAACTATATGTTTGACAATGATTCCATTTAATTTGATGTGGAGAAATGGTGATAACAAGTCCTAGAAGTCAGA
Organism: Chrysanthemum makinoi; assembly: GCA_910596185.1. NCBI lineage: Eukaryota > Viridiplantae > Streptophyta > Magnoliopsida > Asterales > Asteraceae > Chrysanthemum > Chrysanthemum makinoi. The sequence continues at coordinate 54,315,753 of OU343223.1, read as the reverse complement.
TGATCTCCTAATAGGAATTTACTAAAATCCTTAAAAATAAGAAGAAATGAAAAACTAATTTTTGACCCTAATTTTGATTAAAAGATGATTGAGATCAATTTGCTAAAATTGAAAGATATACCTAACTAGGTGCTATCAAGCGTGATAGATAATGTGTGAGTGTTGGAGCGGAATTATGGTGAGTTTTGACTAGTAGATAAATCAAAAATATTTAAAAAATGTATCCTAGATAGACCATGGATGAGAGTGAGATTTTCAACTATTTGATAAAAACTTAGTTGGCTCTAGTATCTTATGTTTGACTTGTTAGAGATGATCTAATGGGCTGTTTTGATGTAGCCAAATATGTATTTCATATCAGATGCTACGGATCCCGCGGTTCCCTTATGGGAGGGATCCGGCCAGTTCAAAAGCTGGGATCCGCCATCTGCGATCAGAGAGCTTTTCAGGAAATGTGCATCTTTGCACTTTATATCAAATGCTTTTCCTAGTTGTTTCTACGGGGACTAAATACACTAGCACAACTAATATAATGTATACCAAGGTAGGAAGAGCTAAAATTCCTAGAATGAGTGACAACGACCATTCAAAGGGTCGTAAAATCTCATTTCCCAAGTACCTACGTTAGGATTGTTTAGTGCCATGATATGGCAATACCTACAAACTACAAGCATAATTTTAAATGTTTACAAACCATTGTTTGAAATTGTTCATCACAAGTTTGATTCTTCAAACCTTACCTTTCTTTTCCTCCTTCACTTCTTCACCCGTCCTCCACTTTTTATCAAACTATCTTCGCTTCTTCTTCCTCAAGAAATTGGCGAAGCATTTGAAGATTCCCTTAGGTTGTTGCCATTCGGGTGATTCATTAGGGATGTTTGGCAATTGGTTGATGTAGTCAAAGGGGTCAAGATCGATATTTTCAAGTGGGTTGCTACTACTCCCTTCACCTCCACCTTCTCCTTGCCTTTCCCTTTCGTCCGAGGAATCCGTGGGTGGGTGTGGCCTCTTGCCTTCCACCATAAACCGTGTTGTTCTACCCTTGGTTAATGGTACCATAACCCTATTGCAAAAGCTATGATCCAAGGATTGTGGGGAAGGGTCTAATGCAAAGATGAATTTTGCAAGACGGGTTAGAAGCATAGCATATGGAAGCACCATTTTGTCCATACTTCTTACACTTTCCATTCTCTTGACCATGTAGTAGGCAAGGTTAAATTGAGTATTGGACACTAGGCAATAGATCATGAAGGTTAGACATGCGTTGGGTGGTCCTTGTTTCCTACTAAGCACACCACATTTTCTCTTATCACATCTTCCCACTTCCTATACAATGCATACATTTCCGAAAGCTCCATTTGAAAAGGATCCCTATGGATCACTTTGACTCCTTTGTGACACTTGATGGTGAGGCTCTTGGCATGAACACGGTGTCCCTCACCGTGGTTGCTTCCGGGATCAAAGTGTAGTAAATATCATGATGATCAACCATTGTGTGTAGTTGTTCCAAAGACCATTCATTCGAGTACATGCAAATGCCTTGATATGGAACCCCTATAATTCTTCCAAACTCTATAAGTGAAAGACTAAACTCTCGCTCATTGATGGTGAATTCAATTGAGATGGACCCATCATCATTTCTAATTATACCCATTGTCTTGTAGAATTCAAGCACAAATACCGGGAAAATTTGCTCGTTTATATCCAATAAACAATCAAACCCAATAGTTGCAAAAACTTCCCTTACGTCGGTATTTGCAGGAAATGATGGATCAACAACTCTCCCTTCATGAAATAGTCTCCTTTCAAGCAACTTAAAGGCCTTTCTATCGTCCGGACTTAGACCATTTTTCCTATGATACATGGTATGTAGTGGGCGGTGTCTTGGTAATCTTGTTGCTTGTTGCTTGGCATGATTGTTCCTAAACAATGCAACCACAATGTGGTGTTAATTGTGAATAGTAACCTAGAGGGTTTGATTACAATTTTGCTCAATTCATTTTTATTGAATTCAAGAAATGAGTTTAATTTGTATTAACAATGTTAATTCTTTGATTTGGGTTATCTTAGAATACAATGTGGTAACAAATTATGACAAACCCATTTGAACCCAACCTCTAAAATGAAGAACTTGTAATCCTAGTAATCAAAGAATGAAATCAACAATGTAGTGAAGATTATACTTACACAAGTGATTGTTATGCTTGAGAGAGATGATCAAGTTGCTCCTGTGAACAGTAGTTAGGTTTTTGTTCGTGAGTCTTCAAGGGGAAAGTAGTTTGTGGAACATCCACAATGATCATTCTTTTATTTAAGCTGTCTTCTGTTGCGCGGATCCCGCGGATCCATCTCATTTGGGATCCGGCTAGTGTAAGTCCAGGGATCCGGCATGACAGCAAAAAATCAGCTCAAGCATTCTTTGATACCTTTGGTTTGGAAGTTCTAAAGCGCCTAGGGTTTTGATGTTTTAGGTTCTAAAACTTGTGGTTGATGTTTTGACGATGTTAAGCTAATCTTATTTGACGTAGTTTTCCTTTTAAAGAATTGGTCATAATTCTTTGGGAACTATTTTTCAAAAATTATAATAAAATCCCATTTTATCATAATGTAAGAAGTTTCACATAGATTTTTATTGACGTAGATGGAGTGTCAATAAATCCTTTGTGATGAATAATGATAATGGTTATCAAATAACCAAAATGTCATTTATTATGAATTCGTAGTGTAGTCTCTACAAATAAGTCGAAGAATACTATTCTTGATGATGACTTTAATATAGATAACTACTAAAGCAATTACTAATAGATCATGCAACTAAGATTTCAATAATAAAATTAAAAGCAAGTGATTAGTAATCATACCTTGGCTAAATATTCTTTTTAAGAAAAGAAGTATTTAGATGTTTTGTGATCTTCTTGGAAATTCCAGATTTATGTTGTAAGAATACTAAACATTCTTTTTGCGAAAGAAAATATTTAGATAAATTCTTTATGCTCTTCTTGGTAACTCCAAATCCAAGTATGGATAATGCCTAAAAAAATGTTAGAGCATTCTATCATTGTCCAACAATAAACAATATTATGATTTTTAAAATATGACAAAAGTAATCCCGCTGTAGTTTTCAAACATACGCAGATCGTATCAAGTTTTTAAAGTACCACATACTCTAAGAAACTTGGTAACGAAGCTCTGATGCCAATTGTGGAAAACTAGAAGGGGGGTTGAATAGTTTTACCAATTTAAAACTTCCTTTTAAATATTTAGATCGACTTATGTCAATCTATTTGATTGTTTATGTTGGACGTTGATAGATAGATATATAAACGTGTAATGAAATATAAAGTAGAAGAAGCACATCACCACAAAACAAGTTATTTATAGTGGTTCGGCTACAAGGACACCTTCCTTGCCCTACTCCACCCCCGAGTCACCTACTCCGAGTTCCTAAGCACTACACCAACCTTGTGGCGGAGAAGCCTTCACAACGTTTAACTTTTTCCGGTACTAAGTTAAATACCGAGTTCTTTCACACCAAGGCGAACCACACCTAACACAACGTCGCCTACCCTTTATACGGTTGCTAGGCTAACCACCGAGTTCTTTCACACCTTAGGAGAACTAATCTATCACAACGTCGCCTACCCTTTATTAGGTACTAGGCTAAGCACCTAGTTCCATTACTATGGAGGAACTACTACCCTCACCACACAACACCTAATCTCAAGGAGATCTACTCCTTGTTACAACACCATCCAGGATATCACCATCCTTGTAAATAAACAAATACTTATATGTATAACGATGCACCTCATCGATTATACGACCTAGGCATTTCTTCACAAATACCACTTGATTTGATTTTTTGGCATCCTTCACTAATGCCTTTGACACAACGCTTGGCACCCTTCACTAATGCCTTTGACACAACGCTTGGCACCCTTCACTAATGCCTTCGTCTTGACACCTTTAGCATTCTTCACTAATGCTTTGACACGGATGATGAGCATCTTTCACTAATGCTTTCATCTTGACACTTTCGGCATTCTTCACTAATGCCTTCAACCCAACATCTATGGAGAAAGGAAGAACTATCAACAAGAGAACCTTAGTAGTCTTGATGATGACGAAGCATGGCAACTCATGGACTTGAGCTTGCACGTCTTCAAGAAGTTGTGATCTCTCCTTTAAGAGGAACCTAGAATATCACACAAAAACAAAAGACAAACTACATAGATCACTTAGATCTGAGGTTAGAGGGTTAGAATACTTTGGGGAAATATGTGTGTAAAGTGATGCATAGAAAGGAAGAAATGGCTCTCTATTTATAGAGAAAATTCTCTACTGTTCCTCGAATCCCACGGATCCCTTCCACTTGGGATCCGGCTAGCACAAAGCCAGGATCCGTGGAACGCTCCTCTTTGCCCATGGGTATTTTTGGTTATGGGTCATGGGTCATGGGTTATGGGTTGATCCATGGTTTTCTTTCTAGATACAATGAACTTGGTTAAGTGGTATATATAAAACCATGGGTTATGGGTCAATACCATTTGCTAGTTTATTACCCATTTTAGTATTTACATGTTTCTACCCATTTTAGTATTTACATGTTTTTACCCATTTTATTATACTTAGTTTAAGTGTATGTTAACCCAATATGTATACACTAGTTGTTGTACATATATATATATCTAAATCATAAAAACACTTATGCTTGTTTTAGTGTTTTATGTGAAAACGTAAGTGTGTTAGAAAAACTATTAACTCAAACTATTTACGTATTCTATTTGTTTCGTTAAAATGATTTTACGTTTGTTATCGACAAAACATTAGAAGATCGTAAAATATAAATAAACGTTTTTACGGCTTATTTGTATTAAACATCACCTTTAAATAACTACTCTCCGAATTTCCCTCTCATATTGATACCTTATAATCTTTTCCATATTTCTCTCTCTTTCACCTATATTATTCATCATATCACTTTCTGTGTACACATATCATCAATGGCAAATCGTGATACAGTTTCAAAACACAACATGGTGGCGAATTTAGACAATTTGAAGCTAATGTGATCTTTCATGATATCATTGATTTTCTCACTGGGTCACCGATTAGTTATGCTTTTAGTGGAACCATCTCATTGAGCCCGGATTCAACAATTTTAGGAAACTGCTAGGGTTCATATGGAGAATGATGATTCGTATATTCAAGCTAGAGTTTCTAGGAGAACTGTGAAGGTTCTGAATGCCTCAATTCGTGAGGGATTTATGTTTGATGATGAAGAAGGGTTTCGTTTTGATAAGCACTTGATTTGGGATACATTCAGAGACATTGGGTATGAAGGGTCCTTAACTGAACAAACATTCAAGAAACCCTTATTTTGTCCCCATTGGAAGTATTTAGTTCATGTTTTGCTTCATTGTATTAGTGCTAAAAGTACATCATGGGAGCAATTTGGGTCTAACATAGCATCCGCTATAGTGGGATTGGCTACAAATCGAATTTTCAACTTTTCAAGACTAATCCTCGATGGAATGCTCTCACACATCTCACATGGTTCAAAATGGTTGATGTATCCAAGGTTTATTCAAGTGTTTTCGAACAAACAACTTGCGATGTACCAAAGCCTACTGCGATCTACTACCTTTGTGCAATTTTTGACCACCCAAGATTTTACTTTTATGGCAATGAAGAGTGACTTATTCACTGGCAGGAACACTCCATTGACTACTTCAATGATGGAGATTGTTCAAGCTCTTAGACATGAGGCTGAAGCTAGTGAAGATAGAGAAGGTACTTGCAAGGAACTGCTACTCAAGGTACGCCTCGAAGGTACTGCTTCCAAGTGCTTCTTCTCAAGAAACTTCACCACAGGGTACTGCTTCTCAAGGTTCTGATGTTAATGAAGGCTTGAAGTTTCTCCCACTTCATTCCACCATACTACTCCTCCTATGGCATCACCAACACAAGATGTACCTATTCTCTCATCATCTTCTGACAAAGATCCAGCTACTATACCCCCTGAAGGTTTGGTGTTGGATAATTATGTTCTGACAAGGGAGTTAGTCAGCTTGAAGAAAACAACTAAGGCTCAAGCTAAACAGATTAAGAAGTTAAAGCTTAAGTTTAGACGACTCAAGAATTTTGTCTGGCCATTGGTTCAACATCATCGTCTATGGGTCAAGTCTCAAAAAAAGCTAGGCAAGCCAGTTAGACAATTTACGAAGACAACCAAAGGCACAAAGGTTCAAAAGCAATCTTCATTCCAATTGGGGAGGAATTTGGAAGATAAGAGTTTGAATGAAGAAGCTGAATCTCAAGGTACTGATGTTCAACCTCAAGGTACTGAAGAGCAGGTTAATATTGAAAGTACTGAGGAAGAAAGCACTAAAGTTAAAAGTATGCCGATGATCAAGGTATGTGGCGATCAAAGTACGCTCTTCAAGGAACCTACATGCAAGAGTTAATTACACCAAGGTTGTTAGATTTTGAAGAGGAAGTTGGTCCTTCAACTGTCATACCGAAAAGGAAGGCGATACACCCAAACCTATACACATTGCAAGTGATGATGAAACCATTGCTGAGATCTTGCATGATTTATCAAAGCCAAAGGGTGTTACATTCCGGAATTACGAAGAACAACCAAAGAACTTCTCAACCTACTATAGATCCTAAGGATAAAGGAAAGGTAAGTTGGTGAAACAAAGAAGAAAAAAAAACCTACTTTAGCACAGATAAGGGATGCTCAAGTTGCTATGAATGAGGAAGCAACTAGAAAATTTCAAGCTGAATTGAATGCTGAGGATAGAGAAGCTAAGGAAATTGAAGAAGCTAAGAATAGAGAAGCAGCTAAGAAATTGCAAGAGGAATTGAATGCTCAAGTCTGAAATATTACAGGTCACCTATTCCTATTTCTTCTTTACCAAGAAAACCAAATCTTGCTAAGGAAAGGAATGCAATGATGGCTTATTTAAAGAAGCAAGGATATATTGGTTTGAATAAGTTAAAGTATGTTGAGATGAAAGAGTTATATGAAGCTGTTAGAGAAGATTATCAGAAACAAGTTGATAGTATCAAAGATTATAAAGATGTTGATGCTCAGAAAGAAGAAGAAAGAAAAGGAAGCTTAAAAAGAAAAAGAACTACTGAAGTTAAAGATCATCAGCAGTCAAAGAAAGTTGAATTAAGATCTGAAACAAATGATGAACAAAGGAATTACTTAAGGATTGTAGATTTTGAGTATTCAAAAGATGATGCTGAAATGAAGATGAACAAATCTCTAATAACTACTTTTGAAGTTGTAGAGTTAAAGGATGGAAGTTATCTGATGTTTCACATAGAAGATGAAAGCTTTAGGGTGTTCAATATGATATGGGATTTATTGCATATAATAGATAGAGTGGATTTATTTCATTTATATCATGTGGTGAAAGAATATTTTGAACACAATCCATCAGAAGGATTTGGTTTAATCTTGCTTGGAGATCTCACAACTGTTTGGGAAACTGAAGAAACAAGTACTGTTGAGATTTGGAAAAACCAAGAAGATTGGGAGATTACTTGCTGGAGATTCTTTGAAGAATCTAGAGTGCATGTTTTAGAGTTAGAAGATGGGACTATGATTCATGTTAGCGATAGAAGATATCCTCTTACATCAGATCTCAAGAGGAGGATGCTGAAGCATGGAATGGAAGTTGAAGAAGATAATGAAATTGCACGTTTGGTCATCAAATTGTTTATCAAATGGACTACTATTGCTGATGATGATGAATAACTGGTATGAATCTTAATTGAATACATTATTTTTGAAATATCAGTACTTTATTCAAAGTACTGCTGATCAAACAGTACTTTCATCAAAGTACTGCTTGCAGCTTTAAATCAGTTAATGATTTTAAGAAAAACTTTTGCTAAGTGAAAAATATTATGAAACAAAAGATTAAAAGAAATAAATGGTTTTTGAGATGGTAACAACAATAGGTTATCAATCCACCATGGTTACAAAAGGATTGGCTAATCCATGAGCAAACGGCTCTGGTAAAGATATCTCATATCCGTTTTATAGTTGACAACTTGCTAATAAGTTGTATGGTAATCAACTCACCATATCAGTAAATGTGAAGAGTTGACTAGCCCACAAGAAAATGGCTTGTGGTAAAGGCTGTGGAAAACCATTATATGGTAATTAGTTCACCATGATGAAAGAACTAACTAGTCCAAAAGGGTACAGCTTTTGGTAAAGACAAATCAAATATGTTGATAGCTGATGATTTGCTAAAGATCATATGGATATCAATGTACCATGATCTCACACATCAAAACATTTGGCTACTCCAGAGTTAATGGCTTTGGTAAAGAGACATTAAATCCATTAAATTTTCAATGATTCACCTCACAGGAGTTTACACACCTGGAAGTGATGAGAATAGATTGAAACTTAAACTGAATTAATGTACAAATTGTCTTATGTTGCTGAAAAGATGGAACTTGCTGAATGTTGCTGAAAAGACAGAGATTGTTGAATGATGTCAGAAAGAATATTTTTCAATAATACTTTGATGATGATATAAGCACAGAATCTACAAAGATAAAATTTGAAGATAAAGTCACAATTCCTCTTTGAAGACAAAGATATTAAAGCTAAATATACAAAGGAACTTGTTGGGATATGAAAGTGCTGAAGAATGATAAAGTACTGGAAAAAGTCAAAGATTCAAAGTACTGCAAAAGAGGAAGTCAAAGTACTGCTGAAGAAGTCAAAGTACTACAAGGCTAAGAGAACTGTTATATTCGTTTATAGAAAGTCTTGTAATTCTAGAATATTCTTTATTAGATTACTTGTCGTACAAGGATACAAATTGTAAATCGTTTAGGGTTATCCTTGAGCCTATAAAAGGACCCCTAGATTGATATTAGAAATACGCGACATTATTAGAGTTTTAGAGAAAAGTTCGATATTATTAGAGTTATTAAAGAATCTGCATAATAAGCAGAGTTAGAGTTATTAATAAAATCGTTCAAAGTTAAAGTTATTCTTCTTAGCTTTGTTAAGTAAATTCCGCATACTTAATAGAGTTTGCTCAGTGTTTCTTTGTTAATAACTTAGGATTTATCCGAGGTTATTAAACCTTAACAAGCTATTTAAGTTAGTTTGGTTAGAGTACATCGATCCAACAAGTGGTATCAGAGCTTGTGTGGAAACTATGACTAGGAAGAAACCCTAAAACCCTACTACAACAAAACCTAAAGATGTCGATCAAGTTTTGTTCCACCACCATCAATCACCTCACCTTCGAATTCCAATCATCAAGAAGGGAGAATATGACCTATGGTGCATGAAGATGAGGCGCATATTGCCATCCTGAGACCATGCACTATGGAATGTAATTGTCAATGGTAATGAAGTAGTTCCAAACTATTGATGTTCCTGGACAACTCAAAGCACCTAAACCATCTTACCGGCAGCTACCTTAAGGAATCAAGAGAAGGCTCTTAACATTCTCCTATCTGCTATACCTGATGGACATCTACTGAAGTTTCATGATGCTAAAGATGCAAAGCAACTCTGGGCTGCTCTCAAGACCAGATTTGAAGGGAATGAAGCTTCTAAGAAGATGCACAAAAATCTGTTGAAACAATAGTTTGAAACTTTCACTGTTGGTGAAAGAGAGAGTCTTGATGCTGCATATGATAGATTTCAAAATCTCCTCAACATGTTGGAGCTATACAAGGCAGAAGTATATGTTGAAGATGCAAATATGAAGTTCTTAAGGAGTTTGCCATCCACATGGCATGTGATTCCTACTATGATCAGAGGACAACCAGTTTTGGATGTCATGGACTTTGATGATCTCTACAATCATCTGAAGGTGTATGAGCATGAGATGAATGGCCAAACCAGTTCCAAATCACACAACATTGCTTTTCTGTCATCTGAAAAGAAAGGCAACTTCCGCCAAAAGCACGCTTCTCCCACTCAAAGTACTGTGGCTCAGTCACTGTTTCATATACTACCCCCACCTATGCTAAGCAAGCCCCACCAACTACTACCATGCACTCAGATGAAGTTGTATGCTCTTTCTTTGCACGCAAGCTTCTTTACCTATCACTTATGAAGAAGATCTCTCACAGATTGAAGAGGATGCTTTAGAAGAAATTGATATCAAGTGGCAAGTTGCAATGATCACTGCAAGGATCAAGAAGTACATGAAGAAAACAGAAAAAAGCATTGACTTCAAACCAAAACAGGGTATCACTTTTGACAAATCCAAGATTGAATGCTTCAATTGTCAAAAGATGGACACTTTGTTGGAGTCTGGTTTGCTAAGTATCAAGCAAACAGGTTGATGAAAACCAAAGTGGAGCTCAAAGAAATTCCAATTACTAAAACAAAGGCTTTGGTTGCTCAAGAGAAGTTATCAGAAGTTGACTGGAGTGAAGAGTTTGATGTTGAACCAGTGACTTACTGTATGGTAGCAGTGGAAAGCGGTGAAAATTCAGTGGAAGAATTGGAAGAGCACCGCTTTTGATGAGGAACCGAACATGCTACTTGGAATCCAGAGATTGTCTAGGAGGATTTGATTGGAGCTTGGAGAGTGAAGATGATCATGTTCTACTTGCAATGGTAGCTACTTCACCAAGTTCACCCCTATCTCCGAGGTATGCTCAAATTGTCATGATTTTTATCAAAATTACTTGGCGTTATGTGATTGAAAGAGATAATTGTGTTAGGGCTAGGTCGAGGTAGTGGTTATCAAATAACCTTAGAATCTATGGAAGCCAAAATATTAGCACATGAAAATAATGAAGTAGCTTGGGCAGAAAAGTATGCACAACAGGACTATCAGTTAAAACTAAGTGAATGGAAATTAAACTGTAAAATTTCTGAAATTGAGAAACTGACTAAGGAAAGAGATGATTTGTTTACTTGACGTACAAGGATAATAATTGTAAACCGATTAGGGTTATCCTTAAGCCTATAAAAGGACCCTTAGATTGGTATTAGAGTAACGAGTTTTATATACGTTTTAGAATCCTAAAGTACGATCATTATTTAGAGTTTTAGAGTTGTTAAAGAATCTGCATAATAAGCAGTTTTAGAGTTATTAATAAAGTTAAATCTTCTTAGCTTTGTTAAGTAAATTCCGCGTACTTAATAGAGATTACTCAGTGTTTTCATTGTTAATAACTTAGGATTTATCCGAGGTTATTAAACCCTTAAACAAGCTATTTAAGTTAGTTTGGTTAGAGTACATCGATCCAACAGTCTTTGTAAACAGAGACAAAATACATCAGTATTTTGTCTTCTGTAAATTGTCAGTTTGTCACTTAGGAAAGAGTTAGAACTCATACTTGTATAAATAGCATAAGAGATGGAGTGAAAGGTTAAGCTTGGTGAATTGTAAAAACACACATTCACGCAAGCTATCTTTCACTCCTCCAAATACAACTTAATCTCTGAGATAGCTCAGTGGGTACTTGTAGTTGTGCTCAGACTTAGCCTGAGCTTCGAGAGGAGTTACCAAACTTTGTCATTTCAATCCCAAGTACTATTCCGCAAGTACTTAGGTAATGTATTCTTCTGATTCATTTCTAATAAGAATATTATGTTGAAAATTATTCAGTGTGTTTTACTTACACTACTTTCAGTCATTGATTCACTATTAGTTCGTTTTTAAATACTTAAACTGTTTTATACAATAGTGAATAGGGAACAACAGTTTTTCCACGGCACAACTTGGGTCTCGATAAGTTCTTTCTTGTTTCCCAAACTTTTAACCTGTTATTATTATTTATTTTTCTCGTTCTTTGTTAGCTGACACAACTACTTATATGGTCTTTTCGTGCGTGATGGCACCACCACCTTCCATAGTAACCGGCCTAAAAGACTATAGGTCTGTTTGGATTCCGAGGTTTTTTTTTTTTTTTTTTCTTCTGTTTTGTTTTGTTAAGTACAATGCAATTTTATAGGCTGTAGACTTGTAGTTAAGAAAGGTTTTTTTTTTTTTTTTTGGTTTAGCTAAGAGAATGTATGGGGCTTATGTAGGACCACATCTGTTGTTACGTCTGACTGAAGAGGAAGTCAAATTTTAAGGCTTATAGATACAGACCGAGATAAGGCATTTAATGGATCCCACCTTCAAAAGAAATAATATTAAATTTTTTTGTGGGACTCTGATAAGTGTGTAAATACTCATCATTTTTAGTCAAATCTGAACTGCAAAACGTCTAAAAAAGCTCAGAAATGCATCAAAATACTGAAAATATTTCAAAATTGCATTTTATATGTTTCAGATGCAAAATGTTCAAAATCAGATGAAAAATGAGCTAAGTTTGCATAATTGGCAGTTTCAGTCCCCCAAGTTTCAAAAGTTGTCAGAAACAGTCCCTGAGCACATAATTTCAAAAGTAAAATCACCAAAGGTCCTTTTAAAATCAAAAGTTGTCAAAATTAGTCCTTTGGTGAAAAATGTCAAAAGTTTGAGAAAATTACAAGTTTGGTCCTTCAAGTTTAAAAATTGGCAGAAATGGTCCTTGGAAAATTTGAAAATGGCAAGATTGGTCCTTGTAATTTTTGAGATTGTCATTTTCAGCCCTTGGAAACAACTTTGCAGGTTTGGCAGAACTGGTCCCTCAGTTTTCAGAATTTACAAACAAGTCCCTAGATTATTAATACCCCCTAAACCTTTTTGGACTTGTCAAAACCCATTTTGACCCCCTGCCTTATACCCTTGTGACCCCTGTCAATTGCATTTGGACCCCCTCTATTATTAAATCCCCAGTCAAAACACTTTGACTTCTCTTTTCCCTCTCCCTCACGAGATACCACTTCACCATCATCACTTGCCTGCAACTCACCTGCTAACACTCAACCATCATCATCCCTACCCTCCTCCAAACACAACACTCCAAGGATGCATTTAATGCCCACTAAACCTAACTCTGCCATCTCCAAATGTTAAAACAAGTTTTGGCGCCAATTTCCAATCAAACGGCCAAAATCTATTTCAGCAATCCAAGGGCCGAAATTATTAGTGGGATTTGAAGAGAGAGGTGAGAGAAAGACATTTTGGGTATAAAAGAGAAGGAAGACAGAGAAGAGAAGGGGTAGTTAGTTTTATTTTTCACAATGTATGTCGATTTTTAGCTTATCATGTCTTAAGTAGTTTTCAATTGTATTTTCAAGCCTCTTTGTATTAAACTCAAGTGTTTTGGTGTATTGCAACTTATTTCAAATATCAATTCCAAGTTTATGTTCATGTTTCAAATTTCAAGCCACTGTTACAATCTTCATTTTCAAACTCTGATGTCCTAGCTTCAATCAGCATATTTATAAGTTCAAACAAGCTTAAACTAGCTTATTAAAGCTTTCTATAAGCTCACATCTCAGTTTCAAGCAATATTGAACTTTGGTCAACAAAAGTCAAACAGGGTTGATTTGGTGTTGGAAATGGAAATGGGTTAAAGCAGGAATGGAAATGGGTTGATTCTAAGTTCTATGGGTTGATTTTTATAGTATAGGGGTTCTGGTTTCATTGATTGCAAGCCATTGTGGCTAGGGACCATCGTAAGTTAATTTCCATAAGTTATTGCATAATCTGCCTTTATGGTTTAGATTGGTTTGTATTTGTTGGATTAGTTGTTATTATAATAGTTAAAGTCAGTTTGATTATCTGCATATGCTAGTTTAGCAGTTAGCTTTGTTTTGCTCACAATTTAGTGTTTACAGTGGTGATTGGATTTGCTACCTAAACTGTGCTAGAGCCTTGGTCATTGGTTAAGACTTATTGGTTTATGTTTGTTTAGCTTATATTGACCAAATCTCTGTCTCAATATTGCCTGCAAAACACTCAAAGTCAAAATCTTTTGTTAACTGTTTTATAAGCTCAACTGTTGGATTTTCAAAGAATCAAAAGCTTGTGTTGTGTTTAAAGTTCATAGATAAAGCTTGAAGTAGTTCTATTTCATCATTTTACTTCAACATCAATCCACAAATTTAGTTCTAATCTCACATAAGTCAACTTTTCAAATCTGTCATAAAAGTCAAAAACTTGAAAAACTTGTTTTGAGCCAAACTGGAGTGATTTTTCATTACTTCATTTTTAGATCAAATCAAGTGAAATTAAGGTTACAAAAACTTCAGTTGGTCTATTTTATTATTATCATTTTTGTGGAATTTTACAAATTTCTTAAAAGCTCCATTTGAGCTTGTCAAACAGGGCCTAATTGCCCTGTTCAAAAGCTCAGCTTAAACTGAGTTTTTCTCAGTTTTGCCCAGGGTTGCAATGAGCTCATAAGAGCTTGTTAAAGCCTGGTTTTTGGTTTACATGTTCCCAGCCAGGTCAAGTATAGGTCCCCATATCTGTTTTTCATTTCCAGCTTATTTTCAAGCATGTGCTTAAGCTGCAACTTAATACCTTAAACTGTTTTAAGCACATTTAGCTTAAGTCATCAAATCTGTTCATTCAGTTACTCAGAGGTTAAAAACAGTTAAGACTTGTTGCATTTTGGTTCTTGTATCATTTTATAGCCTCTGTAAACAGTTGGTGGCTTGTTTTGATCATTTGGCTTATTCAAGTGCTTATTTATAAGCACTTGGCACATCAGTTCCTTATTCCTCCATACAAGCCCTTGTTTTTCCATTTTTCCTAGATTCCTCATAATATTTTAGAGTTTTCCTGAAATTTTCAGATTTTTCCAAATCAGTTTGCTATTTTTCTTGGTTTTAATTAGTTTTTAAGCACTTTTTAATTAGCTTTTAATACAAATAATTCAGAAAAGTCTCAAAAAAATAGTTTTTCATTTTTCTTAAGTTTAGATAAATATAAAAAGACAAAAAAATATTTTTCTAGATTTTTCTTAGTTAAATTTGTATTTTTAAGCCATTTAATTAATTTTTAATAGTTTTTAATTCCTAGAAAATAGAAAAATATTCAGAAAAATACAAAAATAGTTTTTGAAATTCTCTTTTGATATTTTAGATTTTTCTAAGTCTTAATTTTATTTTTTTAGCTTTATTTCCTATTTTCTTGTATTTTAGGCTAATATTAAATAGTTAAAAATAGTTTTTAATTAATAATAATTAATTAAATAGTTGTAAAATTAATTTTCTTTTTCTATATATTTTCTTTCATCATTAGGTTTGTAAAAATATCATTTTCATATTTTTAGGGTTAATATTGTGTAAGTTTCACTTTTTCTATTGTACGCTACGTAGTTTTTAATTCAGTTTTTATAAAAACATAAAATCAAAAACATCATTTTGCAAATAGTGATAGCGTTTATTTAATATTTTTTATCTTTTTAATCTCCTTTAATTTGCATTTAAGCCGTTGTAATTTGTTGGCTTTTTCTGTAGTTATAATCTTATCAGATCTCTTTTTCGTTCAAATTTCTCGATCACTTTACGTTTGATAATCCATTGCATAGCTCGCTGGGACATAACGACCCGGGGAAACACTATACTCCCCAGATCTTCATTGAGTTCGTTCCTGAGCCGTTTTAATTTTGTTACGGTCGGCCATTCACAAGTGGCAGACTTGAGTGATAAAACTTGACTGGTTTGGCGCGGATCAAATTTTTGGCGCCGCTGCCGGGGAGCTGTGCTGATTATCTTCCGTTTAGCAGATTAGTAATTTGAATACTCACTCTTTGTTTATATCATCCATCTCTATCTATATATATATCCATATTTTCTTATAAAAAATCCAAAAACCCAAAAACA
This sequence comes from Chrysanthemum makinoi, assembly GCA_910596185.1. Lineage (NCBI taxonomy): Eukaryota > Viridiplantae > Streptophyta > Magnoliopsida > Asterales > Asteraceae > Chrysanthemum > Chrysanthemum makinoi. The sequence continues at coordinate 54,300,029 of OU343223.1, read as the reverse complement.
GCAAAAACGTATAAAACACAAAAATATTTTTCTTTTGTTTCTATATATGTATCAAAAATAAAAATACAAAAAGATTTGTCGTTTTCTTTAATAATAAAAACATAAAAGATTACCACCGCAAACCAAGGCAGTGCACTACCTAACTGGGGGTGCGACCATAATAAGTTCCCGAACCAAAGATTAAAACTTGCCTTTGTGTCCTTGTGATTGGTGTACCTTTTTCAAAGAAGCCATTCATCTTGTGATTATTGGTTAAGTTCACTGTTGTTTTGCCTCGATTTTGTGTTAATTGATTTTGTTGTGATATCTACTTGTCAGAAACATAAAACCAAAAAAAAAGATTCTTCTTTACCCCATTTTTATAATTCATCTTCATAATTCCCATTTCTCTTAACTCGAGTCTCTTAGAGTTAAATATAGTGCATGCGCACTCGTTCTTCTAGATCATTGAGTCCTTTGCGTGATCTAGCGAAATTCTAGAAAACGCTCGTAGACGTGCCCCAAATAGTCGAACCCGAGATTCGTACTATTTCAAACAACAATATGGCGACGAACGTACTATGGCGGAAATGCTCCAGGCACCCCCCGAGGGTTATGGAGATGCCATCGTTTTACCAAGAATCAATTCGATCACTTTGAATTGAAGTCACATTTAATCCAACTTGTGTCTACGAATCAATTCCGCGGGTTTGATCGAGAAGACCAGTATGCACACATCCGTTGGTTTAACAAGTTGACCGCAACGATCAATTTCAAAGATGTGCCACAAAAAGTGATCAAGTTGATGCTTTTTCCATTCTCTCTGAGGGACAGCCCGATTTGGCTGGAAAAAGAAACCCCTCGATCCATCGAAACTTGGGAGGATCTTGTTCAAAAGTTTGTCAATTATTTCTTTCCTCCATCAAAGACGACTAATCTTAAAATGAAATTTCGGATTTCATCAAAATTTCGATGAAAACTTTGGAGAGGCATGGGAGAGATTCAAAGATCTCCTAAGGAAATGCCCCCATCATGAATTCACGGAGCTTCAACAAGTTAATATCTTTTATAATGGGTTGAACGGTAACGATCAAGATTCCTTGAATGCAGCCGCAGGCGGCAATATCTTGAATCGTAGACCTAAAGATGTGATTGAGATTTGCGAGCAAAAATCAAAAGTTCCTATTTCTCGCAACAAAGTCAATATTCGAACACTCCTGCTTCTTCATCCAATAACTCTTCTGAGTTAGCAGCTCCGATAGCCGCTCTAACGGACGCCATCCGTTGTATGATTAAGGATGTTAAGGAAATCAAAAGCGAAATTCATAAGCCGGAACCAGTCAAAGCCGTAAACAAGGTGTGTGAAACTTGTAGTGGTCCACACGCATATTATGATTGTCAAGCAACCGATGCTTCTTTTTACCAAGCTCCCGTAGCTTCGGTAAACCACAATCAATACCGACCACAAGCTGATCCTCACTACCGTGCACCTAGCGGTATGACACCACTTGGTTTTCCTCCTGTGCAAAAGCACGGCAATCAAAATCGCTTTGTTCCGAATCAAGGACAAAATTTCAATAACTCTCAAAATTTCAATCAAAACCGAAACAATTTCAACCAACCATATCAAGCTCCTAATCATCAGAGTTATCAAAAACCTCCTCAAGCTCCCATGCCAAATGACTTCATGAAAATGACTGAGTCAAACATGCGTTCAATGCAAACTCGATCAATAACATGAGAATTGAGCTAAGAAAGGAAATTGATACCACATTGTCTCGGCAGACAAATGAGTTAAAGAATATGATGAGCAGTTTCATGAACATGAATATGAACAAAGCTTCGTCATCTTCTGGAGGACTCCCAAGCAATACTATTCCTAATCCCAATGCCGAGTTGAAAGCCGTCACCACTCGTAGTGGTAAGACGCACAATGGACCTTCGACTCCAATGCCCCCTCCTCCTGTAGCATTGAGTCAAGTCACCAAGGATACAACGGACAAGGTGCAATTCTCTAGCCCACGAAGTACCGCACACGTCCCACCTTCGGTAGTCCAAGCTTTAAGTCCGGAACCCGAAGTTCGAAGATAAATTCGAGCCCGAAAACACTTCCATCCAAGCTCAAAAGTCTAGTCAGCTTCCTTACCCATCAAGAATGAATGATGAGAAGCTCAAAGACAAAAACAAAGAGCAAATGGAAAAATTTTTCCAAATATTCAATGAGCTACACTTTGATATAAGCTTCGTTGATGCTCTCGTTCTAATGCCTAAATTTGCATCCACGCTTAAAGGCTTATCGACCAACAAAGATAAGTTATCAGAGATGGCTAAAACTCCTCTCAATGAGCAATGCTCAGCGGTCCTTCTCAAGAAGCTTCCCAAAAGCTTGAAGACCCTGGCCGATTTCTAATCCCGTGTGATTTCTTGGGGATGGTTCAATGCTCCGCCTTGGCCGATCTTGGCGCTAGCATTAACCTCATGCCACTCTCGGTATGGAAGAAACTGTCTCTTCCTAAACTTTCATCCACTTGTATGACACTCGAGCTAGCGGACCGTACCATAACTCGTCCACTTGGGATAGCCGAGGATGTCGTGATGAAAGTGGGAAAGTTTCACTTTCCTACTGACTTTGTTGTAGTAGACTTCGATGCAGATCCTAGAGTTCCCCTCATCTTAGGGAGAGCTTTCTTGAGAACGAGTCGTGCTCGATTGATGTGTTTGCTGAAGAGTTGACCATACAGGTTGACAACGAAGAGCTCACATTGAATATCAACCAGAACTCCAAACCTCTGTCCAAACAGAGTGTTGCCACAATTGATCAAAAATCTGAAAGATTCAATGCAACACTCTCAAATTTCACGGTTAAGACGAGTCACCAAAAACGTGCTGAGCTCAAAGCTTTGAAAATCAACCCTGGTTCAAACAAATGGTTTGAAAGCTGTACCAGGGAAGTCAAGAGTGTTCTTGATGATGATGATCTAGAATCGGAGACTTCATCGGAAGTGGTGGAAACTGCTAGCTCTAAGAGCACACCACTTGTCCCACCTCCGGAATCAGTTTGTCGCATCGAGTTTGTTAACTCTGTGGATGAAACCAAACTCTCCTCGGTTTCATCTGAATTGGATGATGATATTTGTGATCCAATGGGAGACATTCTTCCCATTGATGAATTGCTCAAAAAGAATCCATAATCTTCTAGTCTTATTATTCCCGACTCTTCCATCCCTTCTCTCACTCCTGATGAGGAAGATGACAACTTTTGGAATGAAGTCGATGCATTTCTTAGTGATGAGTCAATTCCAACAGGAATTGATGATACTTACTTTGATTCGAAAGGAGACATCCTTTTTCTTGAAAATCTGTTGATTGAAGAACAGTTTCCCACCCCCCCTCCCGGACATCTTCTTGACAATCACCATCTAAGCTTCAATTTTAAGCTTAAAAATGTTAAAAATGGTGATTTGCTTCTTTCTGTTGAGGAATGGACTTGCATTCTCATGTACGTCTTTCTTCCATTCTTCACAGATGGTGTGGTTGCTCTTTCCCTTTTCTCTTTCGGGAATGAGGACACCATTTTTGACCCCGGTATCATCCTTTATAGTTTCTACTATTAACAATACCGCGGTTGTATCTCGTCGGTGTGGAACTTTCTGATGTTCATATGTTTATTAACATTGTGAACGAAAGTCCGATCGAGATTGGTTTTCCACGTTACTTTCCCCATGAACAAATGAATTCGGGGTCGAGTCAAGCTAGCGACTCGGTAATCAAAAACAGTAGCTCACTATATGGGTTTTCACCCGTATTTCTGACTTCTTTCTACTTTCTACCACCCTAGTGTGGGGGGGTTGCCCCACATGTTGTGTATATATGCACATTTCAAAAAAAAAAAAAAAAAATCTTTTCAAATAATGGTCGTAGTATTTCCCTTTTACGTTCTTTGTTTCGGCATAACCGCCGGTACTTTGAATATTGAGGGCAATATTCATTTCTAAGTGTGGGGGAATTCTCACGAATTTTATCATGTAATTATACCCCTAATTCCCGTTTTGGAAAATTTTTTGGAGTAAGTGTCTACACTTACTCATCTTATGGTTATCAGTCCGCCTTGTCTAAAAAAACTAAAGGATTGGCTAATCCAGGAGCAAACGGCTCTTGGTAAAGATATCTCAAATCCGTTGACGGCTTGCAATTTGCCCAAAATTGTATGGTATTCACCTCACCATATCCTTAATTAGTAAAGAGTTGGCTAGCCCGCAAGTTTATGGCTTGTGGTAAAGGCGGTTGGAAAACCATAATTGGTAATCAGCTCACCAAAGATAATATTGATAATTTATCTAAGAGTTGGCTAGTCCAGAGCAAACGGCTTCGGGTAAAGACAAATCAAATCCGTTGGAAGCCGGTGGTTTGCTCAAAATCACATGGTTATCAGTGTACCATGGTTCTTACTTGAACTGAAACATTTGGCTACTCCAGAAGTAATGGCTTTTGGTAAAGAGATGAAATCCATTAAATTTTCTCAAATCATTGCTAGGGACTAGCAATAGTTTAGTGTGGGGGATTGATGAGTGTGTAAATACTCATCATTTTTAGTCAAATCTGAACTGCAAAACGTCTAAAAAAGCTCAGAAATGCATCAAAATACTGAAAATATTTCAAAATTGCATTTTATATGTTTCAGATGCAAAATGTTCAAAATTAGATGAAAAATGAGCTAAGTTTGCATAATTGGCAGTTTCAGTCCCCCAAGTTTCAAAAGTTGTCAGAAACAGTCCCTGAGCACATAATTTCAAAAGTAAAATCACCAAAGGTCCTTTTAAAATCAAAAGTTGTCAAAATTAGTCCTTTGGTGAAAAATGTCAAAAGTTTGAGAAAATTACAAGTTTGGTCCTTCAAGTTTTAAAATTGGCAGAAATGGTCCTTGGAAAATTTGAAAATGGCAAGTTTGGTCCTTGTACTTTTTGAGATTGTCATTTTCAGCCCTTGGAAACAACTTTGCAGGTTTGGCAGAACTGGTCCCTCAGTTTTCAGAATTTACAAACAAGTCCCTAGATTATTAATACCACCTAAACCTTTTTGGACTTGTCAAAACCCATTTTGACCCCCTGCCTTATACCCTTGTGACCCCTGTCAATTGCATTTGGACCCCCTCTATTATTAAATCCCCAGTCAAAACACTTTGACTTCTCTTTCCTCTCCTCACGAGATACCACTTCACCATCATCACTTGCCTCGCAACTCACCGCTAACACTCCACCATCATCATCCCTACCCTCCTCCAAACACAACACTCCAAGGATGCATTTAATGCCCACTAAACCTAACTCTGCCATCTCCAGCTGTTAAAACAAGTTTTGGCGCCAATTTCCAATCAAACGGCCAAAATCTATTTCAGCAATCCAAGGGCCGAAATTATTAGTGGGATTTGAAGAGAGAGGTGAGAGAAAGACATTTTGGGTATAAAAGAGAAGGAAGACAGAGAAGAGAAGGGGTAGTTAGTTTTATTTTTCACAATGTATGTCGATTTTTAGCTTATCATGTCTTAAGTAGTTTTCAATTGTATTTTCAAGCCTCTTTGTATTAAACTCAAGTGTTTTGGTGTATTGCAACTTATTTCAAATATCAATTCCAAGTTTATGTTCATGTTTCAAATTTCAAGCCACTGTTACAATCTTCATTTTCAAACTCTGATGTCCTAGCTTCAATCAGCATATTTATAAGTTCAAACAAGCTTAAACTAGCTTATTAAAGCTTTCTATAAGCTCACATCTCAGTTTCAAGCAATATTGAATTTTGGTCAACAAAAGTCAAACAGGGTTGATTTGGTGTTGGAAATGGAAATGGGTTAAAGCAGGAATGGAAACGGGTTGATTCTAAGTTCTATGGGTTGATTTTTATAGTATAGGGGTTCTGGTTTCATTGATTGCAAGCCATTGTGGCTAGGGACCATCGTAAGTTAATTTCCATAAGTTATTGCATAATCTGCCTTTATGGTTTAGATTGGTTTGTATTTGTTGGATTAGTTGTTATTATAATAGTTAAAGTCAGTCTGATTATCTGCATATGCTAGTTTAGCATTTAGCTTTGTTTTGCTCACAATTTAGTGTTTACAGTGGTGTTTGGATTTGCTACCTAAACTGTGCTAGAGCCTTGGTTATTGGTTAAGACTTATTGGTTTATGTTTGTTTAGCTTATATTGACCAAATCTCTGTCTCAATATTGCCTGCAAAACACTCAAAGTCAAAATCTTTTGTTAACTGTTTTATAAGCTCAACTGTTTGATTTTCAAAGAATCAAAAGCTTGTGTTGTGTTTAAAGTTCATAGATAAAGCTTGAAGTAGTTCTATTTCATCATTTTACTTCAACATCAATCCACAAATTTAGTTCTAATCTCACATAAGTCAACTTTTCAAATCTGCCATAAAAGTCAAAAACTTGAAAAACTTGTTTTGAGCCAAACTGGAGTGATTTTTCATTACTTCATTTTTAGATCAAATCAAGTGAAATTAAGGTTACAAAAACTTCAGTTGGTCTATTTTATTATTATCATTTTTGTGGAATTTTACAAATTTCTTAAAAGCCCCATTTGAGCTTGTCAAACAGGGCCTAATTGCCCTGTTCAAAAGCTCAGCTTAAACTGAGTTTTTCTCAGTTTTGCCCAGGGTTGCACAGAGCTCATAAGAGCTTGTTAGAGCCTGGTTTTTGGTTTACATGTTCCCAGCCAGGTCAAGTATAGGTCCCCATATCTGTTTTTCATTTCCAGCTTATTTTCAAGCCTGTGCTTAAGCTGCAACTTAGTACCTTAAACTGTTTTAAGCACATTTAGCTTAAGTCATCAAATCTGTTCATTCAGTTACTCAGAGGTTAAAAACAGTTAAGACTTGTTGCATTTTGGTTCTTGTATCATTTTATAGCCTCTGTAAACAGTTGGTGGCTTGTTTTGATCATTTGGCTTATTCAAGTGCTTATTTATAAGCACTTGGCACATCAGTTCCTTATTCCTCCATACAAGCCCTTGTTTTTCCATTTTTCCTAGATTCCTCATAATATTTTAGAGTTTTCCTGAAATTTTCAGATTTTTCCAAATCAGTTTGCTATTTTTCTTGGTTTTAATTAGTTTTTAAGCACTTTTTAATTAGCTTTTAATACAAATAATTCAGAAAAGTCTCAAAAAAATATTTTTTCATTTTTCTTAAGTTTAGATAAATATAAAAAGACAAAAAAATATTTTTCTAGATTTTTCTTAGTTAAATTTGTATTTTTAAGCCATTTAATTAATTTTTAATAGTTTTTAATTCCTAGAAAATAGAAAAATATTCAGAAAAATACAAAATAGTTTTGGAAATTCTCTTTTGATATTTTAGATTTTTCTAAGTCTTAATTTTATTTTTTTAGCTTTATTTCCTATTTTCTTGTATTTTAGGCTAATATTAAATAGTTAAAAATAGTTTTTAATTAATAATAATTAATTAAATAGTTGTAAAATTAATTTTCTTTTTCTATATATTTTCTTTCATCATTAGGTTTGTAAAAATATCATTTTCATATTTTTAGGGTTAATATTGTGTAAGTTTCACTTTTTCTATTGTACGCTACGTAGTTTTTAATTCAGTTTTTATAAAAACATAAAATCAAAAACATCATTTTGCAAATAGTGATAGCGTTTATTTAATATTTTTTATCTTTTTAATCTCCTTTAATTTGCATTTAAGCCGTTGTAATTTGTTGGCTTTTTCTGTAGTTATAATCTTATCAGATCTCTTTTTCGTTCAAATTTCTCGATCACTTTACGTTTGATAATCCATTGCATAGCTCGCTGGGACATAACGACCCGGGGAAACACTATACTCCCCAGATCTTCATTGAGTTCGTTCCTGAGCCGTTTTAAGTTTGTTACGGTCGGCCATTCACAAGTGGCAGACTTGAGTGATAAAACTTGACTGGTTTGGCGCGGATCAGACTCAATTCTTTCCCGTAAGAAAAAAGAAACAGGCTCAAAGTATCTATTAGGGTTATTAGCATAAAAATGTATCATACTTGTCACTTTTTGACATTGTATGTTGCGTATTTTTTTTCTCATCTTGACACCAACCTTTTGAATTCATGTTATTGTGTGTACTTTGCGACTATTTCAGCCATGAAAATGACCATTTTACCCTTCAAAATTTGAAAAAAGTAAGGGTAAAATGGTCACAAAGTACACACAATAGCACGATTTTAAAAAGTGAGTGTCAAGTTGAGAAAAAAAAAGTATGCAATATACAATGACAAAAAATGACAAATATAATGCCTTTTTATGCTAATAACCCTATCTTTTACTATGGAGTATAATTTGTTGTAAAAAAGTTAACTTATTCAATCAAAGTGAGGTATTTGTTGTGTGACTAATTTTTTCTGAAATTACATATGTGTTTAAAATTATCACCAGTTAAACCTTTTTTTAGTGGGTAACTATTCTTAGGGTGCGTTTGGTATATGGGTTTATGAGGGTTTGGGTTGAAAGAGGTGCATAATCCATTGTTTGGTTGGTGTGGACCGGTTTTAAAAATTGTCAGAAATCCTTTCTGTAAAGGTTCTGAGAAAACCTTACCTCACATGAGGGATTATAACTACAAAACAAATATATAGTGGGCCCTTGTTAGTACTTTATCCCACTCATATTTTGGGTCATCCGATTTGTTTGATTCTTTGTTTTCTCACCATAGATTATAATGGTACTTTTATTTTTAAGTTTAAAATCACAATAGTTTTATCCTAATTCTTATTCCCTACTTTTATAACAAACAGTTTTTTTTATATTCTTTTACAAAATACTAAACCAAATCCTAAACTAAATCCAAATCAAATCCTAAACCAAATCCAAATCCAAAACCACAAACAAACCAAACGGGCCCTTATATTATTGCATAAAATTCATAATTATATTGCATCTGGCTTTTGTGGCTGCAATTTTTACCTCAAGTTGTCTTTCTTATACTATTGACGTATATTTTTTTGACAAATCACACACAGACTACTAGATATTGATCAAAGGCTTTTTAGTCTACAACTTTTATTTCCAAGCTCCAAAAACAACTTGTTGCAATGCATACCATTGTTTCTAACTTTCAACTATACTACAACTAACAATTATAACAAAAACTAATTTTCTTAAGGGTAAAAGTTATTAATGTTTAATATACTTTATCATTGGTCTCATTATGTGGTATGAACTGACAAAAATATCATTATGCATAGCGTAAATTTACACCTTTAGTCTTCATGGTTGCACCGTTTGTCTTAACGCCTCCATTATGCGTAACGGTCGTTACTTTTACTCGTTAAATGTGACAATAGACTTCCAACCATCACCATCACCACCACCACCCACCACCACCTCCTCAACCACACCACCACTACCACCTCAACCACCACCCACCACCACCTCAAGTACCACCACCACCACCACCACCTCAACCATTACTACCAACCACCACCACCCCCACCCCCATCACCTTAACTACATCAACTACCACCACTTAAACATACAAAGGCTTTTTTTAAAGCTTTGTTTTCTTCATTAACAACAGACAAAGGCTTTTTTTTCAAGTTCGGACTAAATGATTGTTTTACTAGCTTTATCTTAAGACTTAAGAGGGTATGATGATTTACCTTGTATCAAACCATGAGGACCACCAACCACCACCACCTCAACCACAACAACCATTAGGGGTGTGCACGGTTCGGTTTGGGTCGGTTTTTGGCTAATACCGTTTCGAACCGAAATATTCGATTTTTATAGAATCCAAAACCAAAATTGTTTAGTCTTTAGCGGTTCGGTTTTTTCGGTTTGTTATCGATTTCGGTTCGGTTTGTCGTTTATTTTGGTTTTTAACCGTTTATATTTGGGCATAGCCAATTTATATGAACAAACTTGTTTAACATAGAAAATTGGTTATTCTTATTTACTTTTTGTCAATCTAAACCTAATAATGTTATCATATATTTCTACAATTAAAAACATATAGATGAAACACACACACATGCAAGTGAACATACACATAGTATGATCATTGTCATATATGTATTGATATATTGTCAAGTAAACACACGATACGAAAAACACGCATATAAACGTTAGATAATATATTATAAATCCACCTACAAAATGAATATGAATTTATAAATTTGATTTATTTAGTTATTTATTTGTATTATATTAATTAATATATTATTATATAATAAAACCGATTCGGTTTAGTTTTTACAGTTCAGTTTTTGACGAAAACCAAAACCGAACCGTATTTGTCGGTTTTTGAAAGAGTAAAAATCGAACCATTGGTTTTTAGTTTCGCTTGGTTATTTCGATTCAGTTTTTTTGGGTTTTTGATTTGGTTTCGTTTTCGGTTTTTTTGCTCACCCCTAACAACCACCACCACCTAAACCCTTTGAGTTGATATCTGTAAAGATTATTCAAGATAGCCAAAGTGTATTTTACAAACTCTATTAAAAATAAAGCAATTATGGTGAAAAGGTGAAAAATATATTACTCCAAAAGCATTATTTACATTATAAGCATCTATAAGGCGCATTTGGATCATGTTTAACATAGATGACACATTTGTGTTACTTTGTGTTCAGAGTCTATGAAACTAGCCTTAGGGTCATCTAAGACTTCCTCAATATTAGTTTTTTTAGATGAAACTAGGTTTTAGGTTGTTGTGGTTGAGGTGGTGGTGGTGGTGGGTAGTGGTCGTGGGTGGTGGTGTTAGTGGTGGTGGTGGTGGGTAATGGTGGTGGTGGTCATCGTGGTCGTGTTTGTTGTTGTTGGTGGTGGTGGATGAAAGTCTTTTGTCACACTTAACGAGTAAAAGTAACGACCGTTATGTATAATGGAGGTGTTAGGACTAACGGTATAACCATGAGGACCAACGATGTAAATTTACGCTATGCATAATGATATTTTCGACTGCATAATAAGACTGTTGATAAAGTATATTAAGTATTAATAACTTTTACCTTTTCCTTAAACATAATTGTTGTGATATATCGACCGTCAAGATTACCTTTAGTTGGAGAATATTTTTAAAAGGGTAAAATTGCATATATACCCATTAAAACATGAATATTTGCATATTTTTCCATAATACAAGTTTTTAATTCACTATGTACAATGATGTTTAAGCATGTTTTGGGTATATATACAAATATGCAAGTTTTAGTAGGTATATATGTAATTGACCCTTTTTAAAATATAAATTTTGATCTCTAGTAGATGTAAAAAACCATCCTTTAATCGGATATTGGACGGTGTGGCTTGATTTTCTGTGTAACACTTTATTCCCTCACTTGCAACTTTATTTAGCATCTAGGTAGTTATTTTTAGTGCCAAAGCCCCTTAAGAAAAGTTTGTAGAATGTATACAGATGGTCCATGGAATGGGATGGACCAAAATTTGCTTGTATAAAATTTTCAAAAACAAATTGACCCATGTACTAACAAATTGGTTGATTTGGGTTAACCCTACAAAGTCAGAAACTGTCTGATGCATTTTTGTAATTTTAATTTACACCCATTAGTTATTGAAACACTTCGATTAACCGTTATACTCTATCTGTATCAAAATATCCATCATAAACTGCTGGTTTTGTCACTCCGAACATATGAAGTGGCATGCCGTTGATGTAACCAGAGATGATGGATTGCTCTTGTTACTTAAAACACTCCATAAGAATGCATGGAACTATGATTTGCTATTGTTACTTGCAAGTTTCCTCAACAATGTAGCCTTATTTGTCTATCAAATGACATATAAACAGAAAGAAAAAAATGAAGCTCAAGGTTCATTATGTAATCTAAATGCCATATAAGTGGCTATATGCATAATCACAATTGTTATTCTAGTTAGATTACAACAATCATACCAAAATATCGACAGACTTTACCGTTTGTGATCTAACTAGGATGTTGTGTAGCAAAAAGTGTAATATTCTAATAACCTATGCAACAAAGTTAGAATATGTACCCCACGAGCAATTACTGAGGCAAAGCACTTGGATGACTGATGTTGAGTTGTTTCATTAGCTCCGCAGGTACAGTTGTTGTCGGTCCTGGCCATGGTTTATCGGCATCAATAGGTTGTCTTGGTGGTGCAAGACTTTCAAGTAGGGCAGCCTCACGTTTTTCACCTCTTAATCCCCCCCTCATTCCCACAGACGACATTTCATCTCGACTCACTTCAGGAACTTGATTCAAACCCACAACAGGATCTGTGGTGATTTTTGGTTTGCGTCCTCTTTTCTTTATAACCGGTGTGACCAAGGTTGTACCGTGTGCTTCAGTACCCACAACCGGAATTGTGGTGATTTTTCGTTTGCGACCTCTCTTCTTTATAGCTGGCGGGACCAAGGTTGTTCCTTGCACTTCGCCGGTTGTGCCACGAGGTTGTCTCTCGAGCTTCCTTAAAACTGGAGCAGCAGCAGAAGTTGGTGTGAGATGAACGGGTGTGAACACAGTTGTCCGTCTAGCTCGATTACTTGTACGTCTAGTTTGATTACTTGTACATGTGCCATTGTCGGCTTCAGTGGGTTGGTCTGTTTGAGCTTGACTATTTTGCGGTTGGGGTTGTGCTGGCAGTTGACTTGCGGCTGGATTCGGATTGGGCCCGGTTTGTTGAACCAGGGCAGGTGTATGAACCATGTCACATGAGCTCTGAGTAAAACACATAGCAAAAAGAGGGTGAGCTTTTAAAAAATCGTATGAAGATATATCTGCAAGTTAATAATGTAAAATAATACGATGCATATGATGATATATATATCCTCGCACATTCTTACAAATTTAATGTTTTTGATTGCTTAGATAGATTGCATAGCAGAATGCGTAAATTACCTATTTGTGCATATTTTCAAATATCAATCATTCATCTTATGGAATGGTATACATAATATTTTCGGATTATTTGCACAGAATACAAACATACTTTTTGTTGTTGTTGCAAATCCGAGTCATTAAGATGAATTTGTGCCTGTTTGGGTCATTTTGTAACCAGTAAACCTTTGAAAACCAGCTTTATAATTGAATTTTTTTTCTATAGCACCGTAATTTTCATGTATAAAAGTTTCATATATACGGGGTTACAAAATAACCCGAAAAAGAGTCCAAACTATCCTTTAATGCATCATAAGTACAAAAAAGTAGAACATCTATAAAAGTGATAAATAAAGAAAATGTGTTGGTATTTTAGGCAAATAACACCCTAATATTCTGTATAATATCATTATTTAGCAGTGTATCCAACAGTTGACCACAAGCAAAACATATCTATGTGTGTATATTTTTTCAAAAGAACCAGATATACGACCCACACAGATATACAGACACAAAAGGATCACTGACAATTAAATGATGCATTGCTAATTTGCTACGATTCTGTTAAGAAGTGGACAGATATGATACTGATTGGAAGTTAACTTTTGTCAAAATAACGTGTTACCTGTGACATCAATGGAGAGTCCTTGACAACCTGGGGCGGAAAAACTGCAGGTGTTGTTACAGTTGGTTGCTCAAAAGTAGACGGACATTTGACAGTCATGTTAATGGTTGAACCGCCTACATTATGCAAAGCAGAAGAAGACACGGGAGGTGTTTCATTGGCCTCTAAGGAAACAGCAGCCGCTGCAACATTTGGTTGCTCAAAAGTAGATGAACATTCAACAGTCATGTTAATGGCTGGACCATCTATACTGTGAAAATCAGAAGAAAACACGGGAGGTGTTTCGTTGGCCTCTAAGGAAACAGCAGGCGTTGTTACATTTTGTTGCTCAATAGTAGATGGACATTCAACAGTCATGTTAATGGCTGGACCGCCTATACCGTTAAAAGCAGAAGACGACATGGGAGGTGTTTCATTGGCTCCTAAGGATACAAGAATCTCAGTGTCATCAGGAACATGATTCTGCTGGTTTATAGTATCCTTGTTTATTTGGCCCTTCTCCGTCAGAGAAACCGTCCAGGAACCATCGTCTGACATGTATACATCACCAACATTGTCTGCAACCTCATTCAAGATCTAAAAGAAATCAATCAAAAGATCAGTTATGACAATTCAGGCTACTTGTACTCTTTTAGAGTAAAATAGTGGTACGCATGTGTGTATATTGCTTGCCTTGAGAAAAGTTTGATCGATACGTATATCCAGATTGCAGATTGGCTGGTTACAGTGAGCCAAAGGGCATTTCCACAAAGGCCTCATGAAGTTGGCATCCATGAAGTAATCGTAATCAAAGCACTGCAGCATATACAGTTTGTCAGAAACTCAACATTGTTGTTTTGAATTAAGACATCTTGAATAAGTGAGACAGCATTTATTCACCTGAGAATGCTTGCAGAACTGGCCTTTCACAGGAGTTCTTATACGACGTCCACTGTCAATTAAAGAAATGAATAGAATCAAGAGATCCATTAACGCCATTAAATTCAAAAAATAAAATCTGATATATTATACTTTCCCTACACTACAAAAATTGCAATTAGTTTTGTGGATGCTCCATTAAGCTTAAAACATTTCCTTTTAGTAGTTCACTAGTTTGGGATTGATATGTGCCAGTAAGAATCATTTTTTTTTTGTCTTTGTTGATCATACAGTTTCCTTAAACTATACCAATGTTCTTCATATTTAATTATGTTTCTTCCTGCAGAATGTGTCCCAAGTAATTTTTACTGTATATTACCGTTCTAGATAATCGAGAAAGTTGATATTGAAGCTTACCTAATGGGGCAGTCAAGTAATATCCGTGACTGACCATTAGCAACAAAGCAATCTGGAAAAAGGAAGATTAGAGGCACAAAAAATTATAATACACCTTTGTAAATCGACATTTGTAAACAGCAAAAGGATAAGGACTTTCTATAATCATGTGTTTGGAAGATCTTGCAGTTTCAGTCACTTACCAGACTCAACATCATTGGAAATGGGGTAGACATAATCTTGCAACCGAGAAGGATCAGGAGATGATATCAAGCTCATAGTAGCTAATGCGATTACATAGTCTCCTGCATTTGTTAACAAGAAAAGAAAACATGTAATATTTAAAGAAAGACGATGATATATATGTTTTAACAAACCAAAAAAGAAAACACGTAATCATACCATCAAAATCCCCAATAGCTTGTAGATGATTTACTCCATCTTTAACCATTTTGGTCACGTTTGTTGGGAGTTGGGGGCCCTTACCCTAATATACATGTTGTACAACAAGTTAATATGTGATGACAACTGGTCAGTATTTTGGTAGACACTATCAGTGAGAATTACCATTTTTTTTCTGGTCCTGTTTGGTACTTCACTGTTATTGATGAGAAAACTATGAAGAAAAGGTTAGAAGGTTAGATAATAAGACAAAAAGGGAATTTGAGAAACAGAGAGAAGAATCTTACTCCACATTCGATGGACTGGTTAGACATGCAGCTGTGTCCATATCGTCTGTTCTAGCTACTAAGAGCCACTGTATATAGTAGATTAAGAAATACCATTAATGTTTAAGTTGTGACAGTAATAAATAACAACCTAATATTTAAGTCTCGTACATGGTTCCAAATCTAATGAATGATTAAAAAACGTTTTCTCTTCTAGCATGCAGATGAAATAGCAATGCAGTCATTTATGATTTAATTGAAATCTTTAGTGCATATTAATCGCTTACCAAATTTTGATGAGGTACTCTGTTTGGAGAGATGTCAAAATAAGCTTCAGAACCCTTATCTCCAGCCTGTGAATCAATTAAACCTCACAGTTAAAACTTTAAAGACATTATAAGAAACTATAAATATTATCTACAAAATGGATATATACGTATACATATAATTTCACCTTGACATCAATTGAAGCAAGTATGTGTTCAACTCTCATTCTTGGATAAAATCTGCAAGTGAAAATATTACCATGTCAGAGAAACGACAGCAAAGAAATATGATAAATTACAACAAAAAGTAACATAAACATGCATAATATGATAAACCAATTACGGGAAACTTGTAACGTAAAACATACCTTGTCATCTACATATAATATGATGACACGTATCCATACATTTACCTAGAGATTATTTCAGAGACATAATCTGCATTCGTTGGTTCAACATTCCATATGTCTAAATTGTAGTATTCCAGGCTTGTCTAATAACAAAAATAATAAGATTGTGGGTAATTGTGTCAGTAATATACAACAATGAGTAGCAATATATACAAAGTATTCTAAATAAAAATGAAAGAGCTTTTAACCAACCTTATCTACAATCATAAGTAGACGATCTTTATCCTCGTTTGAAAACCAGCCAGCTTGACATGCAGACTGTTGGCATCATATTAGGTATGTAGTCACACATACATAAACACACAAACATATGAAAATTGTGTTTGGAAGAGTAAAACATGAAAATCCATAAAATATTGAATAAAGTAATTTTGATAAATATGTATTCTTTTAGTAAAAAAAATATATTTATAGATAAAGTCATAAAGGGAGAACAATTTTTTAACATAGTTGGGGACTGGACATTGTACACCGGTGGAAACAATAAGATTAGATATGATATCAATTGAAGACACTAAACTGTTGATATGTCTGTCTCTTTGCACAAGTCTAAATACGCAAAGACTTGTCTTGAAGTAAACTGTATACCTTGATATGTTCCAGAAGCATCTTTAACGAGGAGTCGGTCAATTCAGCCTTACGGATATAAACCTACAATTACAGAGGTGAATATTTCAATAACCTTTCAATTAATATATGGCTTTAAAAAACAAAGACTTAAGTTAAGGCTTTTAAAAAAATTAACTATTATAACATCTGAAACTAACCTGTTCGACAATCTGCAGTAACCGAGGCAGATGAGATGGTGATGGAACTGCGTTCATTGCGATGGCTGTTTCAATAGTTCTACAATTACCATTGGCAGAACCGTAAGTATATTGTTCCGTTGATATTCAAACGCACGTAATTATATCAATAAAAGTAGAGACATGGAGCTTGAAAATTGTATTAGATCTAATGCCTTAAACAACTGAAATAGTTTAAAGATTAACCTTTCTCTAATTTTGTTATATATAAAACTTTGAGGACCCTCATGCTAGTTATTTATAACCAAAATGGTACAACTTTGAAGATTAGACCTTTTTCAATCATTCATGCAAAAGCAGATGCTTACATACAGAAAAATCTCGTCAAACATCAAATGTTGTCCCCCTCATCAAATTTTATTTTGGCTAGCAAACGTAAAATGAACTCTAAGTCTGCACCAAAAGATCTATTGCCCCTTGTTTGTGTAGCAACTTCCATATTTTGTTCAACAACGAAGATGCGCTACACTTCAAGTTGTGCAATTCACATAAAGATAACTTCAGTTGCATATATAATGCTAGCTAACTTAGCTTTAATTCAAACAATAACCTTGCACTTCTTAAAACTGATATGTGTTACATCGCCAACAGACACACGGATCATTTCAACAATTTAAACTTCATTTCTGAAATGGCATGTACATAATTGTATTAAATAACATCTAGAAGTAGAGGTAAAAGTTTATATATACTAACAGCTTATGTATTCAATCACTTATGTTATTAAAAAAAAAAAGTAAATTGATCAAGGGTTTCAGTCAAAAACGGGTAAGCGGATGAATTTTTCCATGTTTAGTTACTCGCGGAGGGCGAGTTTTTTTATTCATATGTATGCGGTCTAACCGGCTATCTCCATGACCATTTCCAACCCTTTTCCCTCGCTACCCCCAAATGTGTACCTAGTAAAGTTTAAACCCAACCTCTAGTGAAGACATTAGGTGACTTTACAATCACATTTGTTTATATTAGCACTTATAATATACTCATTTAGGTTTAGACTTGCATTATTTAAAACCAATACCAAAAAGTAGTACTAGTTGAGGGTTTTAAGAAACATTAATTAATATAACCAATAACAATCAGTACCCAACAACATAAATAAACAAAACACTAACAAGGGAATCAACTAAATAATGGGGTATTTGTTTAAGCTTATTTATGGCTTTATTAGCTTATATGATCTCGGTTTATATTTCATAAGCCCAATTTTTTTTGGCTTATTTTCAATTTTATAAGCTTATATAAGTTTAAAACTTATATAAGCCCACAAATCTCAAAATAAGCCAAGAAAATGCAGCTTATAAAACATAAGCCGATTAAAAATAAGGTATTGCCGAAATGGGTTGCAGCTTATATTATAAGTCGTAAAGTTAAAGCTCACATTTTTACAAAATTGTTTAGTGAATTAGTTGGAACTAAAACTTATTAATGAAAAACGCATAAAAATACATCACATTAAATTGAGACATATTTTCGGCTTCTCTTGATAGTACACTATAAAAGTCAATTAAGTAAGTTGACTAACTATAAGACCTGTAAGTCCGTTTCAATTGGCTTCTAGCATATTTTAAAAGCTCGAGCCCCTATAAAGCCCTATAAGCCCCGCACCAAACACAACCATAAGCTCAACCCATAAATAAGCTCAAACAAAAACCCCCACCCACCAAAGTCAAAGTTAAGTTAAAAATCAACCTTCCCAAAGTCAAACAAGTGAGTTTATAAACAGCTGGAATATCAATCTCCCCATTTTGAACAGGAACCAAAACTTGATCAATTTGAGTCTCTAAAAGCTTCGTCATTTCTTTAAAATACGCCACCCTTCTTCCGGCAGCTGCCACCGCCGCACCCATGTAAAATGCTGCCATTTTATTTTCTTTTTTACTTCGATAACACACAGTCACACACAAACTAGTGAAAGTACAAGTGAAGCACTTAAACTCTATTAGTTTGAAATTTGTTTTTGTTTTATTTGGTTTGCTGAGTTTTAGCTAAATAAGGAAAGGGGGTCCAGTTGTTTCGGGGAATCATTTCCGTTTTGGTACATGGAGTAGTGGACTGGACATTGTTTTGTTTTTTCGAATTAGACTATTCGGATTCCATATTTTGTCTATGTAACGTTTTTATGTTATGTTACTTTATAGAGTAAAGTGCAAAATACATCTTTGTTGTTTGTTTTTTGCCTCGGTTTACATCCTTAAATTTTTTTTAAAACAATTACATCCCTCCATTAGTAAAGTTGGCACAAAATCATCCTTAAGGATGAATGCTGCAAAGAAGTCCCCGTTAAGTCCCCACGTGCTAGTCACGTGAGGGGTATTTTTGTCCATTTTTTACTAATGCCCACGTGTTAGTCCCATATGTAATCCCATACCCCTTTTTATAACGTGTAATCTTCTTCCCCAAAATCAACTAACCTAATTTCAATATCCCCAAATCCAAAAAACCCTAACCATTCTAATCAAATTAATCTATCCCTAAAATCAAAAATCCCTAACAATGTCCCACACTATGATTTGCAGATGTGGGTTACCCACTGTTATTCGTATTTCATGGAGAGCAACAAATCCTGGAAGACGTTTTTATTGTTGTCCAAAACCTGTAAGACATCAACTTGGTTGATTTTATGTGTATTTTGAATGTTGATTTGTAATTTGAACTTTTTTTAAGGTACCTAATGATGGGTTTCAAGACTGGGTGGATCCTCCAATGTGTCTGTAGAAAACTAGAAGGGGGGTTGAATAGTTTACCGATTAAAATCTTTGTTTTGAAACTTATTGAAAGATCAATTGATATTGATCTTAAGTATGTTAATGAAATATGCAAGCAATATGTAATAAGTAAATAAGGAAGGAAATGATCAAACCACAACAAGTTGTTTATAGTGGTTCGGCCTACAAGGACTCTTTTTCCTTGCCCTACTCCACTCCCCGAGTCTCACACTCGAGAGTTTAACTTCACTAGTCAACAAGCTCCTTTCACCCGCGGAGAAAACCTTTACACTTCGCTTACACTATTTCCGACACTAAGCTAGATGTCGAGTTCTTTCCAAGGGTACAACTACTCCCACACACAATGTATTTTGAGGACTAAAATACTAACCACTCACACTCACAAGATTATGATGGTTTGATACAACAATGAAGTATGAATCAACACTAGATCATACAACACTAAACAAACAAGACTTCCAACTTCTCGTTGAAGCTTGAATATGACTTGATCTTCTTTGCTACAAAAGAGATCACTAATATGATATGAAACTGAGTTAGAAAGGTTAGAGAGAAGATATGTATGAGAGTATGTTAGAAAGGGATGAGAAACTACTTGGCTTGGCATTGCTATTTATAGCCAATTGGACAGAGCGTCGACGGACGGACCCCTTAAAAGGGTTCCGCCGCGGTACCAATTTGGTACCGCCACCGACAGTCAAGATATCAACTCTTGCCTAAAGTCAACTCTATCTAAGTGAGATTGTGCAAGATATGAAGAGTACAAATCTTCACAAAATATCTAATGGAATCTTTCAATGATTTCCATGATGTAATACATGATGTCAAATGTTGTATTACTATTTATAGAAATATGCAAATGCTTAAGTAGTGTTTGGTTTTAAGAACCTAACACATTCTACAAACTACTATCATACATAATGATTAGAGTCATATCAAGATGTTACTAATCATAAATGTAAATGCTTGAATGATGAATATATTGTTTGAGAAAGCTTGTTTTAATATCTAATAAACTTGACAAGCTTTAAGCTTTTATAAATTAAATTTACTTTTGTCGTTAACAAAACTTAGGCAAAGATCAAAAATATAAATAACGTTTAATGACGATATTTGTATTAACAATCTCCCCTTTTGTTGAGGACAAAATATAAATTTTATTTTTATAAAAGAAACAAAGTTTGTACAAGAGTTATAAAAATATTAGTTTTAGAACTTGAAAAGGAAATGATAATGCAAGTGTATGAAATTTGACTTTTTATGAAAGTCAAAGAATTCACTAGTTGATGCATGATGTTGACTTTTCCAGAAAGTCAAAGTATGCAGTTTGACTTTTTTAAGAAAAGTCAAGTTTAAAGTTCTATATTTTCTCCCTCTTTTTGTCTCAACAAAAAGAAGAGGCTATGCGGAATGTAATGAGCCCGAGCTATTATCTCCCTTGTTCAAAGCTCCCCCTAAATTGGGTGCTTTAATGGGAAGATACATGGATTGTGAAAATAAAGCTACAAAAAAATTGTTAGTAATAATGATCATTCACAAGCATTTCCAAACACTATGTAATGACACCAACAATATAATAAACAACATTCATTAGTTAAAATTTTCATGAGTAAAGATCATGAAAAGAGAACACAATGATGTGTTTCTAGTACAAGAAAAATTATCCTAAGAGAGCAAAATAAAAGAAAGACTATTCTAAAACCATCCTAAAGTGATGGTGGATGTGAAAGAGCGTTTAGACGCTCAAGAATGTGGTTGAGGATGAACCTCATTTCTTCGTGGAAGTCATGGACCATAATCCGGTCCGTTCCACGGTGTGACCCGTTTGCTCACAAGTTGAGCAACCATGCCTTGGAGGGTAGAAAGTTTGGGGAGGTTGTGGTGGTGGAATGGTGGATGTGTTGGTGGTGTTGGGGATGTTTGGAGTGGTCATGATGGATGCAAGCAAAGCACTTTGCATTTGCATTGTCTCACTTAAGTGAGAATCCACCATGCCTTTGAATTGGTGGAGGTTGTGGAGTTCGCTTGAATCTCTCTCTAGTGGGATTGTCATCCCACATGCACTTCGGAATGTCCTCAATATGAGGGGACATTGATGATGGAAGTGGATGATCCCCGTATAAAGGACCATGAATGTCCTTGTGAATGGGGTGGAAAAGGAGAGGTCTTGGCCCTAATGGGGCGTTTGGGTCAATGGATGACCGAGGGGATTCATGAGCGATTCGCTCAATGGTGCCAAAGGATGGCAATGGTGGTGGATGACTTGGCCTAGGAGGCAAGTCTTCCAAGTCCTCTAGGAAAGGATTTGGTGATGTTGGTGGAGTTGAAAATAACTCCATGGGAGTGAGAGTGGAAGACCTTGGTGAAGGTGGTGAGGGTGTTTTGGATGTTTGGATGGGTGCCGGTGGAGGTGAAGTAGGTGTTTTTGTTGGTGGTGGAGTGGTGATCACAATGTGTGATGAAGTGGGTGTAGCTAAGGTAAGATGTGTATCATCTCTAATGGGAGATGAGATGGTGAGTGGTGAAGATTCGGATGATGAGCTAAGATGAACAAAACAACAAGGCCTTACGCTCATTCTAGCGGTTTTCTTGCAAGGTTTTGGTGATGATTTAGTCATTTTAACTTGGGTTTTGATTTGCTAGATAGTAGTGAGAATGAAGAAGGTGTGAGGATGATCATGGTAAAGCCTTTCAATTTATAGAGATAAGAAATTGTTGAGAAATGGTTTGATTTGATGTTGAACCATTGAAGAGATGAGGTTCCTAATGATTTGGAAGTGGGTTGAATGCTAGTCATATCACCCAAGTCAATCCATACAAAGAAGATGGAGTGAAGAAGAAAAGATATGCAATAAATGTGTTCTAGTGAGTGGAATTTCCTAATATTCAGATTACCCACGGATTTGAAGGTACCAAAAATTTGGTTCCTTCCTTTATGCAAAAGGGCTCCTTGGGTGGATTTTTCAAATTTTTGAATTTTGGTGGGAAATGGATTTCTTATATACCTTAGTGAATAATACTAGTTCTAATAACAGTATAAACTAGTTAAGATTGATTTATAAGTGATGGAAGATAATTTGGAATCACGAAAGAGTCGAAATTCAGAAAATTACCTAGGGGATCCACGGCACCAAAATCATACACGACGGTACCCTAAAAGGGTGCCGTCCGTCCGCCTGCATGTATGGCGGTACCAAATACATAAAGGACGGTACCAAAATTATGGTGCCGCCTCGATCCGTGGAGTGCTGAAATATGGACAGAGTTCGTTTTAGGTGTCGGGAAAATTTCGAAACCGAAATTTTTCTCAAAAGTTGTTATACTAAACATTTCTAGTTAGGAAAAGTAAATAACACATATGTAAACATAGTGGAGCATAGATTTTGAGCAAGGCTTATTGATTTTCACAATATAGTGAAAATGGGTAAAATTTGATAGCATACTTGTGCTATCCCCCTGCATGAGATTGTTAGCATACACCATTGTTTTAAGTTATATTATCATCCTACATAATAAAAACAACTAAATAGTATCAAACATTAACGATAATGCATTGTTCCAAACACTCCTTAAAGTACCCTTATTTGTCCAACTTCTTGTAAATCTTGTTCATCATCCTACCAAGGCACTTGAACATTCCCTTAGTTTGCTTGAATTCTGCTGATTCATTCTCAATCTCGGGAAGAGATGCGTAATACTCATGAGGTGGAAGATGAGAGCTTGGAAGACCATCCTCTGAGCTATTTGATGATGATGATGAAGGAGTTGGAGGTTTAGCTCTCTTGCCTTTAGTCTTAGCAACTCGAGCATCACTCAAAGGTACAAAGATGTGAGGGATGAGTTCATAGTGAAGGTGCATCCCTTTTGGGGTTGGTGGAATTGGAGCAAAGTTTCTATAGAGACGGGTGAGAAGCATCCCGTATGGAAGAGCAACGGATCCTTGAGTTGGAATATCAATCATTCTCCTAGCTATGTAGTAGGCTAAGTTGAATGGTTGTCGGGTGGACAAGTTGTAGAGCATGTGGCAAAGACAAGCGCTTTATGTGATCCCTATTACCTATGGTGCTAATGACGTTGGCTCTAAGTAGCTCCTCCCATTTCTTAAATTCGGGCTTAAGTTCATTTAGCTCCATTCCATATGGATCTCGGTTTACCTCTTTTCCCTTTCGGGTAACTCGGGTTGTATCATTTTTGGGTTAAAAAGGTGTTCACGGATGACATCCTTATCAGCCAAACGGGTTATGTAGGGAAGAGAGCGGTCATTGATTGTATCAAGAGCCATGAGTGACCACTTATCCGTGTAGACACAAGTTCCTCGGTTGGGAATTCCTAACACTTGAGCAAAGTTGCTTAAGGTGATGGTGTAGTCATTTTGGTTGATTCTAAACCTAAGACAAAATTCATCATCGTCTTCATCACTAAAGCCGGTCACACTAGCATAGAATTCTAACACAAACCTAGGACAAATTGGTTCATCGATGTCAAGAAGACAATCGAATTGAATGGCGGCTAGTTCTTCACGAAGATTGGTATTTTCAAGGAAGGATGAGTGAATGGTTCTACCCTCATGGAAATACCTTGATTCTAGACTCCTAAATATTTCTACTTGTTCCTTGGTAAGTCCTTTGGTTTTGTGGTGTTTGGGAATGTAGTTAAGGGTGTCTTTGTGATCATAGAATCTTGCGGCTACCATGGTTATTCCTAGGAACAAGAATTAATATGTTAAAAATATTGAAAATAAATTTTAACGTTTTTGATTCTAGTGTGTGCCTATATGAAAACAATTTGGAGTTTCGGTTATCTCGACTCATTTTATGCACAAAATGGTTTTAGTGGGGTGTTTGGCAAATACCATGAGATAACCCAAATGCTCCTAATTCAATGTGGCTACATTTGAATATACCCGGGAGTGCATATTAGTTATGCAATACCTTTAGTATTCAAGAGCATGCAAGTGATGAAAATTCTAACGTTTCTATTTGTATTAGCAATGAAAAATGTTTTCCTACAAGTGAGAAGCTTTTCAAAACTTTTGACATGGGGTGTTTGGTTGTTTGAATAAGGCCTTATATTTATTATCTATCAATTAGTGGGAAACATGATTTGTTTATGCAATATGATAATGTAGTACCTAATTTGAATGACTAGTTATGCAATTTGCCAATTGAATTCATATTTGGTATAAAAGCATACATAAAACCCCATGTAATGATTTGTGATAGTTTTGTGCATAAATAAGAATCCTAGACTCGGAATTAAGAGATGAAATGTAGTTAGGATACTTACAATGATGTTATCTTCAGTGATTAGTGAGTGGGAAGATGACAATAATGAGCTTGGTTTAAGTTTTACACGTTTTGGTAAAGTGGGTTGTGAGGAAGAGGATGTTATGTATATAGCGTTTTGCTTTCTGTAGACACACGGACCGACGGCACCAAATATTTGGTTCCGTCTGTGTTGTCGTTTGGTGCCGTGGCTACAGTAGCAGATATAAGGCAAAATTGTTTTGGTTTGACTATTCTAATGTTTTAGGCTATGTTTATCCTACATGTTTGGTTCCATTAATCCTAAACCAAGTCTAAGAAGATTAAAAGGTTCTCGTTTAAGAGGTTTAGTTAAGATGTCGGCAATGTTGTCGTCGGAGGATACTTTCTCGATTGAAATGTTTCCTTTTTGAACATTGTCGCGAAGAAAGTGATGACGGATTTCAATGTGCTTTGTACGAGCATGTTGAACGGGATTCTTGCTGAGATCGATGGCTCCTTTGTTGTCGCAAAGTATCACAATGTCGTTGAGATGAATTCCGTAGTCTACGAGAGCTTGCTTCATCCAAAGAGCTTGTTGACATGCTTTTCCGGTGAGACGTATTCGCTTCAGTAGTAGAGATAGGCTAAAGCCGTTTGCTTCTTTGCAAACCATGAGGTGAGACAATGTCCAACAAAAGTGCAAATACCACTTGTACTTTTTCTATCGACATAATCACCGGCATGATCCGAATCGGCATACACTATGGTTTCTATACCGTTCCTTTGGGATACCATAATCCTAAACACGTTGTTCCCTTAATATATCTAAAAATCCTTTTTAATGCTTCTAAGTGTGATGCCTTTGGGTTTTCTTGAAAGCGAGCACATAGACAAACACTAAACATAATGTCGGGTCTACTAGCCGTAAGATAGAGTAGGCTACCAATCATTCCTCTATATTTAGTGTTATCTACGGATTCACCTTCTTCGTCCTTGGTGAGTTTAGTGTCCGAGGACATGGGTGTTTTAGTTGGTTTGGAATCTTCAAGACCAAATTTCTTAAGCATGTCTTTTATATATTTAGATTGGTTAAAGAAAATACCATCTTCTAGTTGTTTAATTTGAAGTCCTAGAAAGAAGTTTAACTCACCCATCATACTCATTTCAAACTCGTCATGCATGATTTTAGAAAAATCATTACATAGTTCTTGACAAGTTGATCCGAATATAATGTCATCAACGTATATTTGAACAATAATAATTTGAGATTCCTTTTTCTTAGTAAAAAGAGTATTATCTACTAATCCCATAGTATATTTGTTATCAACAAGAAAAGTCTTAAGACGGTCGTACCAAGCTTTAGGTGCTTGTTTAAGGCCATATAATGCTTTCTTGAGTTTGAAGACATGATGTGGTTTCTCAAAGTCGGTAAAACCGGAGGTTGAGCAACATACACTTCTTCGTTAATAAACCCATTAAGGAAAGCACTTTTAACATCCATTTGAAATAATTTAAAAGCATAAGCACATGCATAAGCAAGTAATATTCTAATAGATTCAAGTCTAGCTACCGGTGCATAAGTTTCATCATAGTCAATTCCTTCTTGTTGATTATAACCTTGTGCAACAAGCCTAGCTTTGTTTCTAGATACTACACCATTTTCGTCCATTTTGTTTCGAAAGACCCATTTTGTTCCAATTATAGTTTGATCTTTGGGTTTTGGAACTAGTTTCCAAACATCATTTCTAACGAATTGGTTTAATTCTTCTTGCATGGCAATTACCCATGATTCATCTTTTATTGCTTCATTTATGGTTTTGGGTTCAATGGTGGATACAAAACAAAAATGATTACTTTGATTTTGAGCTTGTGACCTTAAGGTTCTTTGATTAAGTTGTCCTATGACCTTTTCTAATGGATGACTTTTAGATTCTTTGATGTTGACAATTCCTTTATTTAATGGTTCATCTTCCTTGTTATTATTAATTTGACTTTCTATTATTTGACTTTCAACTAAGTCATCATCTACCAAAGGTGATGTCTTAGAGGGAGGTGGACTTTCGTCAAATGTTATGTTCAACGATTCCTCGACTATCATTGTTTCTTTATTAAGGACAATGTAAGCTTTACTAGTTTGAGAGTAACCAAGAAATACACCTTCATAAGACTTTGGGTCAAACTTGGTGAGATAATCCTTAGTATTAAGAATAAAACATTTACAACCAAAGACTTTAAAATATCCTAATGTTGGCTTTTTACCTTTATAAAGTTCATATGGTGTTTTGTTTAGAAAGGACGATTAGGACTCTATTTATAATATATGTAGAAGTGTCAACGGCGTTACACCAAAACTTTTGAGGAATGTTTTGTTCATTAAGCATTGTTCTACTCATTTCTTGAATTGTTCTATTTTTACGTTCTACTACTCCATTTGATTGAGGTGTTCGTGGAGCGAAAAAGTTATGTGTTATACCATTTGTATCACAAAAGTTTCCAAATTGAGTTTCGTTGTCAAATTCACGACCATGATCCGTTCGGATCGACACAATTTTGACACCTAGAAGATTTTGAATTTTCTTGCTAAGTATTTCAAATTTATCAAAAGCTTCATTTTTGGTTTTCAAAAATAACGTCCAAGTAAACCTTGAGTAATCATCTACTATGACCAAAGTGTATAAGTTGCCTCCATAGCTTCTTATAGCGGATGGTCCAAACAAGTCCATATGTAATAATTCTAGACACTTAGATGTGGACACCATATTTTTAGATTTGTGACTACTATGTGTTTGTTTACCAATTTTGCAAGCGTCACAAAAGTGTTGGTCATATTTTAGTTTTGGTAAATTTCTAACCAACTCTTTTGAAGATAGGTTTTGTATAAGTCTCATATTAGCGTGACCTAGGCGTCTATGCCAAAGAGATGAGCTATCGTCTAATGTTGTTAGGCAAAGTTTGTCATTATATGTTTTATCTATTTTCATGACGTATATGTTATTTTTCCTAACTCCTTTAGCTATGGTGATACCATCTTTTAGTATTTTACTACCATTTTCATCAAATAGTACTTTATACTTTTTATCACATAGTTGGCTAATACTAAGTAGATTAAATCCTAACCTATCCACATGAGCAACATTTTCAATAGTTAGAGAGTTATGAGCAATCGTTCCTTTGCCAATGATTTTGCTTTTGAGATTGCTACCGAAAGTGACATTACCTCCGTCATACTCTTGGTATGATGAGAAGAGATTTTTGTTGCCCGTCATGTGTCGTGAGCATCCACTATCTTTTATCCATTCATCGGGTTCCAATCCAACTTTCAAGCATACCTAGGAAGCAAATAACTCAAACATTTGGTCCCCAATATCTCATGGGTCCGTTTGGGTTAAACATACCATTTATTTGATTCATGTATGGAAATGATGGGTAAGGGTTCCATGGCATGTAATCTGGAGTTTGATATGGTCTAGGAAAGTTTTGATTCCAACCGTTGTGTTGGTAGTTAGGTTGAACGTTGTGGTTGCTCTTAGGAAAGGCACGTTTGGCAAAAGAAGTTTTATATCGTTGTTGAGTAGTTTTTGATCTAAATTCATTTTTAACAAGTCCTACCTCGATATAATGGCTGGTTTTAGTTTAACATTATCATTGGTTTTCTTTGTTACTTTAACAAATTCAAGACGTCCGTTATTGCGAACATTCTCGTTTGCTGAAGTACCACGTACCATTTTGTACAACGGACGGAACCCTTATTTTGGTTCCGTCGTCCGCGGCCTGCATGCAGCAATTTTGATGAATGTTCGTCCCGGCCGTTTTGTTTTTGACTCTTTGGAATTAATACTTCATTAAAACCTAGCCCATTCATGTCTCCCGGTGTTTTATGAATTTTAACTATTTCATCGGCAATAGCGATGTTTTTGTTAAACCTTTTAAACTTAGAATTATTTTCTATTAAAACTTCTTGTGTGAGCTTTAGTTTTTCTATTTCAAGATTAAGCTCTTGACATGATTTACAATCATCGTCATTTGCTTTTCCTTTTCTAGTCGTTTTGCTTTTTCTTTTAACTCATATACCTCATTTTCCAAAAACTCCTTTTTAGTTTTTAGAAATTTATTTTTAGTTATGATTTTTAGACTTAGCTCACACAATTGATTATATTGTTTTTGCAAGGTGTCATCATCTATAGAAGAGTAAGAAGAGTCGGAAAGTACCTCATTTGACGCATGTGCCATTAGAGCGATCTCTTCCTTGCTTGATTCTTCATCGTCTTCACTATCACTCCAAGCACCACTTACAAAAGCTCGTTGAGTTTTGCTTTTAGGTGGCTTGGGACATTCTCCTATGAGATGACTTGCATCACCACATCTAAAACACTTTCTTTCACCTTTAATCTTCTTATCATCCCGATCTTTCTGGAATGGCTTCTTTTCTTCTCGAGGTTGTCTTACAAACTTTCCTCTTCTTCTAAAGAACTTCTTGAAATCTCTAACGGCCATGGCATACTCCTCATCTTCACTATCGAAACAAGATTCACCATCATCGCTTGATTCCGCCTTTGCTTTAAGAGCAACGGATTTGATCTTCTCCTTTCTTCCTTTGATGATCTCAGAATCTTTCTCCATTACCATTTCGTGAACTTTGAGGTTGCCAATTAGCTCGTCTAGTGACATTATTGAGAGATCTTTGGATTCTTCAATAGCGGTCACTTTAGCTCTCCATTTGGGATGGAGTGCTCTAAGAAATTTCCGGACAAAGTTCTTACTACGAAAAGATTCATCAAGTGCTTTAAGTGATGTAATGATAGTGTTAAAGCGAGCAAAGCC
This sequence comes from Chrysanthemum makinoi, assembly GCA_910596185.1. Classification (NCBI taxonomy): domain Eukaryota; kingdom Viridiplantae; phylum Streptophyta; class Magnoliopsida; order Asterales; family Asteraceae; genus Chrysanthemum; species Chrysanthemum makinoi. The sequence goes on along the minus strand of OU343223.1, from coordinate 54,270,376 downwards.
ACAATCAATGGTTTCATCTTCAGGGATAACAAATTGTTCATATTGTTGAACAAGAAGATCAATTTTGTTATCCTTGACTTGTGAATTACCTTGATGTGTAACAATTAAAGATTCCCAAATATCTTTGGCGGTTTCACACATAAAAATTCTTTCATATTCTTTTCTAGGTAAAGCATTATAAAGCATCATTTTAGCTTCATTATTTTTAGCAACTAATTTCTTTTGTTCATCAACGGAAATATCCTTTGTTGTAGAACTAAAATCTCCTTTAACAATAATAAACCAAAGATCTATATCTTTTGATTTTACATATGTTTCAAAACGGTTTTTCCAATAGATAAATCCATTGGTTTCAAAGAGTGGTGGTCTTTGCATAGATTGCCCTTCTTTAAAGTTTTCTGAATCCATGGATCGTTTCAAGTTTATAAAATACAAGTTATTTTAGAAATTCTTGAGCAACGAGGCTCTGGTACCAATTGTAGAAAACTAGAAGGGGGTTGAATAGTTTACAGATTAAAATCTTTGTTTTGAAACTTATTGAAAGATCAATTGATATTGATCTTAAGTATGTTAATGAAATATGCAAGCAATATGTAATAAGTAAATAAGGAAAGAAATGATCAAACCACAACAAGTTGTTTATAGTGGTTCGGCCTACAAGGACTCTTTTTCCTTTCCCTACTCCACTCCCCGAGTCTCACACTCGAGAGTTTAACTTCACTAGTCAACAAGCTCCTTTCACCGGCGGAGAAAACCTTTACACTTCGCTAACACTATTTCCGACACTAAGCTAGATGTCGAGTTCTTTCCAAGGGTACAACTACTCCCACACACAATGTATTTTGAGGACTAAAATACTAACCACTCACACTCACAAGATTATGATGGTTTGATACAACAATGAAGTATGAATCAACACTAGATCATACAACACTAAACAAACAAGACTTCCAACTTCTCGTTGAAGCTTGAATATGACTTGATCTTCTTTGCTACAAAAGAGATCACTAATATGATATGAAACCGAGTTAGAAAGGTTAGAGAGAAGATATGTATGAGAGTATGTTAGAAAGGGATGAGAAACTACTTGGCTTGGCATTGCTATTTATAGCCAAATTGGACAGATCCACGGACGGCGGACCCCTTGTTCCTACTGCGGTACCATTTGGTACCGCCAGTTTGACAGTCAAGATATCAAATCTTGCCTAAAGTCAACTCTATCTAAGTGAGATTGTGCAAGATATGAAGAGTACAAATCTTCACAAAATATCTAATGGAATCTTCAATGATTTCCATGACGTAATACATGATGTCAAATGTTGTATTACTATTTATAGAAATATGCAAATGCTTAAGTAGTGTTTGGTTTTAAGAACCTAACACATTCTACAAACTACTATCATACATAATGATTAGAGTCATATCAAGATGTTACTAATCATAAATGTAAATGCTTGAATGATGAATATATTGTTTGAGAAAGCTTGTTTTAATATCTAATAAACTTGACAAGCTTTAAGCTTTTATAAATTAAATTTACTTTTGTCGTTAACAAAACTTAGGCAAAGATCAAAAATATGAATAACGTTTAATGACGATATTTGTATTAACAGTGTCCAAGATCCGTCATGATTATTCCTGGATTATTAAGAAACATGAATCAGCTTGAAGAATCATCAAGGGAAAATGCACTAAAAGCTAGAAGATACAAGTTCATGTTAGGATTCAGTTGGTTTATTTTTGTTATGTATTTGATGATCAAATGAAATCCATTAATGTAATGTTCTTGTTAGTTATGAATGAAATGTCTGGTTTATATATTAATATGCTATCATCTTTTTATGAATATGTTCACATTGGTTGAAATGCATGAAATGGGTTTAAATGGGTTGAAATTGTTGACTGTAAATTGGTTGATTGTTTACTTACCAATTTCAGTTTCATTGACTACTGATAAGGGATGAAAATAAATCTGCAAACCAAAGACCAACACATATTAAACAATGCATAGGTGCAAACAAGACAGTTGAACAAACCACACATGGACCAAAATACATTTGCAAAACCATCACACCATAAAAAATGCAGTCAATGTTTGCTGATGTGGTCTAAAAGATATTGCATAAAGATAGGGCAATTTGCAGTCATTGTGTTGGTAATAGATATTGAAATGACTGGACAAGCATTTCCACATGGGTGAGAATATTAGTGTCATTCAATACACTATTTTTTTCAACTCAATCTGCAAACACTATTAGAATCTTATGTCTAATTATACTACCAAACCCTTTCACAAGGTGTTTATATACATGCATAATCACAATATCATTTTCATCTCACATTTCTAACTAATCCCACAACTGCAAACATGAGCTCAAACAAACGCAAGAAAGAAATCATAAAATTTCCAAAGAATGATGACAAAGGTAAAGAAATCATCACAATTTCCAGCAGTGATGAATCTGATGCATCATCTCCAATTTCATGGTCTAACTACTTTCCTAAGGTTAATGCTGGCAGATTCAAGGTTGAAGGTAGCATCAATCCAAAGCAAGACTTTGCTGATAGGAAGAAGGTGTTAGGTCTGCCAAATAAGGCAACATGTGAAAGGCTAGGTATCAAGATTTATGTTCCCAAAAGTCCCATAGATGCAAAAGGGAAGGGGAAAGGAAAATTGTTTTAGTATGCTTGGTTAAGGTTGTTGGTTTACTATCTATGGTTTAGTATGTATGTTTTAGTAGAATGGATGAAATGGTTAACTATGGCTTAAATGCCCTCTAATAAATTTGTTGTACCAACTATTATGAATGCAATGCTTATGTGTGGTTTAGTATCATGTAGCACTTGTAAAAAAATGCAACTGAAATGGGTTGAAATACTAACCAAATGTGTGAAATGGATTCAACTGTTGTGACTTGATTGTGGTTGAAAGACCAAAGACCATAAGCATTTACACCTGCACAAAACCATAAGCATTTACACCTGCACAAAAAGCATAAGCATTATATGGTTTTAAAAACTCACAACAACCACCACTGGTTCTTCATCAAGAAGCAACAATGGCAACCTATTTTTCTTCACACAAGGCTTCTTAACAGGATTCCTAACTACTAAAGAAGTAGGTTCTTCTTCATATATTTCCTCCAAACTCAGTCCCTTTGATGTATTAAATGGTGATTTCAAATAAGTATCTAGGACTGTAAACTCATGCTCAATGTAGACATCAATTAGTTTGACCTTATCAAAGATACCCAACTAGTTTCAACACATCGCATCACACACCTAGTGCTTCTAAGCCATGATCTAATTCAGTGTTAGGTATTCTCCAATGATAGTACATCTTACACTTTGGGCTATTGTAACCTAACCTCCTAACCATGTCATTCAACTTGATTACAGAAAACAAGTCAACATCTATAAAGTCTATGTAATTAACCTGGCCATTTGTGTAGGTCCTACTCGAGGTTGTGAAAACCACCCATGATGAATCTTCAATGAGAAATTTTTTGGTTGTGTACCTGTTATCAGCAAGTAATCTTCAATTAATAAACATCAAATGAATGCATAAACAACTTTGAATATGTATTAATCAAATTATAACTTACTATACGCTTCTTGTTCATCCACAGGATCATCATAGTCACGAAGGACCCATTCCACAACCACCATTGTTGTTACTCAACAATTTAACATAGAATTTGGGTTTTATGTGTTTTGCTAACTTTGGGAGGGAAACGTGTATGGGAATCAGTGTTGGTGAGTTTGAGAGGGAAAGGAATTGTGGGTTTTAGAGTTTTTTAGGTATTAAAAGAGGTAGATGGTAGCTGGGAGTGAGAAATGGACAAAAATACCCCTCACGTGACTAGCACGTGGGGGACTTAACGGGACTTCTTTGCGGCATTAGGTCGCCAGGGATGATTTTGTGCCAACTTTACTAACGGATGGATGTAATTGTTCCAAAAAAAAGTTTAGGGATGTAAACCGAGACAAAGGGCAAACCACAGGGATGTATTTTGGACTTTACTCTACTTTATATAAAGTTTGATGTATGTGGTGAAACTACTTTGTACTTTTCTAGACCCAAGTGTAAAAGGGTGTGTTCACAGGAGCATTGCTTTTATTTCTTTTCTTTCGAGAAAATCATATCATTCAATTTGGGAAAAGACATAAGATTATCTGGAGTGGGAGTGACTCACTAACCACTTTACTCGCCACCAACTAAAACACATGTTGCATGTCATGGCCAAATTGCAATCTAATGGTGACCGGCTCATCAAAGTGATGTAAAAAAACATGAGGCCTATTTTCAAAAAGTAAATGTATTTTATTTGTTTTATGAGTGTATGTGAAATATTTAGTAGAATATATTTGTATAAAGTGAATATTTTAATGAAGGGTGAAGGGAATGTGACAAAACGGATAAAAGCTGAGCGGGAGTAAGGGAAAGTTAGAGGAGAGAGAAATCTGATGTGGATAGTGAGCCGGTCACCACCACTCCCTTTAGTCTAATGGCTTTTAGGTTGGACTTCTACCCCGAGTGAAAAAGAAGAGAGAGATAATATTTATTGGGTTATTAGCACGAAAATGTATTATATTTATCACTTTTTGTTATTGTATATCGTAATTTTTTTCAATTTCGACATCAACCTTTTGAATTCGGGCTATTGTGTGTATTTTGTGACCATTTCATCCTTACTTTTTTCAAATGGTCATTTTACATGACAAAATAGTCACAAAATACATACAATAACACAAATTCAAAATGTTGATGTCAAAATTTCTTTTATAAAAAGATGATACACACAATAACAAAATGTGACAAGTATGATACATTTTTATGCAAATAACCTATAAGTTTTTAAGAAAAAATTGTTATGTGTGTTGATATTGATTTATTAATCAAAAAGTACGTTTTAGCCTCATGAGTAATGTTATTTAGACCTACAATTCATGCCTAAATACATGCCTAATGCATAAAGTATTTGTACATTTTTATTCTCCAATTGAGAAATGATACATAGACTTAAACTTAGACCTAAAACCAAGTGTCAGCATTTTGATGGCTGCAGACAGGGACCCACTTCTTTTACAACTCATAAGGATGATGTCAAATGATTTTAAGTCTAAGTTTAGGCCTAATTTTAGGTCCATGTATCATTTCTCTCTATACAATTTCTCTCTCCAAATTCCTACTAATCATTTTTCTAAATCCACCAATCAAATCATTATGCATATAAGTAGGCTTGCTAATTATACATAAGAATAATTTTTTTACTTAAAATCCTCCATATACTATTCATCCCTCCAAATATATATTGTTACTTTTAAATACATTTTAAATTTTGATTGGACCATTTTGTTGAAATTATCCATTTAATTTAATACTCCCTCCGTCCCTAAATTATTGTCCACCGACAAAAAACACATAGTTTAAGAAAAAATCATTATTTACAACAATTTTCTCTATCATACTTTTTGCACAATGACAATTTTACTCTTAACTAATTAATTTATAACTTCTTTAACGTTTGTAATAATAAATTCAAGTGAGGATAACATGGTAAACTTGATTTATATTCTCTTTCCATTTATGGATATGGGACATCCTAAAAAGGAAACATGAACAATAAAAATGGGACGGAAGGAGTATAAAAATGTTTGAAATTAAAGTTTGGAATACATGTTTGAAGATGAATTTGTTTTGGAGGACGAATATGTTATGGTTGGAGATTAATTTAGTATTTTATTTTTTATTTTATTTTTATTTTTTTAAATTTGTAATAATGATTTTAAGTAAGGTTAATATGATAAACTCGAGCAAATCTTTTTATTTATTTTTAATATTGGACAAATAATTTAGGACGGCATGAAATGAAAATGTGAACAAACAACGGGACGGGTTGAGTAAATAAATATTGGGTTCAAGATAGTGAGTGAAAGAGATTGAATGATATGATGTTTTTTTTAACGGCAATTTTCTTACACCATACCAACAATCTCACAAATGTCTTCAGTGATGCTTGAATCTATAACTTCTAAATTGATGCGCAACTCACATATCATTAAATCAAAAGTCTTGGGTATAAGTGATGTTCATTTGATGGTCACCAATCCACGTTATTGAGTTATATATCGCAAATACCTTTAGATAATATTTGAAAAATATATCTTTTTTTAAGTAAAAAATGTGTGAAAGTCACATTTTTTCATTTTATCAGTTAAGACTATATGGCAAGAGCATGGTTAGTCACTAAGTGACTACCAAGTCATGCGAGAGCCTAATGACAACATACTAAGTCACGCGTAAACCAAGGCAAAAAACGAGAAGATATGGCGAGTGGCTCACCTAGTTTCGGTTGACTATATGTGGGTTCTTCTTTTTGTTTTAATGTTTTTTATTTTGTTTGTATTTAGTGGGGTATATTCATATAAAGTGGGTATTTTAATGAAAGACAAAGGTAAGGTGAACATGTCCTCTGAAAGGTGAGAGAGAGTGAGGGATGAAGTGAGAGGAGAGAAAAAGCTAAGGTGGCGGTGATGTGTAAGATAAGGACGTAGTCACCATGGCCTTTAGCATAATCTCTAGCACTACCACCGAAAAATAAGCACCATAAACTTCCATCAATAACCAAATAAAAAAAATCAAAATGACGCTAGCGGCTATTTGCTCCAACCGTATTCTTCATATCTACTAATATATAAAGCATTCGGGACAATTCCATAATTATCAAGGCTTAAAATTTCAGACTCCTAAACTTGCTTGTTATGGAAGGATTTCAAAACTTGATCAATTCATGTAACCTCAAAACTTGTAACCTTCATATTAGTGATCAAGTTATTTAATGGGAAAAAATGTGTAACACCATATCAATACTTGTAACATATAAAACTGAAAACAAGTTATGGAATATACATTGAAATGTCAGTTATGAAATCTTAATATAAAAAGAACTCATAATTTATGAAAGAATCAAAAAATCTACAACACAGACTAATCATACTTCACACAATAGATTCAGCCACCCTAGGTTTGGATGGAGCAATCTCTTTCTGATTATTTGCTTATTTGAGTCGGGATAACATTTGCTCGCCGCAAAATATAGTCCCAGAATATCCGTTGTTGCATTACGCGGGTACCCTGCTAGTCCTTTCTGATACGGAGTAATATACATGACCATTTGTAGTTCACTAATTCCTAATCTTTTTTTTATCTTTGTTTTTAATGTCAAGGTAGGGGTGTCATGGAATTACGTCGACCGACCCGACCCCCGACCGAACCCGATAAGGCCTTATAACCCGATATATAGGCTTGTTATTGGTTGTATCTATTATATTTCTAAAGGTCAAACCGATTTAGAGGCTTATCGGGTACCCGATAACCCCTAGTCAAAGGGTATCTACTATTTTGGTTTTATAAAAAGATAAAAAGGTTTATAATATTGTTAGTTATAGTGAACATCAATTTTATCCTTAGAAGACATGAAGAGATTCAGGGTGCGTTTGGTATGTGGGTTTATGTGAGTTTGGGTTGAAAGATGTCTCAAATCATTTGTTTGGTAGGGGTGGAGTGATTTTTAAACATGTCAGTAAACCTCTTTGTGAGGGTTTAAATAAAACCCAATCTTATAGGTAGGGAAGAAAGAAATACTTCTCTTGAAGTTTGTGTAATACTCATTAAACCATACGTTTTATTTCAATTTTTTTCTTCTTTTATTTCTCACCACAAATCTTATAGTGGGACCCTTATTCCACTTTCTTATCAATTTTTAAATAATAAAAACTTTATTCTAATTCTTTCTCTGACTTCTAAAACAAATACTCCTCCGATCCGATTTAATTGTCGGAGAGAGAAATCTATAAAAGTGGGGCTACTAATTAACTACATAACGGAAAAAAGTGGACAATCTTTTTGAGACATCCAAAAATGGAAATATGGACAATTAAATTGAGACGGAGGGAGTATTTTTTTTATATATATTTTTTTTATTAAATTCTAAACCAAATCTTAAATCAAATTCAAATCTAAATCCTAAACCAAATTTAAATCCAAACCTACAAACAAACCAAACGGACCCTCAATGTCTTAAATATCTTCACAATTTTACGCATTGAGTTATGTTTTAAGATTTAAGATCATTTGTAGATAAAAGATTCTTTACATACCAAGTGGAATCAATCTCCACCATTCATTTTTATTTGATCTAATAGTTGAAATTAATTACAACAATTTAAAAAACCCACTTTCATCATTTTTTTTTCAAATATTAATATCTCTCAAACCACTAATCGTTAAGCGAAAAAAAATATATCACTGCGACGAGCATTTAATTATCTTTCAATAGATAGGCACTTTGATATACTTTCGACAAATTTTTTTTTCTTTCGTATTTTTCACTTTTTTTTTTAGTTTTTTTTACGTTACCGAAATTTGCATTAAAAAATCATATATGATAAAACACTAATTTAAATATCACATGTGATATCAGTGTTAAATCATATATGATATTTAATATCACATGTGATATTAGTGTAAAATCACATATGATATACTACGTACATATCATATCACATATGATACATATCATATATGATTTAACACTGATATCACATATGATATTCAATTTAGTGTTTAATCATATATGATTTTTTTCATGCAAATTTCAGTGACGTAAAAAAAACGAAAAAAAAGACGAAAAAACGTGAAAAAATTATATATATATTTTTTTCGAAAGTATATCAAAGTGCTCGTCTATAGAAAGATAATTAAATGTTCGTCGCGACGGTGTAAATATTTTCGCTTAACGATTAACGGTTTAAGAGATATTTAAATTATAAAAGATTAGTGAAATAATAAAATGCTTTTAATTTCAACAATTGATTTATTTTTAAATAGATGGTGGAGATGAGTCTCTCGGTATGTGAGAAAAGTTTTGTATGTAAAATAATTCTTCTCATGTTATCTATACTACTTTATAATGCATTTAGGCCTTCTAAAATTAGAAGGCTTAAAAATTAAGCCTTATAATTTTAGAAGGCTTAAAATTAAGATAATGAGCTCCAATCATGAGATGACATGTATCACTTCTTAACAAACTCCAAGCCTAACTCCTAACCAATTTAAAATTAATATAAGTAGAGTTCAATTATAAAATGACATGTGTCACTTAACTAAAAATTCATCTTTATTTTCAAATTAAAATATCTTTTTATCTACTTATTTATATTATAATCTAATTTCACCATATTTTCTAAAATTTTATGCTCTTTAATTCAACATCCATTTTAATATATTTTTATGAGTTTAGTTTTTATATTTTTAATGGGTTTATTTTATTTTAATTCAAATTTTTACAACTTTAACCTTTATTTCATTTATTCCAATCATATTATAGTCATAAGTGCCATACTGCATGCGCTTGGCGAATACCTTCTAGTATATTTATAAAGCTTTAATAAGCTTATCTATAGTGGAAATAAATTTATAAATTTAAAAGGTTTGTGTATTTGTGACGTGGCATAGTTATATGGATGCTCCAATCACCCTTAAACCAAGATAAATTCGTTTGTGATTTACCAATGTATGTTATCCGTTTTTCGTCTTGTTAAAAATCCGAAAGACCAAATGGTATATTTGGGAGCAAAAAATGTTGAAGGGGCTAACCAACATTTGGACTAGAATATAAGCGTTACACAGTTTTATAATAGAGTTGTGCTATATCCTCCTACTTATTTCACTCATTACCTTTATTCATTTAAATCGTCAGTTCTTACGCGTGTGAGGATTATATGAGTAAGATGATTAGTAGGAATACAATGTAGGAGGAAATATCATTTCTCTTTACAATATTGCATTTACGTATCAAAACACTAGATGTTGCCTGTGAATGAGTGAATCTACTGTTCCGTACACTCTTAACGTCAAGGTTTATATATGTTGAGTTTATAAAATATATAACATACAATAAACAAGTAAACATCAAGAGTACACAGCGGAAGACTTAAAGATCATAACAAATAAATTAATTAACTGAAAGTATGCGTAACGTACCTCTTGCGAATGTCAAATCCCTCGAGCAAAGCAAAACAACCCTCGAGCAAAGCAAAACAACCCTCGAGCAAAGCAAAACAAAGAAGTACTAATTGGTGTAAGAATAATGTCTTACAACCACGTTCTTGTACACACGAATTAACCAACGAATCAGGCGATTGCTAGATCTAACACAAGTCCTCGTTTAAGAAAAACGAAACCAAACTCCCTTACTGGGGTGCTCGGCGAAATATGGACTAGAGGGAGGAGAGGAGAGATCTAGGGTTAATTCAATGCACAAGTGTATGAAACCCTAGACCACTAGCCCTCCTTATATACTAGTAGGTAAACTTAGAGAACAAGTTAGGGGAACTAGGCCTTGGAGAGACCCCATGGCCGGCCACCATGAAAGCCCAAAGCCCAATCCTTAACTTTTCCAAGTTTTCCATTTCTAGTCCTTCTCTTTCCATTTAACGCGATCGTTAGTCATTTTTTTCCGTTAAATACTTAACGATCGTTAACCGGACTTAATGTGTAATAATTAATCGTAAACATAAACATTAATTATTAACTTTAATTCTCATTCGCTAATGTGTGCAATCCCGGTGGTCACGAGTTGAATCCGGACATTCACCGGTTTGTAAATATATACATTTCAAACGCTCCACTTGGATATGTTTACAAAGCGTGAAATGACATTGGTTAGCGTCTAGCAACACGCCAATGCCCCCGGTACAACTTGTGTATGGTTTTCTGGAGAAAAACCAAGTTTGATGATTCATCATCATATTCATCCTTTTGTTTCTAATACCATGTTAATAAGAATATGGATCTCATTCATTTCTTAATTAACTATTATGTTTCTCGCTTTATGTGATTGATTAAGATTACCAATTCTTGAACATATTCCGAAGACCTTGGGCATAGCCATGCAAACATCTTAACAACCCTACGAGGGGCCCAGTAGTATTATACTTCAAAATAAATTTGAAGGAAACAAATCCCATTTTGACTACAAGCGGGATTCATAAATTTCGCAGCACACTTCGAAAACAACCCTTATAACTACCGATTCATTATAGCGTTAGATTGCATCACAGAAATGCACTACATCCATGACATATCTCTTGCATCTCAAGTCAGAGGATAAATATTCATGATATACTTAATGACTAAGATCCATAAAGTATCATCATGTGGGTGGGATAAGTCCTATACTCAATTCATTGAATATCATCTGAAATTAGTCATGCTACGCATCAATATACTTTCAAGTATATTCTAACTAATACTCAGATTGGTCTTAATTCAATATCATTCCCATGTTATTGATCGACAGCGGACTATTTAGAATAACTTAAGTTATTCAAGGATTTAAACATGCAAATCTGAGGACACAATATTATAAATGAAATTAAACGTATACCGTACTTTAATTCATTATAAATAATAATTGTTTAACATCCTTTATCCAAATACTAAATAGATCAATGCATGATAATACTAGTTAATGAATTTTTCCACAAGTCATGAAAATCATACTTGTTGACAAGGCATAATTTCAATTAACTTTGATCTATAGGAATTTTGAGAATACTTATTTCAAGAATTCAATAAGTGAATTTCTTGTATATGTTTACACATATCTTGATATTGTCATATCATTCCATAAGGTGCGTGATAATCTGAACCACCCTTTTATGACAATCATCTTTCAAAACTTTTAAAGTTTAAAGTATTCTTTATTCTTTAATGTATAATGCAACTATGCTCTTAGTTGAGCATAACTAGTCAACATGGTCATCATCAAGGATACCGTGACTAGATATGAGTGTCATCTCAATTATACTAGCATCATTGTGTACAACAATATGCTCTTTAAATATCCGTAAACTTTTGAACAGTTATAGTGTAATGTTGGTGCCTACCAAAACTCAAGTTTGTTGGCAATGACAATTATGAAACAATTGTCATATAATCATCCATAGAATCTAGGAGCATCTCAGTGGAATGTGATTCTAAATCCAAACATATTCCTTTAAAATATTTATTACACTAACAACTTTCAATGTTGTCAAATCATCTTGTAATCAAGCATGACATAACAACTTTATACATAACATGATGTTCATGATGAATCTTCAAGTTAGACTTTAAGATCTCATTCATATACTATCTTGTCAAAGATATGTACTCATCATGTTCTATTAGACTCATTTATTTACCGCATATGTTTATAATAATAAACATATATTCCAAAGTTCTATATATTATTTCCAAATCTTACAAACGAAGTTTCATTCCCAACTAAAACTTAATTTAAGTGGAATGTAGTTGCCCATACAACATATAAGATTTAAGAAAAAATAAATAATACTCCCACTAGCTTTCAGGAATACTTATGAGCAATCTTATTTTTTAATTATTAAATCAAACATGGATTTAATGTTAAACATAAAAAACATCTCCTAGATGCTTGCATATATCCATTCATGGATTCTTGTAGTTTGTACATATCCAAGGATTATTTGAATTCATAAAACTTCTTTGTATTACTCATCGTCCTCGCAAAAGTAATTTCACAACAAAGAGTTATGACATTCATTGTCAAAATTTCATATCAATGAAACTTAGTATGACAATTATAATCTTTATACTTCTATTTAATGTATATAGGAAAGAATATTCAATCATAGTTAATTGCTTAAATATGATTAATATTATTATCACTAGACATGCATTAAATATGTGTACAATATTGTCCATATGATTTCTACATAAAGATTTAAACCACTAGGGTTTCCATCCTTTGAAGAAAATCATCTTCATTTAGATAAACCAAGTATCTAAAATTGATTATATTTATGGACAGCATCTCAACATTCATAGTATGATTGATTTACCACAATTCAACATTTGGTAAATTTATCATTATGATTAACAGGCTTACCATGATCCTGTAACTCATAATCCTCAGCATATTAAATATCTGAGATATCCTTACGGATCTATGAATGACAATTCCATCATATTAAGGTCTATCATTTTCATGTTTAGCCTCATCATGATATTTGCTAGTGCATTTTAGAAGATTGTGTATTTTGTAATTCAATCTTTCAAGATCTAAACAAAAACTCCCACTTGCCTTTAACAATTTAAAGATTACCTTTAAATAGTTTAGTAAGTAGAGCAACAATACATTGTTCTCTTTTGGGATATTACAAAAAACATTGACAGTTCCTAACATTAGTTTGTTACAACTCACTCTATAAGTAGTTTAACAAATTCAGAACTTCATTTATAAGACTTAATGTGATTCATCACATTCCATAAACAAATGGTGTCTTATTAATCTTCTAGGTTGGAGTCTTATTAAGTATATTCAATCTATACTCAATCTACTAACCTTGATAACTTTTGGAAGAAACTATAGTTATCTTGAATCAAATAATGCCAACAAATTTTGATTCTTCTAACAGAACATACCATAAAACTGTGGTATTTCCTTAGAATTAATATTGTAAGATTAATCTAACAATATTTAAGATAACCATCTACTCTTTGGTTTATCCTATTTACCAACAAAGTAAAACTTTAATGGTACAATAGAATTACCAAGTCAATTGCATGTATTATAACACAAATATTTTGACCAAGTCAAAAGAGATATTAGTTATAATCCCACTATACGTCATAAGTCATTGATCAACTCATTGACTTCATGCATATGTCTTAAAACATAGCAAGTTAACGTCTTACTTTATATTCTAAGTCTTTAAAAGACTTCATGTTTGTGACTTTACAAAATCATAAACATTTATAATTAAAGTAATTATGAACACCACCTCAGGTTTCAATTAATATTTCAAGTTAATATTTACTACATATATTTAAGTCATTCAACGAATACTTAAATTCAAAGTAGTATTAGATTACTTCATTTAATTATGTCATTCCATGAAATGTTCAACGTAAGAAACTGCAAAATCATCCATGCTCGTTCTCACGACCCGTGGATATTTTACCTTGGGCTACAATCTAGTTCACGTTCTCACGTAACATAAATTGTAACTACAAGTGTTTCTTAAATATTGAATGACATAAATATTTAAAGTAGTCTTTGTTATCATCTTGACACATGTTCTTAATAGGGCAATCATACATATTTAAATGTATACTTCCTATTAGAACGTTATTCTCTTACTTTTAGGTCAAGAGAATCCTTTTAAATCATCTTAATATGTGTTGTACCTTGCACACAATAGATTTCTCCCACTTGTGCATGGAACAACATCATGTAGCATATAAACAACACGACAAAAGTTCGTTTATTTGATTAATATGATTTGTGTCATAGATATAACTAGTAGATGTAGAACTATATTGTTTAGTAAGGAAAGCGTACCGACTATCCTTAAAAACATAAGTGTCTACAATTTGGAAAGTAATTATCTTTGAAGATAATATGGGTTACTACACAGGAAATAAGGCTTGTAGCTCCCACTGAATTAGAAATCATTAAAACAACTTCTTATTGATGATGCAACACAAATGCTCCCAATGAATCTGACAACATTGTAAGTGTTGCATAACCAGTGAAAACAACTTGCTTGCTTTTTACTTTCCTACACCTTTGAAGAACCATACGTAATTATTACTAAGGTACTAAAAGGTGTATTCTACTATATGAATGATAGGTTATCCATCAATGTTATTAACTCGAAAAATTGGGTATGCAATTTCTTCCTCAACAGGCCTACCATCCCCATACTGGTATGTAGTACCTTTAAAGGCTAAAGCAAAACAACTAGATAAAAATATGCTAGTTTGCCTTTTACCAATTTTCGCGGTAATTAGTCTAGCTTCTAATCTAGTAACTCATATACATGTTTTCCGGTTAACCAACATTCATGTTGTTATAAAGGATTCATTCACCAAATGAGGGTAATGAAATCTTTATGGAAAATAAGATGTGCAATTCATTGCTAAGAGTTACATTAGAATTTAGACAATTCAAATGTTCCTATTATACCTTTCTCATTCATGAAAAGGAATAGGATTGAGTCTCATGCTTCTCCCATGGAAAGAGACTTACGTTTGTCTTATCGATAAATTATTCTCTATCAAAAATTTGTTAGAATGCTAGAATGGATCAATTTACAAATCAAAGACTAAACCACGTTTACGGTTAAATGTTGCATTTATACATTCAAAAGAATTACAAAATTCAATTTTAGTATTTTCGATAATTAACCTTTTCAATAAACAATTAAATACCCAAGGTTCATATTCATATAACCAATTAATATTTATTGAAAACTAGGATCCAAATTGTCATAATTTCATTACATCAGTTGATCTGCTAGTAATGAACCTTATACAAAATGGTAGAGCATTTGCTCAATTGCCAATTTCAATTGCAATTCCTAGATTTATGGGATTTACATATAGCCAATATCAATTGCCATGTAAACATGTTTTATCCCATCTTATGCCTTGAGTTGCCAGCTCTCACTACAAAACTCAATTAAGTTGTCCAACTTAAGAAACGGCAAAATCGTCCATGCCCGTTCTCACGACACGTGGACATTTTACCCTTCGATTAAGATCTAAGTCACGTTCTCACACAAATAGAAAGTAATCTTAGGTGTTTCCGTTTCGGTGGATGGCATATAACTTAAATTAAAGGGTAATAGTTTTGATGTTAAATCAAATATGTACAAAGATGTCATGCATTCATCTTTGTAGCATAGTTTTATTAAAACATTTATATCTTGTTTTAATGTATAAGCTTTTCATCATCAAACTTTAATTGAGGTATTGGGTTCACCAATCAAGGAATTTAGTGTTAATTATCATCCATTATACCGTACTTTTGCATAAGTGTAAACACTTAGTGTTTGGATAATTACCACCGAAGTGGCGCATGGAATTAAACTAATTCGCCCTTAAGATGAGCTTGCACATTTAATGGCTTACTAAGTAGCTCCACTCGAACTTACTAGGAGGGCGAGGGACCAGTGCACGCTAAAGCACAACCTAAGACATCCTTTCAGTGTGACCGTGCGCACTTCTTTAAACCCCTTTTAGTAGTTCATTCTCATGGGTGAGCCGTTCAGACCATTTGTACCAAAGTCATCAATCAATTAAACGATTATGATTACTAGTCTTAAAATACATGTTTCACCATTGTTTAGGTCAGTTTATTTTTTCTTGTAAAAATACCCTTGTTACACATAACAAACAAGCAAGTATTTATAAAAAATAAACAAATAAACAATGAATGCATAACAAATAAAAGTCATGCATATCAAATAGCCACATGCAAACGGTTTGATAAATCCTATTAATAATCAATTCTAGATTTGACAATATGCATATATTTAATTAAGACTTTCACCCGTTTTCATCTATGTACAAGGTGAACCACATGCATCGATTCATCGATTCCGCAAGTCAAAATTAAATACATACCACATAGCACATAATTGATTAAATTAATAATTATTGAGGTCTTCCCAAATTTTAGATCTATCATAATTTAGTGTATATCACTTAAACAAGAAAGACATACAATAAAGCAAATCCATGATAAAACATGCAGATAATTATCATGGATATAAATTACACTTAACAATTAATGCAATTATTCAAAGTTACGCATATACACATAAAGTTGCATGCATCTTAGGGTTTCTAATCCAATTAAAACAATAGTTTACAAAACCCTAATTAGGGCACCAAAAACGCCCCCCAAAATTAGGGTTTAGGTTTTGCAAACCCTAGATCTAAGCATACAAATAATAACACATTCATGTTTATTTAATTATGTGTTTCAGTAATTAATTACTTGTTATACAAGGCTCGTGATGCCACTGTTGAGTTTATAAAATATATAACATACAATAAACAAGTAAACATCAAGAGTACACTAGGGAAGACTTAAAGATCATAACAAATAAATTAATTAGCGAAAGTATGCGTAGCGTACCTCTTGCGAATGTCAAATCCCTCGAGCAAAGCAAAACAACCCTCGAGCAAAGCAAAACAAAGAAGTACTAATTGGTGTAAGAATAATGTCTTACAACCACGTTCTTGTACACACGAATTAACCAACGAATCAAGCGATTGCTAGATCTAACACAAGTCCTCGTTTAAGCAAAACGAAGCCGAACTCCCTTACTAGGGGTGCTCGGCCGAAATATGGACTAGAGAGAGGAGAGGAGAGATCTAGGGTTAATTCAATGCACAAGTGTATGAAACCCTAGACCCTAGCCCTCCTTATATACTAGTAGGTAAACTTAGAGGACAAGTTAGGGGAACTAGGCCTTGGAGAGACCCCATGGCCGGCCACCATGAAAGCCCAAAGCCCAATCCTTAACTTTTCCAAGTTTTTCATTTCTAGTCCTTCTCTTTTCCATTTAACGGTTGTTAGTCATTTTTCCGTTAAATACTTAACGATCGTTAACCGGACTTAATGTGTAATAATTAATCGTAAACATAAACATTAATTATTAACTTTAATTCTCATTCGCTAATGTGTGCAATCCCGTGGTCACGAGTTCGAATCCGGACATTCACCGTTTGTAAATATATACATTTCCAACAATATATGGATGACTCTTGCTAGAGGATTGAAGATGATGACCGATGCAAAAATATGTGTTGCAAATGGTGAGTATGTATTGAAATTTCTGTCACCAAACAACATGCTCATAAATTATTTATCAAACAAAATAAAATGAATTTGTACCATGCTACAATTTACGGTTCATATCTATTAGTCTTTTTATCATGTAGAAGATAAACGTAAGTTGACAATCAGTGTATATACACCTAACGAAATTTTGAAAACTATTCGGTTTTATGAACACCACCATTTCTTATATTATTTTATGCTTTTGCTTTTCTTCAACTGCAATAAGCTAATAAGCAATTCAAAAGAATGCCCCCTGATAAAAGGTACTAATGTACCTCCTATGTAATTTTAAAAAATGCATTAGTCATTTGTCAAAAAGTCATTCAAATGTCTTTCTGAATATTGCTAATAATATTGTTTGTTGCTTGTTGAAGCAAAATCCTGTTTCCGTCCAATCCCAGCTGTCCGGTTGGAGGATGATCGTCTCCTGCACAATGTACAGACACGTTAGTCTCGCCTCGGGTGTTGTCCCGAGACCAAGCTCCGGTGTGAAGATAAGTAAAGGGTTATATTGTGATAAATGTAGTAAGAGTGTAGGTGTAAAACTGTGTGTAAAGTAATAAATGTGTTGGGGTATTTATACTACCCCAACTTCCTATTCACGTTACTATTCCCCTCTTTGTTGACTTAATTCCGCAGGCCTAGGGCTACCTTACTTAGTAAGCCACGTGGTAGGAAATCCCCTAAAACCTGCTAACATGGTCGGGATTATTATTATTTGGGGACGCCCGGGATGGTCGTCCGGCGTGTGTCTCTGACATCCGGAGCATGTGTCGGCGGGCGTTGGACCGTCCGGTACATACGTCAACATGTCCCCCCAGTGTTATATTCTTGGCGGTAAGCCGATGATGTAACACTTATCATAGTTCAGCAATGTGTCTGCACCATGCCGGTCAAACTGGCTAACTTCATGAGAATGGGCCGGTTAATTGGGCGGGTGGTCTTTTGGGCTTTTCAGCTTGTTGTCGCTTCACCTTCGTAGTGTATGGCCCATGTAAGTCCACGTCACCAGCACCTCGGTGATTGGACACCTTGTCGGTCGGCTAGGGTTTCCTCAGTATATATATATCCCTTTTCTCCTCATTTGGGTTTTACTTTTCACACACATACAAACTGTTTTCGTATCTCCGGACGTCTTCTTCACTTCTTTTTAAGGTTTGTCTCCGTCCCTTCTCTGTTAATATCTGTAAATTGTCCCGGCATCTTTTAGAAATGGCCGATATTGGAACCGAGGGAACATTCAGATAGAGAAAATACTTCGCCCGTCCGAGACGAAGAGACTAATGAGGAGACCGTTCAGGTTAGTTCCTAAGTTTGATATGCACGTACATACTTCTAGGTTAACACAATCTGAGTTAGACAATATAGTAGCCGAGTATGGCATTCCGTGATCTGCGTCCGGTTTTACCCCCGATAATATGACTATGGATCAGTTGCCGGAGGACAAGATAGGTATTTATCCTAAGCAGTTAGAGATAGGAGGAGTTAGGATTCCCTTCTCAACTTTTTCTTTGAACGTGATTAAACACTTTAGGGTGCACATTTCTCGGCTAGTCCGTTAGGATTGAATCGGGTGATGCTTTTGAGATTAGGTGTTATAGCCTCAATATCTGACCCGGGTCTCAATCTTCGGCGTTCTACCGGTTGTGCAAGCAAGGACATTGGTTTTCCTTTGAGAACCGGACGGGTAGGGGTTCGCACAAGTGTTTCAAGGAGGTTCGTCCGGTGCGAAACACTGGAAGGAAAAGTTTTTCTTGATCGACAAGGTAGCCATCCCTATGGCTATGGCGTGGAGACACAAGGACTCAAAAATCACGGACACTTTTCCCACCGGCTTTTCTCATGCGGACGCCGAAAGACTTAGCCAGAATCTTATTAAGTTGCGCAGTCCGACGATGAGTCTTTTATGGATGTGCCATCTCTCCTCGGTTTTCAAGAATCCCGGTTGAGCCATGTTCTAAAAGATGCCCGGGGTCATGGTAATTACTCGTTTTAGTCTTGTCACCCAGGATTTGGCGTTTGTTTCCGGCTCTGTCCTTTTAAGTTTCTAATCAACTTGTTTTGTTGTTACTTCCTTGCTTCATTGTTAATATGTCGGAGTATCTTGAGCTTCCGGATTGGGAGGAGCGGTGGTGAGCAAAGGTCCGGTTGATCGAACAGGGAGATTCCAAAGAGAACCTCGACCCTCTGGTACGTGGGAGCGTCCCCTCCCCTAAAGATGCTTTGGACAAGAGAGCGAAGAAGCGAATCGACGTTGTTGCTCTAAGGGAGAAGAAAGAGAAGGAGGCTCAGGCTCGGCTAGCAAAGAAGAGGGGAGCTGGAGAAGGGACTTCCAAAGCGCAAGGCAAGAAGAAGAAGACGCGTCGTCAATTCGTTGAGCACCTATCTTCTGGAGAGCCAATCGATAACCCGGATCCTTTGAATCAGATCCGGCCGAAGGATGTCCAGGGGGCGGATATGAATGTTGATGCTGAGCAGGGGACCCCAAATATTGTTGTCGAGGGTGGAGGAGGTAGTGCGGCCCACGAAAGGATGGGAGAAAATATTGCTGGCGGTGGTGAGCAATTGCAACAAATGCAGACCCCTCCGGTCGAGGAAGGTGGCTAAACACCACCAGTGGACTCGGCTCATCATGTTTCCGAAGGTACGTATAGATTGTTCGGCTGTCCATACTTGTGATTTTCCCCACCTTACTATGTTGTGTCTTTCAGGTTTCTCGGCCCACCACTCTCGCGGCCTTAAGCGGATTGATAAAATCAACCGGATTCGGTCGCGTTTTGGCCTTCCGCTTATCATTTCTTTTTGTGTATACCGATTTTTTTCTTAACCCCCTTTATTCGTTATATAGATGAAGCTACGAACATCTTCGTCCCACCATGGGCCCTTCGGGATGGCGTTCGATAAATTCTTACCGGTCCTGCAAAGAGCTCCTCGATAATCTTCCCACACCGGCCGAGCAAGAGGCTTTAGAACAAATGAACAACATTGAGCTCACTCGCCGGGCCTATGAAGAATTTGGCAAAAGTGTGATAGCCCAAGGCGAATTGTTGAAGAGGTTCACTGGGATGTCGTCTACTTTGTGGGATCTCACTCAGACTCATCAGGGTTGTCAGGGGTTGGCGGATAGATTGGCTGTCGCCGAAGGGGAGAATGAGAGGTTAGCCGGAGAGCTGAAGAAACGGGAGGCCGAGTATCAAGTTATCCTAGATAAGGGGAAAAACCTGGAGGATGAGGTGGACAGGGTCACCCGGGAAAGAGAAGAGTAGAGAGGAACCTGGCCTGCCGAGAGAATCGGGAAGCTTGAAAGTGAGCTAAGTGCCAAAGATCAATCCTTGGAGTCAGAAGGCGAGAATGGGAACTTGGCAGCCGAGGTGGCCCAATCGGAGATTAATAAAACAAAATGTCGTCCGTATTCTTTTTCGTGTGTTTCGTTCGCCGCCTATTCGGATCTGCAAGAATATAAGAAGAGTATGGCTAAAGTTCTGACTGACCTTCCAGTGGGTTTGTAACTTGGGGCAAGTATGGGTAGAAAGGAGGAGGAGATCGTTGAAGCTCTGAAGGGCATTGCCAGCGTCAACAGGATGCTCGAAATTATGGAAAGCCGAGTTCAACAAACTCTTTGAGGCCGAGTATCCCTATATCCAGAAGCTAGAGGATTCCTATCGGCTACCCTTGGGTGACTTGCTGAACATGGAACCCGCCCTCTCCGTAAGGACCCAGCCGGTCCTTTTTTCTCACCTCCAGTCGTTACTAGTCCAATTGGCACTCCGGCCGTTCAGCATCCAGCGGCCAATATTTGAAGTTCCCTTGACTTATGCTTGTAGCGATGATTTGAACAATTATAATTGTAATAATTAACACTCCACCGTTTATGGCTCATGTTCGTCACTTTTTTGAGACGTAACCACATATTTAACTTAGATAAATCTTTGCGTGTTGTATATTCTGTCTTTTTTTTCATATTTTGCATTGATAAACTTCCTTTAAGCTTTTTAAAGGGCATCCGGCGCATTGGCCGTGCATCCGTATACCCGGGCAACCTAATGCATTTTTAGGGCATCCAGCAAGAGTGCGCGGGCATCCGGAGGGGTATTCCCCCAGGCGTCCATAGTATTATTTATTACTTTTGGGCATCCATTATCGGGCATCCGAGCGGGTGTTTTCGGGCATCCGGTTATGTTATCCGGTGTATTTCTAGCAATCATGCTCGACGGGGGCCAACCGTCGGAATAGCCATGCATCACTTTGTTTTTTTCCAGAAAATTGTTTTCCATACCTTAGGAAAACTTTCATCATTAGACTAATATACATAGATAGGTCAGGTTACATGATAATCCTGGGATTCTTATCACAATAACAATTATAAGAAACAGTTTCTTAAGTTTATGGCGTGCCAGGTCTGAGGGACCTCTTTTTCTTCCATCGTCTGTAACTTATAAGAGCCATTCTGATTCGCTCCTATCACCCGGTAGGGGCCCTCCCAATTGGGTCCCAGCTTTCCTTGGTTTTCCACCCGGCTAGCTTCGTTCTTCCGGTATACGAAGTCGCCTATTTTGAAATTCATCGGCTTGACCCTCCGGTTGTAATATTGCTCAACCTGCGTTTTGTACTTGGCTTCTCGTATGGCAGCACTTTCCCTTCTTTCTTGCAGGAGATCCAAGTTCAAACGCTGCTCCTCTTCGTTAAGATCTTCCCGGAACATCATAGTTCGGTATGTAGGCATCCCAATTTCTTTACGCCGGTATCACGGCCCGCTTCAGTATGTTAAACTGAATGGGTCTCACGTTGCTTGTTTTAAGTGTTGTTCGGTGTGCCCATAAGACATTGGGTAGCTCATCCACCCATTCGGTTCTCTCCCGTCCTAATCTTGTCTTTATCCCTCCATCGACTTTTGTTGGCCCGTTCTACTAATCCATTGGCTTGCGGATGTGCAACGGCCGTATTTATCTGCTTAATTTTTAGGCCTTCGCACCATTTTTTGAACGGGTCATTGACAAAATTAGTCCCATTATCGGTGACTATGATCCCGGTAGGCCGTGCACTGCATACTATATTTTCGTAGACAAATTTTATAACGTCCTTTCCGTCGTTTTACCAACGGCTTTGCATCTATCCATTTTGTAAAATAGTCTATTGCTACGATCACATATTTGAGGCGACTGGTGCTTCTGGTAAGGGGCCTAACACGTCCATTCCCCACTGGTAGAAAGGCCATGGGGCCATGATGGAGGTTAGCAATGTTTTGGGAGCTTAGGTGCGGAGCATGTATCGACAGAGTCACACTTCCTAATTTCTTCTCGTGCGTCTTTGTGCATAGTGGGCGATAATATCCTTGCCTCATCGGCTTCGCCACTCACGGTTCTCGGTCCGAAATGCATACCACAGCATCCCTCGTGCACCTCTCGTATTAAGTAATTTGCTTGCAACGGACCCACACATCTCAACATTGGTACTAGGTACCCCTTTTTGAGCAGAACTCCTCCTTCCATAGTATATTGCGGAATTTTCATTCGTAGGCTCCTGGCCTCATTGGGATCATCCCGCCAAACCCCTTCTTCCAAGCATCTGATGATCGGCGTCATCCAGTTATCCGCCTCTTCTTCCACCACAGTTTCAATTCTCCGTTCTTCCCAGGGTTTCCAAGACTTCTACTAATACCTTCTTAGTGAGATGGTCAAAAGTTACCGATGCTAACTTGCTCGATATATCGCCTTTTGATTCTGAGCCCATGGGATGTTGCGGATTTTGAAGCCTTGAAACCCCGCTATGTGTTCTTTTCGCTGAGCCAAGTACTTCGCATGCTTTCTTTAATAGCCACAAATTCTCCGTTGATCTGACTAGCAACCAATTTAGAATCAACTCGTACGTTCAAGCTTAAGATTTTTAGCTTCTTTGCGATCCGGAGTCCGGCGAGAAGAGCCTCATATTCGGCCTCATTATTGGTCTTTGGAAAATTGAGCCGCAGAGCGTAAGTAAGCTCCTCCTTATCCGGTGATGAGCACCAAACTCCGGCTCCTTTGCTATGGGCGCCGTCTGTACACATGCCATTCTCCTTCCTTTCCTACCTCCATTACACTCTTACCCTTTCCATGGCGGCCCGGGCGTCCGGATTCGACTTGAACTTCCGTGAGAAATTCTGCTAGCACTTGACCCTTGACCGCATTTCTAGGGACATATGTGATGTTGTAAGCCCCTAGCTCTACGGCGTGCTTTCGCAAGCTTTCACTGAAACTTCCGGCTTGTACAATATTTGTTTAACGGGTTGGTGGTGATGACCGAATGGGATGAGCTTAGAAATATCTTCGCAGTCTTCGTGATGCATGTAGCAGACATAAAGCTAATTTTTCCATCGGAGCATAATTTCTTTCCGCCGTGCAAGGTTCGCTTTCACTAATGCACCGGCGATGCCTCCCATCCCTTTCTACCACTAGAGGCACTAACGGCCCCTTTGATCTGCTAAGTATATGGATAACGTTCTTCGGCCTTGGGGTGGTTAACGAAGGTAGTTCTAATATCAGGTTCTTCATCTCTTGGAAAGCTGCCTCGGCTTCCTTCGTCCACCGATATTCATCCTTATTCTCCTTTGTGATATTCTTTAAAGTTTTGAAGAAAGGCAAGGACCTCTCTGCTGATTTTGACAGGAATCTGTTCAAAGCCGCTAGTTTCCCACTCAGGCTTTGCATTTCTTTCAATGTTCCTGGAGATTTCATCTCCATGATGGCCTTGTCTTTCGGGATTCGCCCTTATACCTTCGGATGTTACCATATATCCAGAATTTCCTTCTTCTACTCGAAGGAACATTTCCGCGGTTCGCTTCATATTAATCCTTTTGAGGTTGTCAAATGTTTCCGCTATATGCTGCTATCATATCTCTTTCCGTTCGGCTTTTATGACCATATCATCGACGTCGCCTCTAAGTTTCTCCCAATCTGCGTTTGGAAGCGAGTCTACCAAGCGTTGATATGTTGCTCCTGCATTTTTCATCCGAAGGGCATTTTGGTGTAATAAGTATGTCCCTTGTTCCGGTGTAGAATCTTGTTTTCTCCTCGTCATCTATGTCCATCTGAACTTGGTGGTATCCTTTGTAGGCATCCAGGAAACACTTATACTTATATCCCATAACGGATTCAATCTTCCAGTCGATTTCCGGTAAAGGATAGTAGTCTTTCGGGCAGGAGGCATTGATTTTGAAATCAATGCACATCCGCCCGACTCCGTCGCATTTCTTTACCGACGGATTGGAAATCCATGTAGGGTATCGACCGGACGAACTATTCGGCTTTAACCCATTCTTCAACCTCTCCGCGATAACCTAGTTTTTCTCTGGAGAACATCCTCCTTTCGGGCAATCGATGTGTCAAGCGTTCACATTAAGAAAGTGTTGGATGAAGCGTCACGGGAACCCCGGTCATATTCGTCGGTTCCCAAGCAAACACTTCTTTATTTTTTCTCAGCAACTCGATGAGTTGTCTCCTACACTCCCGGGAGAACCCGGTTCCTATTGTCACGCGTTGTTCGGGGTATGCGGCATTAACCAATATGTCTTCCGTTGTTTTTACCCTTGAGTCTCCGGTTCGCCGTCTCTACCTCTCCTTGGAGAAATTATCCCTGGATCCGGCTTTCCTCGAATCTTCTACACTCCATGACAACTGCCCTCTTGGTGACCAAAGTGGCGATGCCTCCGGGAGTGGGAAATTTCATCATAGCGTGGATGGTTGAGGGTATGGCCCTTAACTCTCTTAGACCCGTACGTCCTAGAATCACGTTGTAAGGTGACGGAGATCTCACAACTGTGAACTTCATCATGACAGCGATTCGTACAAACCATGATCCCCAATGCGAACCTCCAGCTCAATCTTCCCTAGAGGCCGGATGACTTCCCCGGAGAATCCCACTAGTGGTGAGTTACTTTCTTGTAATCTGGATTGAATAGACGAACTGAAGTTGCTAAAGCAGTGCTCATACATCACTTGGACTGGAGCACCTTCGTCCACAAATACCCTCCGGACAAAATAACCTTCGATTTCGACCTCTAAAATTAGTGGTTCCTCCGATAGATCTTCCGTGGCTATGCGTGGGAAGGATATGGGGACGTTCAGCCACTCCTCCTCGTAGTACCGAGCCTTTCTTTTGTGGTCTTCAGCATAATGATTTACCATGTTTATGACTTTTCCTTTTCCACCATTACCTCTCGGTCTTTCTCGTCCCCTTTGTTGAACATTCTTCACCAAATGATCCAATTTTCGATTCAAAGGTCGTTTCCAACTGTTTCTTGGTGATAGCAATCGTTGGTGAGGTGACCCTTCTCCCATGATATTCACGAACACGTCCTCATTTTCTTTGCTTGGTTTTCCTTGCAACGGTGGTGGTGGAGGCGGTTGAGATGATGTTCGGTGGCAGGATTTCCTTAGGTGTTTTTGGATAGGACCGAGAGCATGACCGGTGATTATCGGGCTTGCTAAGATCGTTTCACGGAAATCATTTCGGGGGCGAGCGTATGCTTTCGGGGCCACATATGGAGAGAACGCCTCCCTGTGCCTAGAGTCACCTCTGTCCCCGGCTCTCCTATCATTCCTTCTCTGTCGGTCCCAGGGTTCCTATCCCTTGCGGCCTGGAGGTTTCCTCTCGAACGAGCTCACATGTTTCTCCCCTCGGCATCTCGGTGTTCTTATACGCCTCTTCCGCCCGAATGTAATCATCCACTCTAGTCATCATTTCTTTCACGGATCTCGGGACACGTGAAATTTTTTAGATAAGTCAAGGCATCGATGGGCACCCATGAATGCTGATATTTTCATGAGCTCAGAAACTCGAATCCGGCTAGCCTCGTCGGTCCATCGCTCTTTGAATACCGGAAGTGTCTCGTTTGCAGCCGACAATCCAAGTGATTTCCGTGGGATCCTTCAGGTTCTTTTGTCGTAGGGCAAACCTTGTGGTGAAATTGTTCTCTCGTCACCCATTTGTCGATGCTTCACGGTTCCAAATTCTTTGAACCACCCTTGTGCTGCCCGTCCATGGTCTGTTGGAACATTACGCACCATACCGGCATTGGCCATTCTCCTTGGTTCGCTGCTCCAACGAAGCGGTTGATGTGATCATCCGGATCGGCCGAGCGTCGTCAGTTTTAAGTTAGTAGGCATTATGCACTTGGGACCGGCAAACTCTACTATCCTTCTTGTAAAGGGTGACCGGGCCAATTCCTTATAAGGTTTGCTGAGATCATCTTTAGGTCTTGGCGCGGTGTTTTCCTCCGGCTCATCATCTTCCGTGAAAGTGAGTCGAGTCGGTTTGACAACACCGGTCCCCGTTGCATTGTATTTTCTAAAGAGAGCCTCCAAAGACGCCATCTAGGCTTGTATTTGCTCCGGTAATCCGAAAGCTTGAGCATTGAAGACCCCACTTCCCCCTATGTGTTCCGGAGGGGATGTGGGTTCTGGTGGGGGTGGAGGTCCCGCACCTGTCATTCGATTCGTTGGTAGAATGAATCAAGGTCCCACGGATGGCGCCAATTTGTTGAACCAAAATCCTGTTTCCGTCCAATCCCAGCTGTCCGGTTGGAGGATGATCGTCTCCTGCACAATGTACAGACACGTTAGCCTCACCTCGGGTGTTGTCCCGAGACCAAGCTCCGGTGTGAAGATAGGTAAAGGGTTATATTGTGATAAATGTAATAAGAGTGTAGGTGTAAAACTGTGTAAAGTAATAAATGTGTTGGGGTATTTATACTACCCCAACTTCCTATTCACGTTACTATTCCCCTTTGACCCTGTTCCGAGGCCTAGGGCTACCTTAATTAGTAGGCCACGTGGTAGGAAATCCCCTAAAACCTGCTGACATGGTCGGGATTATTATTATTTGGCCGGACGCCAGGATGGTCGTCCGGCGTGTGTGTCTTGACATCCGGAGCATGTGTCTGGCCGGACGTTGGACCGTCCGGTATATACGTCAACATTGCTTCTTATGTATGTCTTTAAAAGCTTCTTACTTTTGAATCTTTCTTATTTAATCTCTGCTTCTTACTTCTTGTACAATTAAAACTGGCTATATGAACAAATGTTATTCTAGTTATCCAGCCACTACACCTAGTTAGGCATGCGACTTTTGTTGATATGTGACCTTGGTTTAAAAACTGTAATTATATCAGCAAGCTGTAGAACAAATTTAAGACAAGAAAAATAAAAGAAGTTTCGAATTTAAGTAATCTAACATCATTTGTAAGTTAAATGCATAACCATAACTCTACTCATAATATCCGTCTTATACTTCAACTAATATAAACTTTAATACTAGTTGGGTTACTTTTGGTGTTGCAGATTGTGTCTAATTATATTCTTATAACCTTATATCTACATATGAGACAATTTTCATAAGATGGGGTTAATGCATAAGTGATTTCTGAGAAAGCGTCGGTTTGGATCCATGGTTTGTTGGCCTAAGTTGGTTGTCATGGTGGTGCATCACCCTTTGGTTCTGAAAGTTGAGTTTGTGATAATGGCCTTTCATATGAAGACTGAGCTTGAGAGTGACCAGGAGTGTAGCGTCGTTGCTCATAACCACGAGCAATAGATTGTAGGGAACTAATTACAGCCGGTGGTAACATGGTTGTTCTATGAGCTTGTTTAGTCTTGCCAACGTTGACTTTAGATAGACGAGGAGTGGTGTGATGTTGTTGCACGTCATGTTCCAGCATGCTTGTTCTAGCAGTAATGAGGTGGGAATCAAGACTTGGGGTTTTGGTTGTGGGGCCGGTTGGTGCGCGTGCTCTTTTCCCGAGCTGCACATCTACTTGACCAGATGGTGGGAGACGTACTGGTGTGAACATATCAGTCCTTTGATCTTGCTTGTTTGTACCACTATTGGCTGCAGACTGACCAGTACTGTAGTGTAACTCGTCTACTCTCCTGAGCTTAATAGGTCCAGCAATAGACAGTGTGAGCTTGGTTGTACCAACTTCAGGTTGAGACTGACCAGGTGGAATGTTGTGCCGTTGCCTATCTCCTCGCTTAAGGTGCTCAAAAGCTAAAGCGACTGCTAGACCAATAGCATGGGGAGAACTAGTTGCATCTGGTTCAAACATGGTCGTATTTTGAGCTTGCTTGGTTCTATCAATGCCAAATTGAGACTGTTCAGAATCCGTGTATTTTTGCTGGCCTCTTCTGCTGTAGTACTTAAATGGTAGAGCAATAGGATGTTGGGAGCTAGTTGCTGATGGTGTGAACATGGTTTTACATTGAGCTTTGGCAGTTGTGCCTACGTTGACTTGAGATTGACCCGGATTGGTGGTGTAGTGTTGCTGCTCACCTCTTCTCTCGGGCTGCTTTGAAGGTGGGGAATTAGTTGCAGATGGCGGGACCTGAGCTGCCTTGACAAAATTTGTACTCTGAGCTTGTGCGGTTTTATCTACGTTGACTTGAGATTGTACAGGAGCATTGTAGTGTTGTTGTTCGTGTCTTTTTCTGAGCTGGTTGGAAACATGAGCAATGGAATGCTGGGAGTTAGTTGCAGATGGGGTGGAAAAGGTTGCACCTTGAGATTGCTCAGTTGTACTTGTGCCAAAGTCTGCTTGAGTGGCTCGGTCTGCTTGACCCTGCTGTGGTTGGGCTTCTGGAGATGGATGGTTTGGATTGGTCAAACTGCAAGAGACTTGAGCTGCGGACCTTGTGGTTAAGTTAACAGAGTTCATATGGTGCGTAGAGGAAGGCGTAACGACTGGGTCACACGTGACCTGTATAACACACATAACAACGAGACTGAGCTTTATGTAAGGTATGTGGCCATATCCATGTTTGATCCTTATCTGTTTAATTTTTTTAACTCTCACTCCTTTAATCATCAAAAGTTAAACATTCGCTAATTTTTTGGTGGTATTTATTTGCAATTTTCTCATAAGATAGATCGATATAATATAGTAATAAAAATATTGCAAATATTCTAATACTGATATAACATACCAGTGGTGGCAAACGAGAATCCCTGAAAACTGGAGGAGAAAAAACTGCAGGAGTTGTTACAGTTGATTGCCACGAGGTAGATGGAGGTTCTGCACTAGCGCTTACGGGTGAACCACCTAAGCTACGTAAGGCAGAAGACGAATTATCAATTGTGTCATTGGCTTCTATAGTCATTTGATTTTCAGTGTCATCAGTAACATGATTATTTTGGCTCGTGGTATCCCTGTTTGTTTCGTTGATCTTGCTCTTTTCTGTCATGGAAGTCATCCAGGAACCATCTGTTGATATAATTACATCACTAATATTCTCCGTCGCTTCATTCAATATCTGAAAAAATCAATCAGAAGATCAGTTAAAAAGTAAGTTGACGCCATTGGTACTCTTATTAAAGTTGTATTTCTTGCCTTGACAAAATCTTGATCGATGCGTATATCTAGATTGCAGATCGGCTTTCTACAAATAGGGCATTTCCATGTAGGCCTTATCGAGTTGATTGCCATAAAGTAGTTATAATCAAAGCACTGCAGTACGCACAGTTTGTAAGACATAAGAGCAAATCTAATCCTTATTCACATAAAAATCTGCATGATATCGGAATATAATATCTTTTGAACTAAAAAACGGCTATTTTCTCATTTTATCGGGCTAATATTTCACCTGAGGATGCTTGCAGAGATATCCTTTCACAGGAGTTTTTATCCGAAATTGACTGTCAATTAAAAAAATAATAGTAAAATATCTTTACTCCTAGTCAGTATATTTCTACATGATCAGTAAGCAAGTGGAGTATTCATTCACATATTGCAGCTTACCTAATGGGGCAGTTAAGTGAAATCCATGAAGAAATTTCGCTAATGTCACCATCTGAACAAGGGAACGGAAAAGGAACAAGAAGTATGTCAAAAGTTTGGAAAAAACATTGATTCTTACCCTTAAACAACATAAAAAAACGAATCATTTGTGTGAAAGATATTGCAGTTTCTTTGACTTACTTAAGTCAGCTTTTTCAGATATGGGTTGGACGTAATCTTGCAGTTGTGGAGGATTAGGAGATGATATTAAATTCATGATAGCTACGGCAATAATATATTGTCCTGAATTTGTTCAAAAGGAAACAGAAACCGCCAAAGTGTAAAGTCTTAGATAAAGCACACAAAGATATACTTTTATCAGAACTGAAGCAATAGAAATGTAAGCATACCTTCAAAGTCCCCAAGAACTTCTAGCAGGTTAACTCCATATTTGATCATTTTTGCCACGTTTGATGGGAGTTGTGGTCCCTTACCCTGATAAACATATTACATGGACATGAGTGATCACCTTAGGTAGAGGTGGCAATTTCAACCCATTTGCTTATCATATTGATCGCGGGCAGTGTTTTATCTCAAACGGGGCAAATAGTAAAATGTTAGCTTAAAAGGAATGATCAATGGGATTAAAAGTCGCCCAAAGTCTATTCTTATATACTATATGTTTTAAAAGTAATGTGTAAACAAGTGTTTGTAGGCCAAGTCGACCTGACCCGGACCATTTTGACCCATACTAAAATATGACCATTTTCAACCTGACCATTTTTTTTACTTGTCATCCAACCCACCAACCCCGCCCCATCTTGCCACCTCTAAGGTTAGGTAATAATGCAAATTAAAGCGTTCATTGTGGGCAAAGTATATAGAGTGACAAACCATGTCGCTTTTAGTCCTCTTCGGTACTCCACTGCCATTTAGGAGAAACCTATGAAGGGAAAGGTAGAAGGTTAGATAATATAATTAACAAAAAAAAAAAAAAAAAAAAAAAAAAGTTACACAAAAATCTTACTCCACGTTTGATGGACTAGCAATGCAGGCAGCTGTATCCATATTGTCCGTTCGAGCTACTAAGAGCCACTGTATATGGTAGAAGTAAACCATCAACTTTTAGGTCATGTGACAAAATGTGCAGAATTTACCATTATGACATCAACATAGCAAAAACTAATGGAATATTTATGGTGGTGTGGCGGTAACTTTGACCGTGATGACTTTTTGTCCTCTGCATATATCCTGAGAGTATATTAATTCCTTACCAAGTTCTGAAAGGGATGCGGCACCATACTTTGAGAGATGTGAAAATCGGCTATAAAAGTCCCATATCCAGCCTGTGAATCAATTAAACTTGACAGTGTAAAGAGGTATGAAAAAACTATGGAAGGTCCTTATAGACAAATTTTACCTTGACATCAAATGAAGTGAGTATGTGTTCTACGTTCATTCTTGGATAGAATCTGCAAGTGAAATACACAGTATCATGAAATGATGATTAGAAAATGGAATATAGCTATAAAAAGCAACATAATTTCACTAAATTATATATTTGGTCACATGACTGTGAAAATTTAAAGTGAAGTGGTCATAGAGCATGGTGTATGGGCTCGCCACTTTGTTTCGTTTCTGACGTGGCTTCCTCGCCGTTTGAAACCGTTTCTCGCCATGACACCAAGTGGCTTCGCCACTTGGTGGTTCGCCGTTCCAACGAAACACGCCACGACAAAACCATTTACTTCAAACTAAAATATATCCGTTATTTACTTTCAATTTCAAATTCAAAAACATTTTAACTTCTCTATAAATATAAACCATTTACAACTCTATCACACATAAAAATTCACATCTCTCAAACACAATTCAACATAAAAATTCACATTTCTCAAACATATTATGGCTTGTCGTCTCCCGCATTCCGCTGAGGATATGCGAACGTACGTTGAAAATCAATGCAATAACGATGATGAGGCTAGAAAAGACGCTATTCTACGCGTCATCCAGTTCTTTGAGGAGGGGAGGAACGAGAAGCTGCAGATGAGAGACAGCTACAAGACTTGCAACGACATCAGCACTGAACGAAAATGTGTTATCGAGACATTTCTGAAGGAGGAAGCCCGCAGAGATGACGAACTTATTGACAAGCTGTGGAAGTGTGTTTCACGGATAACGAACAACTTCACCACCAAAGTCAATTGGAGCTATCGGGTGAACAAAGATGATGATCCAGGAGTCTCTGGTGAGGGATCTCCGGTAGACGAGGAAGCTTTGTCTCGCCTCGAGGATTATATACCCTCCGCGTTTGATCCTACGGAGGACTTTTCAGATTAGGATTTAAAATTTATGTATTTTTCGTATGGTTTATTTTCGTACCGTAAGTTTATTTATTTTATTTTATTTTTCGTATGTTTTATTTATTTATTTTGCGTATTGTAGTTGTATTTTTATTTTAAATGAATGAAATGAATTTAGTTGTGTTTGGAAAATATGGAAAATAAATAAAATGATAGTGGGTGGGGCCCAAGTGAAGAGAAGTGAGTATGTTGTGATTAGGGGGTATTTTTTTGTTAGTGTGTTGGAGTGATGTGGAGCTGATGTGGCACACGTGGGGCCCGAGTGAAGAGAATTGAGGAGTTCATGACACCCCACAAGGTAAGTCCAACGACGAAGTCTAAAATAAAATGATATGGAGTAGTTTGTAGGTAAGTATTGCAAATTTGTACTACTAAAGAGGGAATAGCAATGTGAATACACTATATAGAACAAAACTCGGTTTTGCGATCTTGATCATAGCGATTCATTGAGGAGGAATATGAGAAACCAATACCTTGAGATTATATCTGAGATACGAGAATGTGCATAGCTTGGTTCAATGATCATTTTGTTTGCGTGAGAGAACCCATTACTTACCTAACAATATATAGTACAGTAAAAACTAAGGATTACCACTCCATCATTAAGAAACAACAGAGTAAAAATATGGTCAATAATCTCAACACACCAAAAAAGAACTTCAACCAACCTCGTTTGCCATCAACAGGAGATCGTTTTTTATATCCCCGTCTGGAAACCAACCAACTTTACAAGCAGCCTGTTGCGAACGTGTTAACAGAAATTTGTAACATTATTAGTCAAACAAAAAAAATCGGTAAGATAGGAAAAATGTTTTCATGGCAAACGTGTCTCAGAATTAAAGAAAATGTATACCTTGATAGGTAGCATGAGCAACATCAACGAGGGTTCGAGTGAATCAGTCTTGCGTATGTAAACCTACAATCACAGATAATTAAAATCTTATAGCAGAACGTTTACATAATTGACAATTTACGATTAGTCTTTCTTCATTCATTTGAAGCGTGTTTTCCTTTGACAACCAAAAACTTAAATTACCAAAGCAATGACATCTAAAACTAACCTCTTTCATAACAGAAAGTAACTTGAGCAGATGGGATGATGATGGAACTTCATCCATTCCGATTGCTGAATCAATAGCACTACATTTTTCATATAGCAGAATCTTAAGTATATTAACGAAATAGTAATTCTAATGCATTGAAACATATAAAACAGGATCAACTAGATCAAAATAGTATTAGACCACCTCATATAAATTTCTTTGACCCGGTTTGCCTAAATTTTATTTGCAATTATAGATACTTTCGTCAAAACTAGCCTTTAAGCTTGAGCTTATTTGTATAAGCTACTACAAGTAGCTTTTATTTCTAAGAGCTAATGAGAGCTTTTTCTAAAAGCTATTCGAAGCTTTCTCAACCAAAAAAGCTTGTTTTTTCAAAAAATAAGCTTATGCGCAAACAAAGCTTACAGTATATGTAAAGTTACTCTATACAACAATTCAATGTTTAACTTTAAACTTGAACAAAAGCAAAACAATAATCAACGACATAGTTAAAAGTCTAAACCTTCCTAAATCAACGCAAGCTTTACTATAAACCGCCAAATCTTTAATATCACCATTTTGAATATATGCCGAAACTTGATCAATATTCATTTCCACAAGCATTTTGGTACTTCCTTGCGGTAGTATATCTGTCATTGTTCCTTAGTTCTCACACACAGTTCCGATCAAATATGGTTAAATGTGAGCGTTAAAAGAAAAGAGTATGGCACACACACAATGTGTTTTCTTTGGCCAAGTAATGAATATATATTTTGCTTCGAAAATGTAGTTTGCCGTTTTTGTGCTGTCAACAGAAAAATAGATGGTCAAAAATCAGTTATTTTTGGTGTTTAATTTTTGCATGTAGGGCCCGATGCACATGTAAAAAGTAAATGTTTCCTAGAATAGTAGGGAGTATTGCAAAAAAAATTTGAGAGTAAATTGCAAAAATGGTTCTTAAAGTTTGGCCAAATTGTTGTTTCGTTTTAAACTTTATGAAAGCGCAAGGATCGTCCTTGTGGGAAATCTTTGGGGTAAATATCGTCCTTAACCAACATCAAATGACTAAAATTCCCTTGTCTTCTTCTTTTTCTATATTTCTTTTCAATTTTTTACACAAATGGTTCCTGTGTTTCGCTAGGTTTGACAAATTTAGTTCTGATTTTTTTTTTAATTATTTATTTAACTATTAATATTAATATTATTTTTTTATACCTTTACGTTCGTTTTCATACGTTTTTGGCAGTTTTTCTAACATTTTTGCCCATTCTTACTTTTTTTGTCCGTTTTTATTTGTTTTCATACGTTTTTATCCGTTTTTATACGTTTTGCCCGTTTTTCTTACTTTTTTGTCCGTTTTTTTTTCATTTTTATCCGTTTTTATCCCTTTCTCTTACCTTTTTTTTCGTTTTCATACGTTTTTATCCGTTTTATACGTTTTCTTACGCTTTTATCCGTTTTTATCAGTTTTTGCCCGTTTTTGTTACGTTTTTCTTACCATTTTGTCCGTCTTTCTTAGGTTTTTTTCGATTTCATACGTTTTTGTCTGTTTTTTATACGTTTTCGCTCGTTTTCTTACGTTTTCATCCGTTTTGTCCGTTTTTCTTACGTTTTTGTCCGTTTTTTTCATCTTTTTGTCTGTTTTTATATGTTATGCGTTTTTATACGTTTTCGCTCATTTTCTTACGCGTTCATCCGTTTTGTTAATATAAATAAATCATAAAAATGTTTATTTATATTTTACGATCTTCTAATGTTTTGTCGATAACAAACGTAAAATCATTTTAACGAAATAAATAAAATACGTAAAAGCTTTGAGCCAATAGTTTACTAACACACTTTTACTAAACATATTAAAACCATCAAAACATGTTTAATTAAATAAGTTATATAAAAAAAAAGCCATTTTTATAAAACACTTACAAGTGATATTGTTTACTTACATTTTATAAAAATATATATGTACTTTGTATATGTTGTAATGGGTAAATAATGGGTAAAAACCAAAGTCCATAACCCATGACCCAAGACCCATGATCCATTGACTAGATACAAGGAATCTTGTTGGGTAAGAACCAAGGTCTATAACCCATACCCATGGAGCATGATCCATAACCCATGACCCATTGCATGACATCATGCATGACGTCATGTTGGATATTATCCATCATCCATGACCCATGACCCAAGATCCATAACCCATTGACTAGGTGTTGTTCCCCGTTCACTATCGTTAAAAACAGTTTTAGTTTATAAAACAAGTTAATAGTGAACTATGACTGAAATTAACATAAGGAAAACACACTAAGTAATTTTCAACATCATATTCTTATTAGAAATGAATCAACAAAGAATACGTTACCCAAGTACTTGCGGAATAGTACTTGGGATTGAAATGACAAAGTTGGGTGACTCCTCTCTAAGCTCAGGCTAAGTCTGAGCACAACTCTTAGAGCTCTTGAGCTATCTCGGGAACTAAGTTGTATTTGGAGGAGTGAAAAGATGGCTTGCGTGTATGTGTGTTTTTACAATTCACAAGCTTAATCTTTTCACTCCATCTCTTATGCTATTTATACATGTATAAGTTTTAACTCTTTCCTAAGTGACAAATCGACATCATACGAGAAGACAAAATACTTGATGTATTTTGTCTCTGTTTAAAAGACTATTCTAAGTAAAGGACAAGGCTTTCCATATTTCGGTGATGACAGAGCTTGTAAGTTAGCCATTCAGGGGAAAGTTGACTTATGTTGATAAGGACTTCTTTATCGATTCAAACTTCTCCGCCTTGTCCTTCTCTTTCTTGATCTGTTTATCCTTGGTCTTCTTCTTGATTTGTCTTGATGTAAGTAGTTGGAGATGAGTCTTAGGGATTCAATGAGTTATTGTCATCACTCACTGAATCCATCATCTTCTTCTTGACTCAGTCTTCACCCTTTAAGTTCCGCCTTCCTGAGTGGAGAGACTTCTTCATTGCCTCGTCTTGAGTATCCTAAAGATGACTCACTGAGCGGCTATGCACTCAGCGATCTGATTGTGTTTAACGGATGAGTACTTGGGCTATTTTCTATTCAAATCCTAGATTAAGGGGTTTGGGTATTTTCGAACCAACAGTCTCCCCCCTATTTGGATATACAAATAGCCTAAGTGGTTGATCAGTGTAAGTGAGCAAATGGCTTCTTCCTACACTGAATGTACTAATGAATACAATAAGGAACATTGAGTAAATGAGTAAAACATACATCGTTTATTGATCAGATTACATAGTTCCTATCACTAGTACAAAAGATAAAACAAAATGATGTCAGTCGGATAGATTCCCAATGCTTCTATCTTGACCTTTTTGGTGATGAGTGTTTCTCTGTCAGGATGGTCTCTTATCTTGGCATTTAGGTCTTGGCGAACCGATATTTCTTTGGGGATTGGATCGAGAGGCCACTGGAATATAGTGATCATTGCGGCTACACCGGCTGATCAATATCACTCCATCTTTGAAATCTTTGGGTTTCCATAGACATCAATGTGAAATAGCCCTCTTCGGGCTCTTCAATCACTAGACAATTCACAAATTTAACCCCTTGGTAGCTTCCTATTACACTCAGGTCCGGGCACTTTAATCTCGAGGTTGGAACTCAACTCTCTTCCTTTTGCCGGGAAGTTTGTGGTTGAGATCCTTGAGGTGCGATCAAGGCGGTGAATTCCTAGTTGGGTGGTGCATCCCTCGACCTTTCATATCTTTTCTTTGAGCATCTTCATCGACTCCTTGACCACCTTATTTTGCTTCTTACCAATGATCGGACCAAGTTCATCAAGTTCGGTGATCCCAAAGTCACTGAATTTTAAGGGATCATGAACCTCAAAGTGTCTTTTGTCATCCCTCTGTAAACATTCATAGCCAATGGTATGGTGTTGGGAATAATCTTGACATCGGTGATTTTTTAGGGAAGCCTTGGCTGCTCATTGTCGATTGTATTCCTCAATTACGCTTTTCACGAGAGCTTAGTTTTCTTTCTCTTTTCTTCATCTTGCTTTCTCATTGCGACCATTTGAGCGACTGAGCATCCTTGAACTTTTGTCTGCGACCCTTTGGGAGCTTGCTTGCATCTAATCCCATATTCTCGGCTTCTTGGCGACTACTTTTGCGGTGCTTCTCTGTTCTTTTTCTCTTCCTCGGCTAGTTTCAATCTTCTTTCTTCTTTAGCAAGATGTTTACTCATTTGTTGAGGTGTGGCAGTATTGATGTCGCCGATTTTATAGGGGATCTTCTCGGGCTCAAAGTCGTCATTATGCCTTTGCCTTTGTCACGGCACGAAGAAGATGATGCAACCAAGGGTCGTGTTGTTGTGATAACTGCCGGTGTTGTTGATGATGATGTTGGTGGGATGGATGAGATGGGAGTTCTTGTGGTGGTGGTGATGTTGATGTGGGAGCTATAGAGGCTGATGATGTTTGCTCCCCTCGGTGTGAAGAGGAGTTTCTTGACAAGATTCTCCCCTCAAGCTGCGTAGCGTCGGTGAGGGCAAGAGTTGGTGTTGATCTTGAGGGGGCGGTGCTTGATCCTTGAAGGCTTGATAAATTTCAGTGATCATTGCCTTCATGTGCGAGGTGTCGGTTTGAATACCGGTGACTTTTGCTTCCAAATTAGCTTGTGAAACTTCAAGAGCGGTCATTCGGGCCCAAGATTCCGGGCGAGATGAGGATGCACGAGCCAATGTAGCCACTGCGTATTCAAAGAGTCCATTGTAGCTTGTAGAGACGGGTGAGGATGGAAGACCACGAACATTTGTAGACTTGAGCATATTGAGCGGTTCGGTGAGGTTTGAGGATTGTTTAGTGCGCCTCGGTAGCTTCCAAGACTTTAGAGTTGGTTCTTTGGGTCTTCTTTGACAAACTCCCGATTTCATCTATCGTGGTACCTACACCACGAAGATGCACGAGGAATTTAGCCATGTTTTCATCCAGTCAGTGAATGTTGTCATACATCGGATCTCTGTGCTCATGAACATTTTCATCGAAGCCACTGTACTTCGCCTTAAGATCGGTAACTTGCGGCTGACCTCGGTATGTTGTTCCCACAATGTTTTAGTCACCCTGAGTATAGCTTCCTTGAAGCCACGGTGATCCACGAGCCAAGCTGCCTTTCGGTGAGGGAAGAACATTGTCAAACTCTTTGAATTCATCGAGCTTGAGGATTGAAGTATGATCATGTTGGAATGGGGATTGATAAGCTCCTTTGGATCAGGTGAGGTTCTTGTTCAAGCTTGAACCTCGGCGTCCATTTCTTCTCGGTGATAAGATTTCATCATCGGTCTCGGCGAGCTCATCTTGAGAATAATATCCGGTGACATCGGCAATTGTGATCAAGGGGTTGGTTATGGATTCCATATCGTGGTGGTTTATATCCCTCTAAGTCTTTATCCCCGTTGACCCCTCGGACACCGGTGGGCTTCCGGTGCCTTCACCGGAGTCGGGGATTGGTTGTGGGTTCCATATCGGCGGGTTGTTCCTTTCCCTCCGAGTCTTTGTCCCCGTGACCCTGAGACAGCGGTGGGCGTTTCCCTGCCTTTAGCGAGTCGGTGATAGTTGTATCCCTATCGGCGGGTTGTTTGAGTCCCTCGAGTCTTTGGGAGAGATCGGTGTGCCCTCGGACAAAGGCTTGGATTTGCTAATGTCATCAGGGCGTTGTGGAAGGCTCCCCTACCGGGGTTGTATGTTTCCCTCAGGATCTTGGGGAGTAGTAGGTGTGACCAAGGGCACTGACTGTGATGTATCGGTGTCCTTCGTTGTCACCGGGGTGATTGTTTCTGGTCGGGGTGTCTTTTTGGTCACGGGCTTTTGTGCCTCTTAGGTCGTGCTCACGAAGCCTCGGGGCCTGAGACTTTGGTATGGTCTTAGTCCCGGTCTGAGACTTCCCCTTTTCTTTTGGGAGCGGGGTTTGGAGACACGATCCACTTAGATTGTTCACGGCAATCATGTGGGCCGTCAATTCAATGGGAGTGACGAGTGATGGGTCCTTTTGAAAATTTGAAGGGCTCGAGGATGCGGGTAAATTTCCAAATTTTTCATCCCGAGTATAATTTGAACCCGATAGCGATTGCGAGCACAAGAGACAACCCTAGGATACGAAACGTATTTCGTCCTAGTTTTGCTCTGTAGCTTCGTTATGAGATCACTGTAAATGATCTCCCCTATGTCGACAGTGACCCCATTCATCAAGCGGTATGCCATCATCAACTGAATAGAGTTAACTTGTTAAGTGGATGAGTGGTTCCCGCCGAGGACCAGAATCACAAAAGTGAAGAGGATCCTCCAAGCCACGGGGAACGAGCTTTTAGTGACTGGGGTCTTGTCCAAAAAGTTGGATCTAAAACGATTTGTTTTAACCCATCCTTCACTGTGGAGGGTTAGGGATGGGCAACATAAACACCTTTGTTATAATCTAACCTGTTGTAGTGCAAAACGCGTTTTGAAATCCGGGTGTATTGTTTCCCCCATTAAGGCGAACACGATGAGATACTCCACGAGAGGTCTAAGGTTATTCTCATCGATTAGAAGGTGTCGGGTCAAACGCTCTAGCTGTAGCCCAAAACTCCCTGAGGTAGTTTGGGTACAACACGAGGACATTTACAAAGGCCGTTTTGAGTGGGCAGTTGAATAGAAATTTTATAATGTCTTTATAGGTTGGGACATTTTCAGGATATTCAAAATTTCCTATGACATTATTTGTTTTAAATTCAACA
Source organism: Chrysanthemum makinoi (assembly GCA_910596185.1). Taxonomy (NCBI): domain Eukaryota; kingdom Viridiplantae; phylum Streptophyta; class Magnoliopsida; order Asterales; family Asteraceae; genus Chrysanthemum; species Chrysanthemum makinoi. The sequence goes on along the minus strand of OU343223.1, from coordinate 54,229,762 downwards.
TTAGTAAGATCCCTACCCAGCGAGAAGCAAAGCTGGAGAGATGGTGTTCTAGCCATTTCCATTAACAAAGATTTTAGGATTAAAAAATGTTTTGACTAGAACAATCAAAGTATTTAGATCTCTTCAAGTTTGTGATGAAAAACTTTTGTAAATGTTTACAAGAAAGGTTTTTCCAAAAGGGGTTTTGAAGATTAGAGAACACAAATGTTTTTTTTGAAATGATTTTGACAGAGTTTTGTTGCAGAAAAGATTTGTGTGTGTTTGTTTGTGTTTGAAGAGGGTATTTATAGAGTGATAAGAGGGTGTTTTGTGCACAAATGGGAATATTTAGAGTTGGTTTTTGAAAGGCGTTTGAATTTCCACATTTAATGCTACCACTCCATTACCCGCAACAAAATCCCGTTTTTCAAGGGAGCGATTGCGATGCAGTGCACTTTTGCAGAGAAAAAATAACAACTTGATATTTTTGTGAGAGGCATTAAATGCCAAGTGGGATGTGATAAGACAAAGAGACATAAATTCCTTTATTAAATTGGCATAGTTACCAACCTAGGACATTAAAGTAACGGATACTTGGATCATTTAGTTACTTATTCAATGCTCTTTGTCAAGTGTCGGGGACCCTGAATGAGTCTTACTCATTCAGTGAGAGGTTTATTTTGGGTGTCAGGGAGGATGAACCATTTAGGAGAACTTCTTGAGATTGGTTTTGGATACTTGACTTTCAATGTCAAGCATTCCCAATTCACTTTCGGTCTCGAAGGTGGGTTCATCCAAGGGTTTGGTGAAGATATCAGCCAGTTGATATTCAGTAGGGATGAAATGAGGCTCTATGTCTCCTTTCATTATGTGATCCCGATGAAGTGATATCTAATATAAATGTGTTTGGTTCTTTGGTGGAGGACAGGGTTGTTGGAGATTGCAATTGCACTTGTGTTATCACGGAAGATGGGTACCATTTTGTAATGGATGTTGTAGTCACTGAGTTGACTTTTCATCCATAGTACATTGGCACAACATCTGCGGCGACTACATATTGAAACCGGTGAGGACATAACCAGCGATTGTTGCTTCTTTGCACTCCAACAGACGGTTTCCCTCCAAGGAATTGACAGGACCACGAGGTACTTTTTGTCCATGTTGCGCCAGCATAATCGAATCGAGTAACCATTGAGATCAAACCACGAGCATTTTGGATAGTAGAGTCCAAGGCTTGGGGTTCCCTTCAGTACACGAGTATTCTCTTGGCTGCGGTGAGGTGAGATTCTTTGGGATTGGGTGATATCTTGCTATTAAGCAGTGAAAATTGTATGCGGTCTAGTAGCGGTTAGATACATCAATGATCCAACAATCCCTCTGAAATGAGTTTGATTGACTGATTTGCCAGTGAGATCGGGTCCAAGGTTGTTAGGTGGGACCATTGGTGTCTTCAGAGGCACGTCAGATATCTCATATTTCTTCAAGAGATTTCGGTGTATTTCTCTTGGTGATGGATATTCCTTTATTAGTTTGCCGATTTGTAGTCCAAGAAAGTATGAAAGTTCCCTCATCATGCTCATTTCAAACTTCTTTGTCATTAGTTTTTCAAATTGTTTGCAAAGTTTGTAGTTTGTTGAGCCAAAGATGATATCATCAACATACACTTGGACTAGTATCACATCTTGTTGGGTTCTATAGACAAGCGATGTGTTGTCTATCTTTCCTCGACAAACTTATTTTGTATCGGGAAGGTGAGAGAGTTTCATACCATGCCACAGGGAGCTTGTTTAAGTCCATAGAGGGCTTTGTCAAGCTTCTTGAGACATAGTCGGGGAATTCACTACTCTCAAAGCACGGAGGTTCTTGAACATACACATCTTACTTGAGATCACCATTTAAGAATGCACTTTTAACATCCATTTGGTAGACCATGAAGTTCATGTATGTTGCATATGCAAGGAAGATCCTGATGGCTTCCATTCTTGCAACAGGAGCAAATGTCTCATCATAGTCAATGCCTTCTTGTTGACTGTAACCTTTGGCTACCGTCGGCTTTGTTTTTAATGATAGTGCCATTTTCATCAATTTTGTTTCTGAAAACCCACTTCATTCCTATGACTACTACATCCCGAGGACATTTGATCAAGGTCATGACCTTGTTTTTGTCAAACTGCTGCAGTTCTTCTTGCATAGCTGAACCCGGCTTGGGTGTTTTAGAGCTTCATGACACTTTTGGGTTCTATTTCGATAGATAATTAGCATATAGACATTCATTGGTGAAGCTGCGGTTAGCCTAGCGACCATGCTTCTAGTGAGCATGCCCTCAGTGGGTTCACCAATGATGTTTACAAGCTCAATATCCTGGGATCTTGTCCACTTACTTTGTGGTCTAGGATCAGAGTTTGATGAAGTCACTTGGAGGTTCAGAGTGAGAATGGTTATAGAGAACAGATTCATTTTGAGCATCTGTTATGATGTCTGTTCGGTTGGGTTTCATGAATCACGGGATCTGAACAGTTGGTTCAGTGTTACCTATCCTGCTGGGGTGATAGATTATCAATGAATTCACTGATTATTGGTTGGGGTAGGTTGTCAGGTAAGACATAATATGAGATATCAGCATCAGCTTGATATGAGGAATTGAATTCAGTGGTGAACTCATCGGGAGGATATCTTGATGAGTCATCAATTCCTATTTCCTCTTTGAGATGTTGGTGAACCTGATGCTTTCAGCACTTTCATCAAAGGTGACATGAAAGGTTTCCTCAACTTGTTGTCTCCTTGTGTTAAAACCACGAAGGCTTTGGAGATCAGTGAGTAGCCTAAGAAATATCCATCATCGGCTTTTGCATCAAACTTGCCTAGATGATCCTTGTGGTTATGAATGAACACAGGGCATCCAAATACATGAAAATAGCTGATGTCAGGAAGTCTACCTTTGAAGATCTCATATGGGGTTTTGTTATGTCTTTTGACAATGATTGACTGGTTTTGAGTGTAACAGGCGGTTTTGACTTCAGTCGAAATGTTTTGAGAGAGCTGAGCCATTTAACATGGTTCTTGCAGCCTCAATGAGAGTTTTGTTTTTCTTTTCAAAGAACCCCATTTTGTTCAGGGGTATAAGGAGATGAGAAATTTTGAGAAATTCCTTTTTCATCACGGAAACTCTCAAGCTCTTGATTTCGAACTCGGTACCATTATCGATTCGATTTGTTTGACAGTAATGTCATTCGATTTTCAATCTTTCGATGAATGACATTATTGTATCGATGCTGACTCTTTTTGGAGAGAAAGTATACCCAAGTGTATCTTGAGAATTCATCAACAATTACAAGTGTATACTTCTCATCTTTGGATTGATCTGGGGTGGTCCAAAGAGATCCATATGCGGAGGTGAAGGCTGACTTTTGATGGAGAAATTTTGTTTGGTTTTGAAAGATGCTCTGTGGTGTTTACCTTTTTCACGGGCAGAGCATGGTTTGTCTTTTGCAAAAACCAGTGATGGTAAGCCAAGGACCTTGTTTTGTTTTGCCAAGTTGTTGAGGTTTTGAAGTTTAAGTGTGAGAGTCTCTTATGCCACAGCCAATTGATAGTTTCAGTGGCTTTAGCAAAGAGACACGTTCCATCTTGGGAGAGTGTTGACATGTCAAGTACATAAACATCATCTCTCTTAGGAGCTATCAACACAACTTCCTTGTTGGCATTGAAAATGGTACCTTGTTTATCATTGAATTGTACAATGTATTTAGCATCACATAGTTGGTGACACCGATGAGATTGTATTTGAGACCATTGACATAAGCTATTCTAGAGAAAACTATTCCATTGCAGTTCTTGAACCATAACCTTCAGTGGGACATGATGAGTTATCACCAAATACTACCTAGGGCCCTGGTTCCTTTACATACTTGTGCAGATATTCCTTCACACCAGTCATGCTTCTTGAGCATCCACTGTCTAGATGCCAAATAGGCTCCCTGGCATGTCTCGCACAAGTAGTAAAGCTGAATTAGTTTCTCATAGTGACCCACTTACTAGTGGGCTTGGGTCTCAAGGTCTCTCTGAAATTTGCAATCGACTCATGGTCGGTGGTTGTGTGCACAGTGCTACCACAGGTTTTGCATTTAGAGGTGAGGATAACTCGGTGACTCTAGGTTGTTTGGAATTTCTCCTTGCTTGAATGACACTGTCATGTTGGGATGTCTCATGAGCTGGATTACCGCATATATCACAACATGTATTCATGAGACAATCATCTTGATGATGATCATTAAACCCACAGTGAGGGCAGATAGGAAAAGGTTTTGCTCTATTCTTTGGAGCAGCTTTGGAGGATGAAGCATACTTATGACCAACCTTGGTATAGTTTGCTTGACTGACATCTTGAAGATGATCTGCGTCTGTGATCATCCTTTTTGCAGATCATGCAAAAGGATTCTAGCAGTTGTCGAGTGGTATGGCTAGTGTAATGACACACTCACATTTTGTTTGTTTTGGGAGGTTGACTTAGACTTTGAGGAACTGGAGGAAGCTGACTTTGTCTCCTTGATTGGTTCAGGGGCCTTTTCAATGGATTCCATTTTTTCAGTAAGCTTCCTCACAAGTTCGGTCGATTCTTTGAATTTGGTCAAACTTGGGGGACAGAGGATGTTGAAGTCTCGGTAGGAGTGGACTCTTGTTGAGTTTGTTTTGCTTGTCTTTGTAGGATGGTTCTACCAAGTCCAGGCCTTTCTTTTGGTGAATGAGGATTGAATTGTAGTGGAGTAAGCTCAGAGCTTGGAGCGGCACCACGAAGAGGTTTCAGTGGTGGAAGCGGTGCTTGAGATTACGCTTGAGACTCACGATGTGTTGATACTCTTGGGCACATCGGGGAATCCAAGCATGCTCTTTAGAGCTTGACTTTCAAGCTCTAGAATTCTTCCAGAATCGAAATTTGGAAGCTTACTCTCAGGATTAACCCGTTCAATCCAATCACTGGAATTTGGATCAGCTAACATATTTGTGATCATGCCACCAGACACAAAAGGCTTAGGAGGCGGTCTTTGTTGAGAGGGTCGGGGAGATGATCTTCACCTATGACTCTCTTCTTGCTCTTGGGGGCACCCACATATCAAAGACCACCGGATTCTTAGCAGTCCAACTATTAAGAATATCATTTGCCTTTTTAAGTTCATCTTGAAGATCGTGATTTCTTTTAACTAGTTCAGTGTTTTGAATTTGCAAAGTGACAACCTCAAGCTTTGCTTGTTTTAACATAAGCAGTTCATCTCTACACTTATTCAATTCAAAACTTAACTTGTTGTACTTAGAAAAAGATTCAGATCTTTGCTCTTCTACAAACTTAAGGTCTACATTTAGGTAATTCATGTAAGACTGCCAATCGGAGTCATCATCCATAGAAAGTAAAATGTTTACCTTCTTCATTGTGATGTTGACCCATTCTCCATTCTGGCATGATTTTTCCAACGGCTAGCTTGTCCTCTTCGAGAGGGCCATCGATGCTGTGACATGCACCATTTCATCATCGATGACACGGCTCTTCATCGGTCGAAGGTCTCAACAAGGCCTTTGTTTTACCTGCACAGATTGAACACCTTTTGTTGTTTCTGAGGGACTGGCCTCGAGCAATGCAAGCTTAGCTTTAGCTTTCTTATACTTGGCTTCATAATCAATGGTTTTGTTATTATCAGATTTATTTTGAAAAATTTGATGAGACTGATACATTTTTGGTTGAAATTTCTTTGAAGCCTGAGGGTGATTTGAACCTCGATGGTTTATAAGAGGGTTCGAAATTGTTTTAGAAAACAGTCTTTTGCAAAATGACCCTTTTGTGACACTTATATCATTCGGTGTCTTCATTGCTTTAGCATTGAAAAACCTTTGTTTCTTTTATAAACCTTCGAGAGTTAGCAAGGAGTGCCCTTTCACGAAATTCAGCATTCGGTCATTTAGGTACTCCTCACTTGATCTCTCATCGGGCTCATCATCTGAGTTTTCTTGGAAATCTTGAACCACATTGTTAGAAAAGCATTTGAAATTGGTGATGAGGTGGTGGTCGGGACTTCTTGACTTCCTGTGACTTCTTTAAGTCAAGGTATCGTCTGTTGATGAGGTTTTCCTCATAGACAAATTTCCCATAAATTTCGGGAAGCTCAAGATTCTGGATATGATTAGCATTCCGAGTCCACGAGAGAAATTTAACCTCTTCTCAGGGAGACTGTTGACAAAACCAACATTGATTTCATGTTTGGACAACTTAACACCATCATTTGATAATTCATTTAAAAGAGTTTTGTACACGGTGTAAGTTTGAGAGAGAGTTTCGAGTCCTTAGCCACGAAGGTGTTATACTCAAGTTTCATTATCCTGTTTTCCTTGGTATCAGATGGTCCTTCATGACTATGAACTAGGTCATCCCAGGTTTGCTTAGCTGTACTACTGACTTATAACAGAACTCCATAATATCGTCGAAGACAAGATATTATGATACTTTTGAGTCTTTGGTCTGGTTGACCACTCTCCTTTCATCACAGGTCCACTGAGCTTGAGGTTTGGGCAACCCTTGGCTGATCTTTGGAACAAATGGACCTTCATTTATACACTTGATATAATAAGGTTCCATCCCAATCAAATAGCAAAGCATTCGCTTTTTCCATTTGTTGAATTTGCCAACTTCAAGTCTAGGGGCAACATCTGAATAAGCTCCACCCTTTTTATCGACTAGTTGGGGTACATCAATTTCGGCCATTTAGGATCCTAATTTAAAAACTTTTAGAGCGGCCTAAAAAACGAGTTTTATAATTAGCCTTGCTCTTATACCACTTGTTGTTCCCCGTTCACTATCGTTAAAAACAGTTTTACTTTATAAAACAAGTTAATAGTAAATTATGACTGAAATTAACATAAAGAAAACACACTAAGTAATTTTCAACATCATATTCTTATTAGAAATGAATCAACAAAGAATACGTTACCCAAGTACTTGCGGAATAGTACTTGGGATTGAAATGACAAAGTTGGGTGACTCCTCTCTAAGCTCAGGCTAAGTCGAGCACAACTCTTAGAGCTCACTGAGCTATCTCAGGGACTAAGTTGTATTTGGAGGAGTGAAAAGATGGCTTGCGTGTATGTGTGTTTTACAATTCACAAGCTTAATCTTTTCACTCCATCTCTTATGCTATTTATACATGTATGAGTTTAAACTTTTTCCTAAGTGACAAATCGACATCATCTGAGAAGACAAAATCTTGATGTATTTTGTCTCTGTTTAAAAGACTATTCTAAGTAAAGGACAAGGTCGCTTTCCATATTTTGATGACAGAGCTTGTAAGTTAGACATTCAGGGAAAGTTGACTTATGTTGATAAGGACTTCTTTATCTGATTCAAACTTCTCCCGCCTTGTCCGCTCTTTCTTGATCTGTTTATCTTGAGTCTTCTTCTTGAGTTTGTCTTGATGTAAGTAGTTGGAGATGAGTCTTAGGGATTCAATGAGTTATTGTCATCACTCACTGAATCCATCATCTTCTTCTTGACTCAGTCTTCACCCTTTAAGTTCCGCCTTACTGAGTGGAGAGACTTCTTCATTGCCTCGTACTGAGTATCCTAAAGATGACTCACTGAACGGCTATGCACTCAGCGACCTGATTGTGTTTAACGGATGAGTACTTGGGCTATTTTCTATTCAAATCCTAGATTAAGGGGTTTGGGTATTTTCTGAACCCAACACTAGGTACATTGTATCTTGTTAGGTATCCATGATCCAAAGTCCATGACTCATGGTCCATAACCCATAACTCGGTTTGCAACCCAAAATCCGGACTAAGCTGACCCAGCAGCCGGATCCCTGGAATTGCACTCGTCGGACCCCTTGGGTGAGGGATCCGACGAAACCTTGGAACAATAAGCTTGTTTTGCTATAAATAGTGAGTCATTTCTCTCTTGCTCACTAACCCTTTTTAGACATACTTTCTCTCTATGTTCTAACCTCTCTAACCACATATCCAAAGGATCATTCTATATAGTTTTATCTCTGTGTTATTCTCTAGGTTCCTCTTAAAATCGAGATCACAACCTCTTGAAGACGTGCAAGCTCAAGGTCATGAGTTGCAAAGTTTCGTCATCATCAAGACCACTGAAGTGCATCTTGTTGATAGTTCTTTTCTCCCACCATAGTGTGTCGTGTTGAAGGCATTGGTATATGGTGTCGAAGGTGTACATTTGATATGATGCGTCGATATCCTTTCTAGTATTGTAAAAAGGAGTGTGTCTCCTTTGGGTAGATGTGTTGGGTAGTAGTGTTGGGTAGTAGTTCCTCTTTTGTAATGGAACTCAGTATCTAGCCTTGTACCGGATAAAGTGTAGGCGACGTTGTGATAGGTTTGGTTCTACCTCGTGGAAGAACTCGGTGTCTAGCCTTGTACCGGATAAAGTGTAGGCGACGTTGTGAAGGCTTCTCCGCCACATTAAAGAGCTTGTGTTGTGTAGTGCTTAGAAACTCTCGAGTTGGGTACTCGAGGAGTGGAGTAGGGCAAGGAAGGTGTCCTTGTAGCCGAACCACTATAAATACCCGTGTTGTGGTTTTTTGTTCCTTTACTCTTTATCTCTTGCATTACTTATTTATATGTTCATCTGTCAATATCCAACACACGATCTAAATGGATTGAAATAAGTCGATCTAAATACTTTAAAACGAAGTTTTAACCGGCAAAACTATTCAACCCCCTTCTATTTTTCCACACGTTTTTATACGTTTTTGTCTGTTTTTATACGTTTTCGTCCATTTTTATACAGTTTTCTTATGTTTTTGTCCGTTTTACTCGTTTTGTACGTATAAAAACGGACAAAAATGTATAAAAATGAACGAAAACGTATAAAAATGAACGAAAATGTAAGAAAACAGGCGAAACCGTACAAAAAGGATACAAACGTATGAAAACTGACAAAAAAATTAAGAAAACAGACAAAAACGTAAGAAAAACGAACGAAAACGTATATAAAGTAAGAAAAACGGATACTAACGTAAGAAAAACGGATAAAAACGCACAAAAATGGATAAAAACATAAGAAACACGAGCGAAAACGTATAAGAACGTATGAAAGTGTAAGAAAACGAGTGAAAATTGGTGAAAACGTATAAAAACAAAAAAAATGGACAAAAATGGAAAAAAATGTAAGAAATACATATAAAAATGGATGAAAACGTAAGAAAATGGGCGAAAACGTATAAAACAAACGAAAATGTATAAAAACGAAAAAAAACGTAAGAAAAACGAACAAAAACGTAATAAAAACGGACAAAAACGTAAGAAAAATGGGCGAAAACATATAAAAACGGATGAAAACAGGCGAAAACGTATGAGAGCATATAAAAACGGACAAAAACGTAATAAAACGGACAACAACGTACAAAAAAGTTACCAAAACGTATGAAAAAATGACAAAAACGAACAAAAACGTAAGAAAAACGGACGAAAGAGTATAAAAATGGAAAACGTAAAAAAACTGGCAAAAACGTATAAAAACGGACGAAAACATTTAAAAACGGACAAAAACGTATGAAAACATAAGAAAAACTGATGAAAACATATAAAAAAATTAATACTAATATTAATAGTTATATAATAATTAAAAAAAACAGGACTAAATCTGTAAAAATCTGACGAAACACATAGACCATTTGTGTAAGAAAACTAAAAAGAAATATACAAAAAAAAGAAGACAAAAGTATTTTAGTCATTTGATGTTGGTCAGGGATGATATTTACCCCAAAAGGTTTCCCACAAGGACGATCATTGCACTTTCTAAACGTTTAGGACGAAAAATGCAATTTTACCAAACTTTAAGGACGCTTTTTGCAATTTACTCATTTTTTTATGATGTTCTGACTTCTGACTATTAAGAGCATTTCAATGCATTTAATGTCTAACTCTTTCAATGTAGTTGCATTTGATGCACTATTCATTAACGACTAATAACTTTTCACAAAAACTTGGGGTTAGCCAAACCTTTTTTAAGAAAAAATTGTAAAACCTTTTGCTACAATGCAAACAAGCTTTTCAAAAGTTTTATAAAATAGTAAAAAGCTTTTGATAGTTTGAGCATTGAAGATACTTTAAGGGGCTGTTTATTTTTTGCTTAATGGTTGTTTGCTAACAAATCCATATCTAAAAAGGATCAAAATTATGTTTCTTTTTTGCTTAATATAAAAGGATATCCTAAATGGAGATGGGTACAAAAAGTTCACTCTTTCTCAGTTAAGATCCACAATTTCTATATAAAGTCTATTATACCCTCTAATATTTCTTGTCATTTTCTTCACCAAACCTTTCTTCTCCATCTTTTCACCTACATTTCTTCTTCTCCTTCCAATCAAAGTTTCATAGTTCAATATGTGCGTCACTGCACACTACTTTGTCGCCGCTTCACACCGTCGCTGCCACTGTATGCCGCCGCCATCACACTACCAATCCGACCCTTCCTTCACCACCTCCATTCATTTGTCTTCTTAAAACCTAGATCCAAACACGAAATGGGCATGTAATCCAAATGTGATGTGTGGTTATGTAATTTGATGCAAGTAAGAATTGGAGTTCTTAATTTGGGGATTGTGATCGTTAAACTGGGTTTAAGGAATTAAATGATTTATTAAACTATGATTGATAAATCGGGGGTTACATGAAGTTGTAATCAAAGTATTGATGTTGTAATCCTAACAGATATAAAGAGGAATTGTTTTTATTTTCATTCAATCTAAATTATATATACATGGGTACAATAGTCATTTACTAATACTATGTTGTTTCATTAAGCATGAAAAAGAAACAACATTTGTTCTCAAACTTTTGTTATCAAAAAGTAACATTTACTGAAAAGGACAACATATCCAAACATGAAGAAAAAAGAAACAGTCCCTAAGTAAATGATTGTAACATTAAACTAAAACCATTTATCCTTGATCGGTGTAAAACCGTCAAGTTTTCTCACGCGAGCTGATCACTTGTGAATGACCAGCCGTAAGGAACTTAAAACAGCTCACACACCAATTGCAATTTAGATCAGGAGAATACAGTGGATTCCCGGTCGTTAAGTCCCACCTGGAGGATGATGGTGTTTAACACAATCAGATGTCGAATAACCACTAAGGATAGTGATTAGTAAGGATTTTGAGTTATTTAAGACTAAAGGGGCTTAAATGCAAATTAAAGGAAATTAAAAAGATTAACTATATTAAATAAACGCTATCACTAATTTTATACTGATGTTTTTGATTTTATGTTTTTACAAAACTGAATAAAAAACTACGTGACGTACAAATAAAAACGTGAAACTTACACAATATTAATCCTAAAATATGAAAATGATATTTTTACAAACCTAATGATATAAGAAACTTTTTAGAAAAAGAAAATTATTTTTATAACTATTTAATTAATTATTATTAATTAAAAACTATTTTTAACTAATTAATAATAACCTAAATTACAAGAAAATATGAAATAAAGCTAGAAAAATAAAATTAAGACTTGGAAAAATCTAAAATAACAAAAGAGAATTTTCAAAACTATTTTTATATTTTTCTGATTATTTTTATATTTTTTATGAATTTTAAACTATTAAAAACTAATTAAATTACTAAAAATTACAAAATAAACTATGAAAAATCTGGAAAATTACTTTTTTTACTTTTTATATTTATCTAAACTTAATAAAAATGAAAAATTATTTTTTTGATACTTTTTTGATTTAATTGTATTAAAAGCTATTTAAAATTACCTAAAAATTGTTTTTAATTAAGAAAAATAGCAAACTGTTATGAAAAATTATGAAAATTTCAGGAAAATTCTAAAATGATATTATGAATCTAGGGAAAATAGAAAAACATGGTGTTGTGTGGAGGAAATTGAATCTGCAATACAAGTGCTTATGAAATAAGCACTTAAATAAGCCAAATGATCACCACAAGCTACAACAGTTATACAGAAGCTATAATATGCTATAAGAACTAAAAAGCAACAAATTACAAATGACCTTGACCTCTGAATTGCAATTGCTTGTGATTTGATTGATTTGAGTTTATGTGCAAAAACAGATTTAGGGGTCAACTTGCAGTGTAATAATAAGCTACTAAATAAGCTAGAAATCAAAAAACAGAAGTTGGAACCTGACCTAGACCTGGCTAACTACTTTCAAACCAAAAAGCAGACCAAGAAAAGCTCTAATGAGCTCTGGACAAACCTAGCAATAAGCTGAGAAACACTCAGCTTTGACTGAGTCTTGGAGGTAGGGCATATAAGCCCTGCTTGATGAGCTTATTTGAGGGCTTTAGAAAATTACTAAAATTATGAAAAAATGACAATAAGGAAACAGACCAGGAAGTTTTAAAGACCACAAATCTCACTTGATTTAAACCAGTAATGAACCTGTGAAAAATCTCCTTGGGTTGGCAAAAAACTGGTTTTTCAAAATCTTGACTTTTGACACAGTTGAGAAAAGTTGACTTTGGTGAGATTCAAAACTAATTTGTGGACTTATATTGAAGTATTATGATGTAATAGGACTACTGAAAGCTAAGTTTATGAATTCTAAGCACAAAACAAAACTTTGCTTATCCAAAATTTCCAACAGTTAAGCATGAAAGATAGATTGATATAGATTTGACTTTAAGAGCTTGCAGGCACAAAGCTAGGACAGATATGAACACACATAGACTAAACAAACATGAACCCACAGATTAAACCACTGAGCTAGCCTAAGACACAGATTAAGTATCAATTCCAAACACTACTTTAACAAATTGATTTGAACTATAAATGAGCTAAACACTGATCAAACACAAACCAATGATTGATATAACTTAAGTTAACCTAGTTACTGTTATTTAAACAAGTTTAAACCATTGATGACCACAGATTGCAAACATGAGCACAATATGAAAACTGCATATAAAATGGAAAATGAGATACCAACTTACAAGTGTCCAGCTTATATGCAGCTTAAAACCAGACCATACACTACCCTATACTAAGCTAATTCCAACCCAATTCCATCTCTGCAATACCCATTATCCAATTTCAAGCCTGCTTAACCAAATTTTCTTCTTTGTTGACTTTTGTTGATCTTCAATGGAACTTGATTGAAACTGATTTCCCAAGCTTAAAAAAAAGCTATATAGAGCTTAAATAAGCCTGTTTGAGTTTAAATGAAGCTTATTGAAGCTTTGAACATAAGAGTTGGAAATTAAATTTGCAACAGTGAACCATGAAATTTAAAACTTAACTGAAACTTTGAATTGAGGCTCAAAACAGATTATAATGATTAAATTACTTAAGTTCAATACATGAAAGCTTGAAATTACACAGTTGAAAACTAATTAAGATACTTTAAGGAAAAAACGACATACATTAATTTTAAAAGCTAACTACTACTTTGCTTCTCTGTACTTCCTCTCTCTTTTATGCTCCAAATCACTTCCACGTGGCCTTCTGAGAGAATCCCACCACTTTTCCTGACCAATGGGAGAGTTTTGAGTGTTAGCTCATTTTGGCGGGAAAGCTTGGTTTGACTTGTAGGTTGTGTTTTATCAACTAGGGGGGGGGTGGCATTTATTGTAGTGGGTTGAGTGATGATGAGGGGTGGAGGGTTAGTGGAGAAAAGGTGATGGGAAGGCTAGGTGTTTAAGCGTGCAACACCGGGAAGACAAGCAGGTGGTGGCGGGATAAGGGGAAGGGTACTGTTTGTTTGACTGAGGGTTCAAAATAGAAAAGACAGGGGTCCAAAGAGGTTAAGTGGCAGGGGGTCAAAGTAGTTTTGACAAGGCTTAGTTTAGCTTAAATGACAAGGACTAGATTTGTAAATCTGATTTTTGAAGGACCAATCCTGCCAATTTCCCAAAGTTGTCACAAGGACTAAAACTGACAACCTTTAATAGTACAAGGACTAGATTTGACAATTTCAATTTTCCAGGGACCAAACTTGACAATTTTGAAAGTTCAGGGACCTAAGTTGTAAATTTGAAATTTTAAATCTCAAGGACCAATTTTAACAACTTAAGAATCCCTAAGGACTTAAAATGATATTTTTCTTTATTTGGTTTTACAGGGACTGCTTTTGACAACTTTTGAAACTTGGGGACTAAAAGCGCCAATTATGCAAACTTGATACGCTTTTTCACCGATTTTGATATTTTTGCTTCTAAAACACATAAAACACTTATTTGTGATATTTTTATCATTTTGATGCATTTCTGAGTGTTTTCAGATGTTTTTGCAGTCTAATTTGTACAAAAATGATGAGTATTTAGACACTCATCAATCCTCCTCATAGATTTCTCTATACGTGTCTAAAAGTTGGTGGGATATTTTTTGTTAGACTGAAGTCACGTTTCGTGCGATCAAAATTTATTTTTCTAGACTAATATGACTATTTTATCTTATTAGAAAAGTTGGACACACCATTGCCATTTTTTTTTCTTTTTTGAAAAATGTGTTTTGTCTTATTAGAAAAATAGACCCCACTTAATAATAAGACAAAAATGTCATGTTTGTCTAACAGAAAAAATTTGGTCGCACAAAACGTCACTTCGGTCTAGCAAAATACATCTCATCAACCTTTAAACACGCGTCGAAAATTTTATAAAATCGCACGGTCTAACGGTCGCAAAAAATAAATTTAAAAACACTTTTTTTTTACTAAAAAGTGAAACCGAAAGTAAAAAATGGCTCATTTTTGGAAATTCCTCTTTTCCTTATTCATCCTATCAACTCAATATATCACATTCTCTGGAATACATTTATTCTCACCACTTTGTTTGATTAGTGCTCGTGATTTAGATAATTAAATAATTTTTCTTATACTTATTAAATTAAAAATCATATATAGTAATTTATAAGTTTAATAGATATATATTAAATGTATTTTTTGATTTAAAATAAATGATTATGATGAATTAATACATGAAACTTGTTAGACACTAACAATAGTATTATTCAAGGGGTGTTTGGTTCGTTTTAGGTAATGGAAATAGAAATTATAATGAGAATGCTAAGGAATATAATAAGTATTCCCACCATAATTGATTATGCTCGGTTATAATGTGCAAAAACTAACCAAACCAAAATTCTTATAAATAAACTACTTTGAAATAATTTCTAACCACCTTGATTAAGATTCGCTTTTGATTTCAGTAAGGCTGGAAGGCAAAGTAGATGTGCATTCATTTTACACATCAGCGTCACATTTAGGGATGAGCATTTCGATCCGAATCTCAAAACCGAACCAGAACCGTACCGATTTCCTATATACGGTACGGTACCGGGATTAGGAAATAAGGTAAAAAAAAAATCGGGACTACTAATTTGGTACGGGACCGGTACCAAATCGGGAATTCGAAAAAGGAAAACCCGATTTCCGCACCGTATCGGTAACGATACGGGTAAGTCGGGTATCCGAATCACGTTGCATGCGACCTTGCGTACCACTAATTTATGCTCAGAAAAAAATCGGTACCACTAATTCGGTACGGGATCGGTACCGTGCTCTTCCCTAGTAACATAATTTTTCTCTCTCCTCTCTCTTCCACTCACCTTTATGCGGACAAAAGACTCACTTTCAATCACCTCCACTCACCTTAATTTTTTTTTACTTAAATGTTTTTTCTTTTTTTTAACACTTACAAATTCAAAATTCAAATTTAAATTCAGATACTACAGTGTACGAATTCAAAATTCAAATTCAAATTCAAAAATTTCCCTATATATATCCACACTCACAAGCCACCCACATACACAAAATTTCTTACCAAATTCTCTCAATAATGTCTAAAAAAGACTTCGGACACATTTCCCCAACAAAAAGACTTTGGCCAACAAATTAATGAATATGAACTTTTAAGAGAATTGGAGGAAGCTACTCTTAAGGAGGAACAGAAAGGGAGGAAGCCGAAAGGGGACGACTTATGCTCCAAGATGAAGAAGTATTGATAGAGATGTAGGAAGCTGCTCGTAGGGAGCAAACTAAAAGGGAGGAAAAAGAACGTCAGGATAGAGAATTCGATGTTTTGTATGCAGACGGGAAGACAACAAATTTGAAGGTTCGTCTTCGTATGCTTACGACGATGTTACGACTCCAACAACTCTCAAACTTGGGATCACCCCGGATTATATTTAGTTGTTTTAATCTATGTCTTTTATTTTATGTATCGCGGTTTAATTTCCTATGCAATGTAGTCTCCTTTCTTTCTGTAATGAATAAAAGTTTGTCCACTCAATGCACCAATGCACCATAGCAAATATCATCATCACATAAAATACAAACTATACACACTTTGAAAAAAAAAACGGTTGAAAACAAATTGCACACAAATCAAGTAGGTGACTCGTTCACCTTAAGTTGTATTGGTTTGCGTGAGTCACGCGTTAGTCGAGAGAGTGTGCAAGGAACTCACAAGTGAGTGGTGAGTTAAGGTGAGTGCAATATTTGTTTTGCCGACTAGCCTAAGTATCATGACTCATGAACATCTTCTATTTAACCTACAATTACTTTTTACTTTAATATTAGCATTAACAAAATAAGTTAAGCACATAAATTATGTCGTGTATACAAAAATTATGTTCATCGTGTTTGTTAAGATATTGAAAGGTTATGGATATAAATTAATATTAGTATGACCGGATTCGAACTCGAGACTTCGGGATTGCACACATTACGTATGAGAATCAATGTATAAATAATTAATATATAAAATGTTGTATTTAATTATTTGATCACGAATAAAACAATTAACGAGAGTTGGGATTTAACGGAGTTTTGATTATCGGTCGTTAAATGTCAACGGGATATGAAGAAAAGTTAACTAGCCAAGAGAAGGTATTAGGAATCCTCTTTTAGGCTTGTTTTTGGCCGAAAATATAAAATCCCACATCGTAAACTATAGTAATCTTGACATCTACCATAAGGCTATAAATACATCCCCATGTATTCATCCTTTGGTACACTAGATTTCAATAGAAGGCCAAACTTCTTCTTTCTTCCCTCTTGTTCTTGGTCGACGAGTAAAACCCCATGTAAGGGATTTGGCGAGCCAACCTTGAGCATAACAATGGTGTTTGGTTAATCTATTGTGATCAAGAACCTAGCTTTTCTCATTGATTCACTACTAATACGTGTGTACAAGAACGAAGAGCAAACGCACTTGTGTTTGCATATCTTGGTGGGTCGACAAGGGTTTTGGTCGACATTCATAAACCCTAATTTATTAGGGTTTAAGGTTTCTTGGTACTTGATCTTAATTTGGGGTTTTTTCATAAACCCTAATTGCATTGATTCGCAAAAGGTACGCATATACTTTTAATTCGGTTAATTAATTTACAAGTATTATTCCTATTACTTCCGCTGCATGCTTTGATGATGTTTACTTGTTTTCTATAATTGTTATGATTAGTAAAACCCAACAGATATTTCCGTCCATATTTCATTATGTATCACCTATCCTTGGTATCAAGAGCCATGGTTAGATCATCTCTTACATATCCTTGGATTTCTAGTGGTTTTTAGGTGGTTTTTGAGTTTGAAAAAGTGTAGCGGTTTTTGCATCATTTGGTTCATTTCTAGTGTTAAAGTTTGAATTTTGGGTGTACTTTTGTGTTTAGTATCATTGTATGTGCTTGGGTTTTGATTTGGTAAGCTTGAATCACTGTGGTTGAGCTTGTTTTGGATTGAAAAGTGTCTTTTTGAAGTTTTTCTTTGTAGCGACTTGGCTCTCGGAGTGAAGTTCTACTTAGCGACTTGCTTCAGTAAAAGGTAGCGAGTTGTAGTGTTGTTTGTGGCGAAGTTAGTCCTACCTGCGACTTGTCTTTTGAGACAAGCCGACAAACAGTACATTAGTGGATTCTCCACTACGGGTAGCGACTTGGTAAGGTAGCGACTTGCTTTCTATTTTGATAGCGACTTGTTCTTTAAGTTTCTTAGCGACTTGTGTTAGCATTTGGACTTTAGCTTGAGTTGCTATTTAGCGATTTGACGCCTTAGCGACTTGGTGCATAGCGACTTGTCAGTCAAAATTGTGAGTTTATTTGGAACTTAGCGACTTGTCTTCTTATTACTTAGCAACTTGGTGCTTAGCGACTTGGTTCAAGGATTCTTAGCGACTTGGTTGACTCTTGTGTGCAATACGGTTTTCTCTTGATTCAAAGAAAATCCTCGTGAAAGAATCTATTTTCTGGTTTAATCATAGAGTTTTAAAATCCCGTGTAATCTGTTAACATGTCTACCACAGTACCTACAATCATCTCCACTTGTTTCTGAGGATGTTCAAGCAACCGTTCAGATACCCGTCCACCTATGCTTGACAAACGACTACTACTCTTGGGCTCAAAGAATCAGATTGTACTGTCTTGGAAAGGAAAATGGGGTCAACATTCTCAATTCCATTGATGAAGGACCTTTTCGAGTTGAGACTACAAGAGATATAATTGATACTCACAAGCAGATGGAACCATGATCTTTGGATTGACCAAAAGACGTATGATGAGCTCAGTGATAAGGAGAAAAAGAGATTCGATGCTGACATCAGGGCCTCAAACATCATACTACAGGGTCTTCCAAAAGACATCTACAAGCTGATCAATCACAACACTAAAGCCAAGGCATTTTGGGATAATGTTAAGATGCTTCTCTTAGGTTTTGAATTGACTAAAGAAGACAGAGAATCTCAACTGTATGATGAGTTCGAGCACTTTAAGATGAAACCAGAAGAGAGTGTCTATGAATATTACGTGAGATTCCACAAACTGTGAATGATATTAGGAATATTAAGATGACTATGCCAAATATTCAGCTGAACTCAAAGTTTGTAAACAACATGAATCCAGAATGGCACAAGTTTGTCACCTCTGTAAAGCTAACCAAAGGATTGAAGAACACAAACTATGAGCAACTCAGATGCCTTTCTTCTTCTAATAAGAGACATGCCATGTTTGAATAAAGGATTCTTGAACAATTCAAAACAAATCCTGGGGAAACAAGTTCACCAAATGATTCTACAACCTTCTACACCAATGTTGGTATTACCACAAAAGCCACACAAGTTATTCCCATGGGTGATGGTAATTACAAACTCATCCCAGATCTAGCATATAAGACACCAAACCCAAATACATTCATGGAAAACTTCATCAATCAACTATCTCTCATGGTCAGTCAAAACATAAACTCTCTTCCACACACCAACAATAACCTCATAACAGCATCCAATCCACATAATCAAGCAACCGCCGAGATGGGAAGGTTATGGTGCAACCGGCCTAGAAAGCGCAAGTATGAACAGGGAAGAGATGGAGCGGTAGAGGTTATGCTACTAATCAAAATCGGGGAAGGATTGGGAATCAAGGTCAAGCAAAGCCAATCAAATGCTACAAATGTGGTGGTGAGGACACATTGCAAGAAATCAGGACATCTCCAAAACGCCCCTCGCACGAATCTGAATACTTCAGAGACAAGATGCTTGTGCGCAAGCTCGGGACAATGGAGCAACTTTGGATGAAGAGGGAGTTGTTGTTTCTTCAAGGGAATGCTAAGACATATGATTCCATGTAGATGAGCGTTTCAAAGTGCGGTATGGGTCGTAACAATCCAAATGCATTTCAAGTAGCGAACATTGTGATGCTTATAATTCGGATGTGGATGATGAACCAACTGACCAGTCAATATTCATGGCAAGGATCTCTCCTATGGTCTCTCCTAAGGTTCCTTCACCACAACAAGCTGGTCCATCCAAAGACAAAATCATTTCAGAGGTATTAAAACTATATGATGATGTTGATGAGCGAAAGATGCATAAAGAAGTACAATCTCTTGAGACTTATGAATCAGATATTGATGATGTGGATAATAGCAATATTGTCCCATGTGATCAATATGTGAAGCAAAGTGAAAGTAAGGGTGTACCAAGTAATGCATCTTCCCCAATGATCAATAATGACTATGTTTTTATGAATACACTACATGTGCCCCTAATGATTCGTTATCTCGAACTTAATACCTATAAAGAACGAGTTGCTATCTATGAACAACGTGCTAAGTTTGAGTTGACCACCCGTGAGCAGGAAATGGATGACCAAATGCGTACAATTATTAGAAAAAGTAATTTTAGAAAAGAAGTATTAAAACAAGAGTTAAACTCCTTACAAGAAAAGCTTTCTAAAACCGCTAAGCAAAAACAAGAACTTCAAGAAAATGTGAAAATGCTTAAGCAAGAATTCAATGCTAAGGAATCAAAACTTTTGAATTGATTTTTCCAATCTAAAATCTTTGAAAAACAAGCTTGAAAATAAGTTGTGCATAAAGGAACACTATTCAAGACTCAGCCACTTGATCACTAAGCATAGAGTCTTAGCTTATGATAAGCATAGCATTCCCCTTGTTGTGGAACCTAATCCTGAGGTTGTTTAAAAGGCTAGAGCTGCCCATAATGTAATCTATGATGGTAATGAGATTCTTAAACCTAGACAGTAAAACCTAGTGCGTTGAGTGCGACCGAGGAAGATAGAAAAATAGATGATGCATCTAGGGAGAAAATGAATAAGAAGCTAGATGATCCTGAATGTAAAAGAATAACATAACGATCAAACCCCATGATTACAAAAGGAAAATTGGATCTCCTTGAACAAGTTTAAGCCTCAAACGCTTGTAACACCCCAACAAGTATTCGAAAATGGATTTAGATAAGCAAAAGTAGAGAATCTTGTTGTAACAAACCTTCCCTTAGGAAAATGCTTCAAAGCAACCTGTATCCTCCAAATACACCAATGCATTTAGTTTTTAGAACTATTGCCACTAAAAGCAAGACCTTAATCAGTCAATATGTTATCTTTCAATTATTTCTTGACTTTGAGAAAACTTGTAAGAAAAGGATCACACCCACTTTGTATAACTTAAGGGAAAGGGGTTTTGAGCAAACTAAGGAATGCTATTTAATTGAGGTCATGCCTTTCTTTAAACAACTAAAAGATCAATTTGAGAGTCTCAAAAGGATGAATACGATATTAAAGAAATGGAAAAGGAATTTGATGCAATGATTGTTGAGGTTAGTGACTATGAGCCCGAATTAAAATATAATGAGATTGAGAGGAAGAACTTGCATACCTTGAATGAGAATCTTATTTCGGAATGTATTGCTCAAGATGTGTTTTATAATCACGCTACAAATTGTTCCATTAATGCTTCTCAATTTCATGAATTATCTGCTCTAAAGTTTCCCATGATCGTATCATTGAGCTTGAAAAACTAACTCTAAACTGCATGATAAAGTTGAACAGATGATCATGATAGCCCTGTAAAATGCTTTTTCTAAATTGAAGTTGAGCATCTTGCTTTGCAATTAAAATATCAACATCCGAAAGAAAATGTTAAAACCTCAAATATCAAGACATCCTTGGATGTTCCCCAATTTGATGCGCTTTTGAAATTAGCAAACGTGATGAACAGTTCGAGCTCATTGTAACCGATCGAAAAGTTGAAAGCCCAAATCTCTCAATTAAAGGGTGAAAGGAACAATGTGACCGATCCCAAATGCCTCCTCCTTTAGATTCTCAAAATTCTCAAACTTTTCATCTTCAAAACTTAGTTAATGCCTTACAAAAGGAAAACGAGAGTTTTCTAGAAGAAAATGAAAAAGTTAAACGACACTTTAAAGAGTTATATGATTCAATGAAAGTCACTCGTGAGCAAAATAACGAAAAAATAACGTCTTTACAAAAGGAAATTAAGAATCTGAGGAGTCGTAAAAATGGGAACTGCCACTTGTTTTAATGAGAATGTTGCATCAAAGTCATCCTATTGACAAAATATATCTGTGACCATTAAATACATTCCTCCTCATCTTAGGAATAATGAACCTGTGTTTTATAACTATTGTGCTCACCTTAAGGATAGCCTAGAATGTCTCCGTGAGATTGTGGAAGAGGATTTCATTAACAAACCGCTTGATAGAGAAATTAGGTTTGCTTGCATTGAGCCAAACGATCTCAAGAGAGTCGCTAGAATGTTTAATTGCAACATGTCCTAAATCCTTAGGTGCGAAAAGGAAAGCCGTGCGGATGCCTTGTTCTATGCCTAGTGCCATGCATTCAAATCATTCTATGCCCAGTTTTAAGAAAGTAAACACTAATGTGCCTTCAAGTAGCTCGATCCCCGCACATCTAGTTCGTGAATGCAAAAGTAGATCAACCAACTAATGTTCCCATAATTCCCTCTACATGAGTAATCAAGACATTAAAGCAAGCTGGTCAAAGCCTTGCAATACCAAGCAAGATAGGACCTCGCCAGCTAAGAATGTGCATTGGAAGAGAGTAGAAGACCAACCTAGGAACTTTAAGTTTGAGTTGAATAAAACGAATCGTGTTGATTCTAGTATTAACCATAGGCATATTGTAATTAATTCCATTCGATACTATCTGCAAAACCATGTAATGATGTCTTGAATTCTGCTAAGTAATCATGAATGTGATGTGAATGTCTTGTCTAATGTCAAATGCCCGCTAAAATTGTTAATGCTAAAAATCATGTTAAGAAGGCTAGAAGGCAAAAACGAAAGAATGTTAGAAAACAAGGAAACCCACTGTGAAGAACATTTAGTAAGATAGGTTATCAATGGATACCTTTTGGCCATAAGGTTAATCAGCCGCCCTTTAATCGATAAGACAATGCCCTCTAGAAAATGGATGCCTCCGGTAGAACTATTCCCTGCTAAGAAGTGAACATACTTTGAATAGGACAAATATGGACACTAGCACGTGATCTATTTCTAATGATTCCAATGTTTCTACTGGCGTGTGGGTGTTCCAATCATCGCCACTAACCAAGTGGAACCCATTCTTGCATGGGGATCCCAATTATCCAGCTTATCCATTCTTGTCTCAGGCTCAACCGCAGTATCGTTCAAATCGCTATGTGGTAATTCGGACTCGGTTCCATTCCAAGCATATGACTAGAGACCTGCCGCGCTCATGAACTTCGTGAGTAAATTCATCGAGGCTGTCAAGGACCTTAGATTCGGGAATGATCATTTTGGTGCAATTATGGGTTATGGAGATTATGTTGTTGGTGATAGTGTTATCTCCAGGTATATTATTTAGAAGGTCTTGGTCATAACTTATTTTCTGTAGGTCAATTATGTGATTCTGATCTAGAAGTGGCATTCAGAAAACATACTTGTTTCGTTAGAGAACTTGATGGTAAGGAACTTTTAAGAGGAACTCGTGGTTCAAATCTATACACCATCTCTATCGAAGATATGATGAAATCTTCTCCAATTTGCTTGTTGTCAAAGGCTTCGAAAACAAAGTCATGGTTATGGCACCGCCGTCTCAATCACTTGAACTTCGGCATCATCAACGATCTCTCCAGAAAGGACTTAGTTGTAGGTCTACCTATACTAAAGTATGAAAAGGATCATCTTTGTTCAACATGCCAATTGGGAAAAAGCAAGAAATATACCCACAAACCCAAGACCTACAAACTCAAGCATGAAGTTCTTCATACAATTCACATGGACTTATGTGGACCCATGTCTAGAAAAGTATATCTTTGGGAAGAAATATGTATTAGTTGTGGTTGATGATTACTCTCGATTCACTTGGGTTAAGTTCTTAAGGACAAAGGATGAAACACCAGATATCATCATCAAACTTATCAAACAAATTAGCAGTTCGACTTAACAAAACTGTCTAATCATCCCATCAGCATAATGGAACTGAAGTTTGTTAATAAACAACTTAGTGAGTTTTATGAAAGTGTTGGAATCGGCCATCAAAGAAGTGTTCCACGAACTCCTCAATAGAACGGTAGTTGAAAGATCTAAATCGAACTCTTGTGGAAGCCGCCGCAAGAACAATGCTGATTTACTCAAAGGTTCCAATGTTTCCTGGCTGAAGCCATTGCCATCGCATGCTACACTCAAAATCGATCCCTAATTCACACTGCTCATGGAAAAACTCCATATGAACTTGTCCACAAATGAAAACCTAATTTATCATTCCTTCATGTGTTTGGTGCATTGTGTTATCCAACTAATGAGGGTCAAGACTTAGGCAAGCTTAAACCTAAAGCGGACATTGGAGTATTTGTAGGGTATGCACCAAACAAAAAGGGATACCGAATCTACAACAAAAGAACCCGAAATATCATGGAAACAATTCACATTACGTTCGATGAGCTGACCGGTCCAATGGCTCCTGGACAATCCAGTTCTAGACCCACACTTCAAAATAGTCATGTTGGTTCATCCCTTGTACCAAACTCCTCTCAAGCAACTCCATATGTACCTCCATCTGAAGATCATGTGAAGAAATTGTTTGATCCAATGTTTGATGAATATTATGAGCCAAATGCTAATGATCTATCAATCCTATCATCAGAGGATGCTTCTATCCCTGTCAATGAAGTCTATCCTTCCGCCTATGTCATTAAGTCAAGAAGCTGCAATACGATCAATCTGTCCTCATCAACAAACCTTCAATCATCGAAAGTGTACATCATGGAATTGCTTCGATCCACAGATGAAGTTAATCCCTTTGCAACTCCGAAGATGCTCCTTTTGAAAATATATTTGCTCCTCAATCATTATTGAATCATCTTCATCGAGGAGACATCGACTCCGCTACTTCGCCTTCCACAACAACAACCTCATGAACACCTTAGAAAATGGACACATGATCACCCATTGGACAACATCATTGGAAACCCTCTTCGCCCAGTATCCACTGTAAAACAACTTCAACTCGATGCCTTATGGTGCTTCTTCAACTCCGACTCTAAGATCGAACCTAAAGATGTTAAAACTAGCTATGAATGAAGCAGTACCGGTTCAATGCCATGCAAGAAGAAATTCATGAGTTTGATCGACTTGATGTATGGGAATTAGTACCGCTTCCGAGGCTGATGCTATGATCATTGCTCTAAAGTTGATCTTCAAAGTGAAGCTTGATGAGCATGGTGATGTGTTGAAAAATAAGGCTAGGTTAGTGGCTAAAGGATATCATCAAGAAGAAGGTATTGACTTTGAGGAATCTTTTGCTCCTGTTGCTCAGAATCTAATCTATCGAATCTTCTTGGCTAATGCGCTAGTAAAACATGGTTGTATATCGATGGATGTGCAAAACCGCCTTTCTTAATGGTGATTTGAAAGAGGTGGTTTACGTCCACCACCGAATTTAAGGTTTTGTGAATCCAGAGCATCCTACTCACGCCTATCGCTAAAAAGGCCCTTACGGTTTGAAGCAAGCTCCTAGAGCATGGTATGATACGCTATCAAAGTTTCTTCTATCTACCTGGATTCACAAGGGAGCAGTTGATCCGACATTGTTCACCGTGAAGTCGTGCAAACATTTAATTCACGTTCAAATTTATGTTGATGATATTATCTTTTGCCTCGACTGACCCCAATGAATGTGATCGTTTTTCAAATGAAATGGGTTCCAATTTCAAATGTCAATGATGGGACAAATGTCATTTTTCTTGGGATTACAAATTTCACAACGTCCCGGAGGCATTTTTATAAATCAATCAAAATATGCAAATGAGATTTTAAAGAACTTTGGATTTGTTTCTTGTGACACCGTTGACACTCCCATGATTGAACGACCAAGTCGGATGAGGACCACTCGTGGATAATGGTAGATCAAACGAAATATCGTAGTATGATTGGATCCGATGTACCTCACGTAGTAGACCGAATATCTTGTTCGTAGCATGTGTGCTAGATATCAGGCTAAGCCTACTAAAAAGCACCTTGAAGCGGTTAAACGGTCTTTCGGTATCTCCAAGGAACCATCAATATGGGACTATGGTACCCGAAGGACACCGGTATGTCACTAATGTTCCTATGCGCAGATGCCGATCATGCAGTGATGTCAAGATACACGTCGAGTACACGAGGAGGTGCCTTTGGGCCAGTGATAAGCTTGTGACCTGGTCTTCAAAGAAGCAAATGAGTACTTCTATTTCCTCTACAGAGGCTTAATACATAGCCATGTCATCTTGTTGTGCTCAAATCCTATGGATGAGATCCCAATTATCTGACTATGGCTTTGAATTCAACAAAATCCCTCTGTACTATGATAATGAAAGTGCTATTGCCCATCATGCAACAACGTTCAACACTCAAGAGCAAAGCACATCGACAAAGAGACATCATTTCATCAGTGGAACAAGTGGAAAAGCGGTGTGGTGGAACTCTATTTTGTGAAGTCGTAATACCAAATAAGGCTAGCGACATCTTCACCAAAGTTCTTCCAAGAGAACGTTTTGAGTTTATTCTTCCATGACTTGGCTTGAAAAGCCTTCAACCGTACACTCAAACGCCTTGAGAAGACGAGGAGTAAAAGTTAATGACTCTATCATCTTCTTGTAAATATCTATTCGAAAAACAAAATACAAAATTACAAAACCTTCAAAAACAAATAGAAAAATAGAAAACTTTCAAAAAATCCATAAAAATTTGAAAAATCTTGAAAATTTTCAAAAATACTCATTATTTTGTCATAGCGACAATTCAACAAAAATATCTACGTGTCTTTGTGTTGTCATTCAAAGAATGACACGTGGATTAGATATTGTTCTAATATTTTTATTAAAAAAATCAAAAATATATTTGGGAGAAAGTGAAAACAATGGTTTATTGTCATTTCACCAAGAACGCTTTTAAAGAAAGAACAGAGTCATGCTTTATCTTGTTTTTCAAATCTCATGCTCTGATTCTATATAACAATTACTTACTATCTAATGAAAACTAATTGCTTTGAAAAATAACTCGGACTCTATTTTTGAAAATCATCTGGACTTAACATTTTGTCAAAATATCTATCTCTCAATCAACAACTTATGTCATTGATTGAGGGGGAGAATGATTTCAATTAAATCAAAAGGTTATTTGTCATACAATTGTTTTCAAAAGATAATTATGCATGTTTAATCAATGGAGTTTAAAGTCTCAAAATCCGATCCTTATCAGTTAAAACGTTTTCATAATCAAGTCACAATTCTCCTTAAAGCTTTCAAAATCAATTTAAATCTACAGAGATCACAAATCTCAAATGATTTGAAAATTGTGATCGGGGAGAATTTGTGATTTAAATTGGATTTAAACTGATAATTCGATAAATGGTTTCACAAGTGTTTAGAATGGGGCTTTCCTTCCCACATGTGTCAAACGATTTCAAAATTTTCCATGCACATGTTGAGGGGAGCAATCTTTTTGAACCACAAGGAATTGAAACGTGATTGATTTGTCTCTATGCGTGTTCCTCTAGTATGTGCAAAAACTCTTTCAAACCTCAAGGCACATATTGAGGGGGAGCAAACTTTTGAAAACCTGTGACAACCCGTACTTTCAGGTCATTTTTCGACACAATTCATGTCTCATTATTTCAACATTTATAGTAAACTTGGTTTACTTGTTTCAAATTCGCGTAACCTTGAAGGTTTAGAGGCGAATTCATGATCATAACATCACGTACATTTCATATGGACTATTATTAGTCTACATTTCATTGACATCATTTGCACCTCATTAATTCATTCACGACATTTCATTTCACATTCAACGCTAAGTAATTTTATATTTAATAATCTTTATCGCTGTGAGTTATTATTTTAAATATTTAACCGCTACTTTCAAAATGATCCCATGTATTTTTTAAACTTACATTTAGTTTATAAAAACTATATTTTTAGTTTTCCTAGTGTTTCAAATTTATTTGGTACATAAATCGTTAAAGTTAAATTATTACGACGTTTTCTTAAAAATCATACGATAATTATTTTAATCACTCAAATTTCACAAGGAATGTATTTTTACAATTTTTATTATCTCAATACATTCTATTTTGACCTATTAAAAACTTACTTGTACCAAAAATTTCCATTTACCTTTACTTGTACAATTTATACACAATTACTTATACTTTTATCAAATAATTGCACATTATACTCAAAGTTTATACAAATTATAAAAAAAAAAAATATATATCTTTACATCCCTCCCCCCTTGGCCGACCAAGGGGGAGGGTAGTAATAAATGTGGTATGGAACTTGATTGTTAATAAATTTTACTCAACACAAAAGTCCTACTTAACTCATTTTTTTTTTCTCATTCACTTCAATCACTTTTCAAGAGTTAGTAAAAATTTCTCTCATCTATTTTGGTTCTCCATAGAACCGGCCACATCAAGAAGTTCTCAAGGGATCAAAATTTTCATCAAGCAAGTGTAT
>OU343223.1:54115087-54201419 GCA_910596185.1 Chrysanthemum makinoi | reverse complement strand
AATGTGACAACCCGCATTCGTGTCATTTAATAACAATTCATGTCTCATTATTTCAACATTTATAGTAAACTTGGTTTACTTGTTTCAAATTGCTCAGAACCTTGAGGTTTAGCGGCTAATTCATGATCATAACATCATGCGACATTTCATATGGACTAAGATTAGTCTACATTCCATTGACATCAATTGCATCTCATTAATTCATTCACCTACATTTCATTTCACATTCAACGCTGTAATTTTTATATTTAATAATCTTTATCAAGTGAGTTATTATTTTAAATATTTAACCGCTACTTTCAAAATGATCCCGATGTATTTTTAAACTTACATTTAGTTTATAAAAACTATATTTTTAGTTTTCCTAGTGTTTCAAATTTATTTGGTACATAAATCGCTAAAGTTAAATTATTACTTATCGCTTAAAAATCTACTATAATTATTTTATCACTAAATTTCACAAGGAATGTATTTTTACAATTTTTATAATCTCAATACATTCTATTTTGACCTATTAAAAACTTACTTGTACCAAAAATTTCCATTTACCTTTACTTGTACAATTTATACACAATTACTTATACTTTTATCAAATAATTGCACATTATACTCAAAGTTTATACAAATTATAAAAAAAAATATATATATATCTTTACATCCCTCCCCCCTTGGCCGACCAAGGGGGAGGGTAGTAATAAATGTGGTATGGAACTTGATTGTTAATAAATTTTACTCAACACAAAAGTCCTACTTAACTCATTTTTTTTTTCTCATTCACTTCAATCATTTTCTGTTATTAGTAAAAAATTTCTCTCTCTCTCTTTGGTTCTCCATAGAACCGGCCACATCAAGAAGTTCTCAAGGGATCAAAATTTTCATCAAGCAAGTGTATTTACAATCTAGTGTATACTCTTTATATGGTTTTGAAATAAAAACCAAGAGTATTTAGGATTATCCTTGTTACTTTCACCTCATCATAATCACTTGTAAGCATGATTTTATCATTTTTATGTTTCCTTTTCTTTTATATTCATCTTTTTCATTTTTGGAGCAACATGCAAGGCATATGTGATTTATACCATTTTTACATGATTTTAGAGTATATATATATATTTGGTCATCCTATAATTATTCCCTTGGTATTGGTTGGTCTTGATGGTGATTAGGAACCCATGACACCCTAAGAAGGTGTATGGTAGGATTAGATTAGCTTTGGAGTTGATTTGAAGGGATTAGAATAGGTTTTGTCCGAGAAAAACTATTTTCGATAAGTATATATTGTGTTCTGTCCTTGTTTTGATTTTCTGGAAAAACCGACAGTTGGTACGAAATTTTGGCCTTGATATTTAGAAAATATACTTTAAAACGAACTGGCACGCTTGAACGGATAATAACGGACTTATAACGAAGAAGTTATGGATTTTACAAGTTTGACGACGAAAATATTATTTTCAGAAATTTCAAAGATACTATATTTATTTTGTACGAGTCAAAAACGAGCCTTAAGCTTTACAAATTATTTCGACTTGTCAAAAATATATTAGTTTACTTGATATCAAGCTGACGCATAAAACGTAGAAAACGGATTTGAAACGACAAAGATATGCACTTTTTCATAAACTTGCCAGAATCTAATTTTCTCGCACACAATTAGCCAAAACCACCATCTTTAACCCTTATTATCTTTATGTTCGAGACCTTTGGACTAAAAACTCCTCGAACTGAAACTTTTAGATATCGACATAAATCCTTTCCAAAACCGTCGAGTTCGTTCTCTAACGATCGACGCATTAATCGCTTTTTTATTTAATTAGTTTTCCAAAGCCATTTTTGTTAATTTCAAAAATTCACCGACATTGTTTTGCTAATTTAAAAGTGTGGTAATTTCTCTAAAAATCATTATAAAACCATTGTAGGATGACATTTTGACGAAAAAAACATGTAAAGTGATTTTTGATTGGTCAAGACGTCAAAAGAGTATTTTTCGACGATGAGTAATATTTTCAAAACTCGTAAATGGTATAAATAAACATCTAATGCATGCATAACATTACATTGCAACTCATGACATATCATATCATTGATAATAGGTCCCTAACGATCACATTAAACCTCGGTGTACTCACATTTGCCATTATTCCAGTTTACCAAGTGAGTTTTCATAGCCCCGCTTTACATGCTTTCGATTATTTTCAAACCCACGGGGGAGAATACATTGCACTACATTTTTTTGTACGATACCAAGTATGTTAAATTCATTTACATTGCTTAAGTTACCGTATTTGCCAATTTGAAAGTCCCCATTACTTGAACATGAACCGTTAATCTTTGGAAGCGGATGAGTGGATAGATCTATCGAGGACGTATCATCCAAGTTGGTGAATCCCAACCGTGCAAACGGATGCATTTCATTTGATATAACATTACGGAGTTGTCCGCAAACACTCGCAGGGCATTATTGAACAATTTAGTTTCGTGGGTCATGGGCTTAGGGCAATTGTAACATTATTTTTACGTGACTTGATTGTCATGCATGGTCTATACTTGTGTAGTCGTATAAAACATTTACATAAACCTATGATTTCTCACCAACATTATTGTTGACCGCTTTTAGCAATGTATTTTCGTGTAATTGAGGCATTATCATCATGACATGGTTTAGGGACCACATTTTGAGTCGCGCGTTCGATTTACATTATGTACATGATGGCACTTTATTTCAAAACATCGTTTGGATTTGTAACATATTTGTATTTCCGCAACTTTGTAAACCTTTTGGGACCGATGTTGTACCAATGGTTTTATTATAATATCCAACGATGTGTTTTTAAAACGACACTTTAGGTCGCTCAATATAATCGCGGATGTGGTGCTATGACAGCCAATCCCCCGTGAATTCCATTCACCGCAAAACGTAAATTGGGGTGTGATATTGGTATCGTGAGCTACGTTATAGAGAACTAGTTTGCATCATTGACCCTAGACTATAGCTACATTATCATAGCATCTCATCATTTCATCATAGTACATATTCACTTTTCATGCGGATTCACTTACAATTTATTCGAGGTTATTTACTTTTATTTCACATCTGTTGTCACATACGTTCGTGATTCACATCCCATCACCATATCATCTTACTCTAGCTCTGATGATGTTCCGCCTAACCCCATCATGGATGATGTTGCATCACACTCCATCGAGATCGTGATCTTCCATTGATCTACCCGCCTTCCCACCGATCATGACCGACATCAGACCAACCCTTCGGGATAGGTTGCACCCACTCCTCACGTTAGCCTGTACCATCCACCAAAGACCACTACTAGCACCATCCCCACCATCATCACCATCTCCATCATATTTTCTTAGAGATCCTTTGCCTACGCATGTAATTCTTGCCCAAAAAGCTGCTGCTCGCTTGATATCCCTACACCAAAGATTCATCGAGCCCGAGCCACCGGTTAGGTTCGAGTTAGGCGAGAGCTCTAAGGCCTAAATGCCGACAAACTTTCACCGAGGCATTAGAGCCCGTGACATGATCAAAGTATCCGTGATTGATATAGTTGTCACGACAGCTTGGAGGAACCGCTTTAGATAGGATTGAGCCCATTGCGTGAGAGGTCGAGGGCCTAGTGTTAGGCAGGTTTCATTGATTTGTCACACGTGAGTATCTCATTAGGCGCTAGAGGACGTGGAGAGTATTGTCGCTTGCAGGTCGATTGGAGAGTTGAGGAGTTTGGTGGATAGTTTGACTACCGGTTCGCGATCTTCGTGATAAAATGCATGAGCACCATGAGGTGCCATATGTAGACTTTTGTCATGTATAGTTTTGACCATTATTATCCTAGTCACAAGGTGTGTGACGTAGTTTAAAGAACTTGTTGTACAAACAAATGTATCAAGTATTGACTCTACTATGTAGGAATGGTTATTATTATCTATGATATCGGTCCATGTAGGCCTAAATTTTCATGTATATTATCCACGTGTGTTGTGATTATATTTGTGATATTTCGCTATTGTTCCGCTAGATTCCATTTACTTTATGCATGTTGTAGTTGTGGATATATTTGTACGATGGTTGTTTCTACTTACGAGTTCTCATGATTGTTTCATCTTGTGATTTTGAAGAGTTATGGCCTAAGAAAGCTACACCGAAATGACCCAAACAGAAATTCAAAAGTTGGTGAATGATAGCATTGCTAATGCTCTAAGAGTCGTAAAGGGAACAGCATACGCCAGCTTGAGGTGGTCAAAGGCTGGCCGCTAGGCTAGCTATCAAGCATCGTAATGCCGCGAGGATCCGGGGTTAAGAAATGTTCGTGCATAAGGATTTCAAGAGTGGTGAACCCACTAAGTTTAGAGGTAATCGAGGTGCCACGCCATGGTTCGATGGTTTGAAAATTGGAATCGGTGTTTTTGCTTTGTAACCGTCCGGATGACAAGAAGGTCAAATTTGCTACTTGTTAATACTACTATGGAGCGTTGTCATGGTGGAATTCATACCAACCGATTGAATGGAGAATGCTTTCAAGCTTACTTGGGAGGAATTCAAGGGCTTGGTGACTAAGAAGTTTTGTCCTCGAACGGAAATCAAAAGTTGGAGACGAGTTCTATGAACTAGTAACTATGGGTATGATATCATACACTTACATTCGAGAGATCCGGTGAATTAGCCGCAAGTATGCCCGTCGATGGTATCATAATGAAAAGTTGCTAGAAGCTTTTATCGGGACTTCCGGTTATTCAAGGAGATGTGACTGCTTGATCCACAAACAATTGAGGAAGCTATTCTGAGTGACTCGAAGTTGATGGCACAAGTGGTGAAGCGAGGTAAGTACACCACCAACCGAAACAACAACAACCCCAACAACCGTTTCAACAATAACCGAGGCAACTACAACAACAATAGCAACAACAACAAGCGCAAGTGGGACAACACAAGGGGTAGGAATGCTACTCAACAACCGCCCAAGAGGCAAGAGGTTGCTAAGGTTTATGCCGTATGGGTCAAAAGGAAGGAAAGGATATTCGGGATTTTGGTTAAGTGTAATAAGTGTTTTAGTCATCACAATCCGTCGATGTCCCGACCGTGTGAGAATTGTAAGAAAGTTGGCCACCGCATTAGGGATTGCAAGGCACCACAAGTTACATGTTTTGGCTGCGGGAACCGACACTATACAGGGATTGTAAGAAAGGAAAGAATCAAGCAAATCCGAATCAAGGAGGTTTGGCACCGGAAGGGTTTACGCCATTGAGGCGAGAAGATAGGAGGACCAATGTCATAACGTACGCTTCTCAATAATCGCTACGCTTCGCTTTTATTTGATCTGGTGCCGATAAAAGTTTTGTGTCCAATGCATTTGCACCTTTGCTCAACATTAAGCCAACCACCTAAGATACATCATACATTGTCGAATTAGCTAATGGTAATTTAGTTAGAACCAATACCATTGTCCGCGGTTGCACATTCAATTTTCTTAATCATCCCTTTAACATAGACCTCATGCCCGTAGAGCTTGGTAGTTTTGACGTCAGCTATCTGCATGGACCGTTATCTAAGCATCGCGGTAAAGATCATTTGTGATGAGAAAGTTGTTCATCTTCCTATAAATCTAAACTTTGATTATTCGTGGGAAACTAAGTGAACTAGAATTAGTATCATATCGTGCATCAAAACGGAGAAGTACATTAAGAAAGGTTGTCATGCTTTCTTAGCTCATGAATAACCAAGAAAAGTCGAGGAGGTTTAATTTGAAGATGTTCCTATTGTCCGTGAATTTTCTCAAGTATTTCGAGGATTTACCGACTTCCACCGCACGCCAAGTAGAATTTCATATTGACTTAGTGCCCGAGCTGCACCGACAGCGCTGAAAGCACCCATCGCCTAGCACCATCCAAATGCAAGAGTT
This sequence comes from Chrysanthemum makinoi, assembly GCA_910596185.1. NCBI lineage: Eukaryota > Viridiplantae > Streptophyta > Magnoliopsida > Asterales > Asteraceae > Chrysanthemum > Chrysanthemum makinoi. Next base: position 54,195,504 of record OU343223.1, on the reverse strand, counting down.
GTCTAATCAATTACAAGAGCTTTAGACAAAGGATTCATTAGGCCGAAGTTCCTCGCCAGGGAGCAACGGGCCTGTTTTGTTTGTTAAGAAGGATGGATCCTTCCATGTGCATAGATTATCGAGAGTTGAACAAGTTAATCTGCGAAGAATCGCTACCCACTCCCCTAATGATGACTTGTTCGATCACTTGCAAGGTTCTAGTATTTATTCCAAGATTGATCTCCCACGGTTATCATCAACTTCGAAGTTCGGAAGAGGATATTCCAAAACAGCATTTAGAACACGCTACGTCATTACGAAGTTTCAAGTGATGCCGCTTGATTGACTATAATCGGCTGTATTCATGGATCTCATGAATAGAGTTTGTAAACCGTATTTGGACAAGTTTGTTATAGTGTTCATCGACGACATATTGATCTACCTAAAGAGCAAAAGAAGAGCACGAAGAACAATTAAGGATGATTTTAAGGCTACTCAAGAATGAGAAGTTGTATGCCAAATTTTCGGCGTGATTTTTGGAACCATAAAGTGCAATTTCTTGGTCATGTCATTGATAGTCAAGGACTACAAGTTGATCCCGCAGATTGAAGCCAGGAAAGATTGGGCTACTTAACTAATCCTACAGAAATTCACAATTTCTAGGACTAGCGGTATTACCTGGCAGTTCATCAAGGTTTTTCAAGATAGCTGACCTTTGACCAAGTTGACGCAGAAAACAAGAAGTACGAAGGGGAAAGAAACAAGAAGTTGCTTTACTGTTGAAACAAAAGCTTTGGTAAAGGCGCCAATTTTGGCACTACCCAAGGCATTGAGAACTTTGTTGTATATTGCGACGCTTCATAAAGGACTTGGGGGCTGTTTTTAATGCAAACAAGAAGGTGATAGCGTGATGCTTCGACAACTTAAGACTCATGAGAAGAACTACACAACTCATGATCTCGAAGTTAGAGTCGTAGTTTTGCACTCAAGATTTGGAGACACTACCTACGGTACAAAGTGCACAAGGTTTACCGACCAAAGAGTTTGCAATATATTCTTGATCAAGGAGCTTAATATGAGGCAACGTCGTGGCTGGTTGGAGTTACTCAAATACTTATGATTGTGAAATCAAGTATCACCCAGGAAAAGCCAATGTTGTGGCCGATGCTCTTAGTCGGAAAGAGAGGCCTAAACCTTTAAGAGTTCGATCATGGGGAATGACGATTATTTCTCCTTTACCATCGAAAATCCATGAAGCACGAGAGAAGCACTTAAGAGGAAAATCGACAAGTGAAAAGCTTTATGGTATGCCCGAAAGCGAAATGGTTTTGTAAAGAGAGTGTGATGGAGTATTATGTTTCAAGGATAGAATGTGGTTCCATTGTATGGCGAATACGAATTGATTATGCATGAGTCGCGATAAAGTATTCTATTCATCCAGATCGATAAGATGTATCAAGATCTTAAGAAGCTTTATTGGTGCCAACATGAAAGCGAGATTGCCACGCACGTTAGCAAATGCCTTACCGCCTAAGGTAAAAGTCGAATATCGAAGCCTGTGATTACTCCAACAACCGGAAATTCCTCAATGGAAATGGGAACGTATTACTATGGACTTTGTTATGAAACTTCCTAAGACATCGGGAGGTTACGACGCTATTTGGGTAATTGTTGATCGCCTTACCAAGTCATTTCATTTCATACCGATAGAGAGAGACTTATTCAAGGGAGCAACTCACTAGACTTTATGTCAAGGAAATAGTCTCGAGGCACGGAGCACCAATTTCTATCATTCTCCGAGATAGTCGATTCACTTCAAACTTTTGGAATTCATTGCAAGATTCATTCGAACCGATTAGAGATGAGCACAAAGATATCACCCACAAACCGACGGTCAAAGTGAAAGGACCATTCAAACGCTAGAAGATATGCTGAGAGCATGTGTAATTGATTTTGGAAATGGTTGGTCTAACCATTTGCCATTGATAGAATTCTCGCATAACAATAGTTATCACACCAAGATCAAGATGGCACCATTTGAGGCACTCTATGGTCGTAGTGCCGATCATTGCTTGTTGGGCCGAGGTAGGAGACGCGACAACCATCGTCCGTAAATGGTACGAAACCACGAAAAGATTGTTCAAATTGCGGATAGACTCAGAATCGCAAGGAGTCGACGAAAAGTTACGGATGTTAGACGCAAGGATTTGGAATTTCAAGTAGGTGACAAAGTTATGTTGAAAGTATCGCCAGCGGCGGTACGCTTTTGGAAAGCGTGGGAAATTGAACCGAGATACATTGGACCATTCAAGATTTTGAGCGTAGTTGGTCCCAGAGCTTATCGACTTGATCTTCCACCGTAACTTAGTCATGTGCACAACACGCTTCACGCTTCAAACTGAAGAAGTGTCTTTCTGGACGATCGCTTGTTATTCCATTGGACGGTTCAGCTCGACGACAAACTCAATTTTGTGGAGGAACTCAGAGAAATCATGGACCGCGAGGTCAAGCAGCTTGAAACAGCAGTCGTATTCTATGTGAAGGTTCCGATGGAATTCTCGAAGAGGTCCCGAAGTTTACTTTGGGAACTGAAGACCATGAGCACGCAAGTATCCTCATCTTTTCACCAACACCGCTAGACCTAATCAACGATTGAATTCAGTGGATCAATTCCTTTTGGATGGGCTTAATGTGACAACCCGCATCTTCGTGTCATTTCTACACAATTCATGTCTCATTATTTCAACATTTATAGTAAACTTGGTTTACTTGTTTCAAATTCGCAACCTTGAAGGTTTAGAGGCGAATTCATGATCATAACATCACGTACATTTCATATGGACTATTATTAGTCTACATTTCATTGACATCATTTGCACCTCATTAATTCATTCACGACATTTCATTTCACATTCAACGCTGCACTTTTATATTTAATAATCTTTATCGCTGGAGTTATTATTTTAAATATTTAACTGCTACTTTCAAAAATGATCCCTGATGTATTTTAAACTTACATTTAGTTCATAAAAACTATATTTTTAGTTTTCCTAGTGTTTCAAATTTATTTGGTATATAAATCGCTAAAGCAAATTATTACGACGCTTTCTAAAAATCATACGATAATTATTTTAATCACTCAAATTTCACAAGGAATGTATTTTTACAATTTTTATTATCTCAATACATTCTATTTTGACCTATTAAAAACTTACTTGTACCAAAAATTTCCATTTACCTTTACTTGTACAATTTATACACAATTACTTATACTTTTATCAAATAATTGCACATTATACTCAAAGTTTATACAAATTATAAAAAAAAATATATTATATTTATTCCTCCCCTTGGTTCCACTGCGGGGAGGGTAGTAATAAATGGTATGAACTTGATTGTTAATAAATTTTACTCAACACAAAAGTCCTACTTAACTCATTTTTTTCTCATTCACTTCAATCATTTTTCAAGAGTTAGTAAAAATTTCTCTCCTCTCTTTTGGTTCTCCATAGAACCGGCCACATCAAGAAGTTCTCAAGGGATCAAAATTTTCATCAAGCAAGTGTATTTACAATCTAGTGTATACTCTTTATATGGTTTTGAAATAAAAACCAAGAGTATTTAGGATTATCCTTGTTACTTTCACCTCATCATAATCACTTGTAAGCATGATTTTATCATTTTATGTTTCCTTTTCATTTTCATATTCATCTTTTTCATTTTGGAGCAAATATGCAAGACATATGTGATTTATACCATTTTTACATGATTTTAGAGTATATATATATATTTGGTCATCCTATAATTATCCCCTTGGTATTGGTTGGTCTTGATGATGTCTAGGAACCCATGACACCCTAAGAAGGTGTATGGTAGGATTAGATTAGCTTTGGAGTTGATTTGAAGGGATTAGAATAGGTTTTGTCCGAGAAAAACTATTTTCGATAAGTATATATTGTGTTCTGTCCTTGTTTTGATTTTCTGGAAAAACCGACAGTTGGTACGAAATTTTGGCCTTGATATTTAGAAAATATACTTTAAAACGAATCCGCGGGTCATTGAACGGATAAAACGGACTTATAACGAAGAAGTTATGGATTTTACAAGTTTGACGACGAATATACAAATTTCAGATACTATATTTATTTTGTCCGAGTCAAAACGAGCCTTAAGCTTCACAAATTATTTCGACTTGTCAAAAATATATTAGTATACTTTGATACGGTTAGGACGCATAAACGTAGAAAACGGATTTGAAACGACAAAGATATGCACTTTTCATAAACTTGTCAGAACTAATTTTCTCGCGACACAATTAGCCAAAACCACCATCTTTAACCCTTATTATCTTTATGTTCGAGACCTTAGACTAAAACTCCTGAATCGAAACTTTTAGATATCGATACAAACTTTTCCAAAACCGCCGAAGTTCGCTCTCTAACGATCGACGACAATCGCTTTTACGACTAGTTTTCCAAAGCTATTTTTGTTAATTTCATGAAAATTCGACTTACATTGTTTTGCTATTTAAAAGTGGTAATTCTCTAAAAATCATTTTAAAACCATTGTAGGATGACATTTTGACGTAAAAACATGTAAAGTGATTTTTGATTGGTCAAGACGCCAAAAGAGTATTTTTCGACGATGTGTAATATTTTCAAAACTCAGAATGGTATAAATAACATATTAAATGCATGCATAACATTACATTGCAACTCATGACATATCATATCATTGATAATAGGTCCCGTTAACGATCACATTAAACCCGTGTACTCACTTTTGCCATTATTCCAGCTTTACCAAGTGAGTTCATAGCCCCGCTTTTACATGCTTTCGATTATTTTCAAACCCACTGGGAGAATACATTGCACTACATTTTTTGTAATGCATACCAAGTATGTTAAATTCATTTACATTGCTTAAGTTACCGTATTTGCCAATTTGAAAGTCCCCATTACTTGAACATGAACCGTTAATCTTTGAAGCGAGGATGAGTGTATAGATCTATCGAGGGTGACGCCTCCATCCGGGTTGGTGAATCCCAACCGTGCAAACGGATGCATTTCATTTGATAACATTACGGAGTTGTTCCGCAAACACTCGCAGGCATACATTATTGAACAACTAGTTTCGGGTCATGGGCTTAGGGCAATTGTAACATTATTTTTACGTGACTTGATTGTCATGCATGGTCTATACTTGTGTAGTCGTATAAAACATTTACTTAAACCTATGATTTCTCACCAACATTATTGTTGACCGTTTTAGCAATGTATTTTCGTGTAACTGAGACATTATCATCATGACATGGTTTAGGGACCTACATTTTGAGTCACAAGGCCGACTTCTTACATTATGTACAGTATGGCACTTTATTTCAAAACATCGTTTGGATTTGTAACATATTTGTATTTCCGAAACTTTGTAAACCTTTGGGACCGATGTTGTACTCTAATGTTTCTATTATAATATCCAACGATGTGTTTTAAAACGACACTTTAGGTCGCTCAATATAACTGATGTGGTGCTATGACAGCCAATCCCCAGAATCTTGTATCCGCAGAAAACAGTAAATGGGTGTGACAAAACCTCATCCTTCCTCAAAAATGTTTTATCTACTCAAATTGATTGGGAAGTAATGATGACCATTTTAGAAAATGTTAATCAAAAGATTGGACCTTTCATTCTTAATCTAACGATTTCAAAGATCTCTTGCCTCCATATGCTAAACTATTTCGGAATGATATGCATATGTCGAGGGGGAGCATTTCTAAAATATCAAAACAATTAATATACAAAATGCTTTGATTTTATATCACAAGTATCTTGATTGACTTTCAAATGGTTTTCAATTGGTTTCAAGGCGGAAGTACTATATCAAAAGACCAACCAACTCTACTTTATGCATGGTGATATAAGGATGATAAGGTTAGGTTGAGGTCCCATGATCCGCCAGAACCTAAGGATCTACCAGTGGACTATCCACTAGTTAGTATAGAAGTCCTTAGGTATGATGATAAAAGGAGAAAAAATGAGATATGGGAAGAGCGGATGAGACCAGCTAGTAATCGAATAAACCCAACAAGATTATAGTTATGAAGTCTCGGTAAGCACTGAAGGGGTTGAAGAATGAAAAAGAATTGAATGTGAAAAATGGTGAAAAGAAATAGCCCTCCATTTATTCAACCTTAGGGCAGAAATCGGTTTCAATTCATATTCTAACTGGCGGTTACCAAGGTAACATCGGTATTGAAGACAAGACGTCATGGACCCAGTGACGCTCTGCACTACAACTTCCCAAACCACTCAAGTTCCTCTTAAAAGGGTTTGTTTCATTCTCACGGGGAACCGACATAATCTATCGACTTTCTCTTAGAGATTGTTGATATTGAAGAAGGAGACCCTCTCCCTAGTCTCCGGAATAGGAACCAAATATGCACAATTGAGTCTAGAGCCACGAGATCATCAATAAATCTCATTAGGACACTTACAATGAAGACTCTCTGTTTCACACAATGTGGAAAGGGAGATTATATCTTATGAGTCCTACGCATTATCCTTGTGGTATTGCCAGAATATCTGAGTGATATGCATTCATATTCACAATGAAGATGGAAAGCCTTCTGGAGCCAACATCAAACAAGCTCCTGGTGGGTGGCATGTGAGATCTATCCAATAGATCAACCATGTGACAACTGAACAGAAACAATGGGGTGATTCAATCTTTTGAATCAATCCTGGTTCAGGTTATGGATTGACGGATACCTTTGAAAACCGGTCGTTGTGCTTAAAACTCTTTTCTTTAGCACATCGACTGTGTACAAATATTTCAAAATAAAAGGTGTTTATGATTGATAAATGATCTTCATTAAAACCTTCGTTGTATTGCAAAAACAATTTCTATTGAGCGATACACGATTGTTTTCAAATCTCTTTTCATCAATCGAATCTCATTTCATCGGGTTCACTCACTCCGGTTGTCTTTTGAGACGTTCGGCTTGGGAACAGCCTAGAGCGTACTGCGAAACCCCGCCAAGGAAATTCTTGAATTATACTCATCACAGCAAAGATTTGTACCGATCAATCGGGGAACCGGTGGCCATGTACTTCAATTCAACAAAAGTGATCAAAGACACTTTGTGCGCTTTATTGCTAACCTGCTTTATGCAGAACACCCGACGTTTGCACCATCGTAACACATTCACTTCCAAAGAAATCATGATAAGTGCATCAATGACTCTGCTATTATCACTCCATGCTTCCTCGCTACGCCGCCAATATCATGAATCAACGAAGCTTCCGCTACTGATAAGAATATATCGCGGAACTGCATTATGAGCATGTCGGTCCAAATGTCTCAACGTCACATAATACCAACACCACAAAGGATGAGTAAGAGATCAATGTGGCTGATGATCTCAAAGTGACTCCAAACTCAGCCACGTGGATCGTTAAAGACCTCCACTCGATTAACCAAACATGCAAAATGAAGAATCAAAGACTACGAGCATGTAACAAAGAACATGAACAAGAATTCAAGAACAATCTCAATGTAATATCTGTTTGTATTCTATGTAATTTTAATGTGTGTTTGAGGTGACTTCCTTAGGGGAGATTGTTAGGATTTAGAAAAACCAGGTATTAAAGTGTCGGTCACCTCAAGTATATGTAATCGTTAGAAAGCTCGTAGTCATAGTTATTTAATGTTAAGTAGTATTTAGTTAAGTAACACCGAAGGACTGGACGGGTCTTTACCCATGTATGCCTAATCCACGTGGTGTTTTATTATAAGACTATAAATACTCTCTACCTCCCAAGGTAGAGAGTTGGAGCTTATAATAAGATTTTTCTTTCTCTCACTAAAGTTCCCAAACCTCTAACTTTCTCTCTATAAAACTCATCTTATACGCCTATTTGTGTTTGTGTTTTGATGTGTATGTGAAATCCAATATATTACACACTAGAACAAACTCAAAAGGGGGTTCAAAGAAGTGCGCACAGTCAGACTGAAAGGATGTCTAAGGTTATGCTTCAGCGCTTACCTGGTCCTCTGCCCCCCTGTGCGTTCGATTGGAGCTACCTAGTATAACCATTCTATGTACGAAGCATCTTAGTGCAAAGCAATTTAAAACTATGAGTAAGGTTTTGAAAATTTTTTTGCTATAAAGTTGTATGCATGCTTCTTTATACATAAGTTTTGATTACACATCAAAAATTGTACCCTTTAAAATTTAAGTTTATGCCATCTAATGATATGAAACACTTGAAGTTGTAATTTAGTTATGTGAGACCTTGAGCTAGATTACAATAACAAGGTGAATCTTTATGTTGTGTGAGACCTCAGCTTAAATAATTTGCAGTTTCTATATTAGACAACTTAATTAAGTTAGTTAGTGAGACTTATAACTTAAGGCATAAGATGAGATAAAACATGCTTACATTTTGCATAATTGTTTGGCAAAATTGTAAATCCCATATTTTCTAGGAATTGAAAACTTGTTTTTCAATTATTGTTCTTCGACAATTACCTATTCTATACTTTCATCATTAGCAGATCAACTGATGTGGTGAAACTATGATAATGAGGGTCCTAGATTCAAGGAAAATTCTATGGTTAATATGAATATTGACCAAGGGTATTTTATTTTCTTGAAAGATTTAATTATCGAAAATACTAAAAATTGAATTTTGTTAATTCTTTTGATTGTATTAATGCAACATTAAACCAGAACGTGGTTTGGGCTTTAGTAAATTGATCTAGTTCTGTTTTCAAACAAATGTTTGATCAAGAAAATTTACTAAAAGACAAACATAAACTCTTTTCCATGGAAGAAGAGTGATACTCAATCCTATTCCTTTTCATGATTGAGAAGGGTATGATAGGAACATTAGAATTGTCTAAATTCTAATATATATAACTCGTAGCAAAATTTAATAGTTAAGAAAATTGCACACCATGTTTTCCTTAAGAGATTTCATTACCCTCTGTTGGTGATTGAATTCTTATATGACATTTTGGTCAACTAGAAAACATGTTTGTCATTTTATGAGTTATTAAATTAGAAGCTAGACTAATTACCACAAAATTGGTAAAAGACAAACTAGTATATTTTATCTAGTTGTTTTGTTTTGACTAATTGAAGGTGCTATACATCATTTTGGCGATGGTAGACCCATTGAGGAAGAAATTGCATGCTCAATTTTTCAAGTTAATAGCATTGATGGATGATTCATCATCTACGAAGTAGAATACACTCTTTTAGTAACTAAGTAATTGTTATGAATGGTCTTTAAAATGGGTAACAACGTAATAGCACGCTATTTTCACTGGTTAATGAAACACTTACAATGTTGTCAAATCCAGTGGGAGTATGGTGTATTACTGAATAAGACATTATTGTAACGTTGTCTAATTCAAGGAGTTACAAGATTTATTATCATGGTAGTAACTCAGATTATTTCTAGGTTTTTTTGAAATAATACATTACGTTAAAAAATGTAGGCATTCATATTCTCAAGGATAGTCTTGAACGTTTTCTTGATAATTAAGTGCTCATACATCTACTTGTAATGCTTATATATCTACGACACTATCATATTGCTCACATAAACAAATGAATGTCATGGTGTTTATCTATTATATGATGTTATTCTTTGCACAAGTGGGAGAAGTATTTATTGTGTGCAAAGGAACAACACATACAAATATGATTAATGGATTCTCTTGATCGTAAGGTAAGAGATTAACGTTCTAATAAGATTGTCTTGCTTAAAGAACACGTGTCAAGATTATAGCATAGACTACTTTTATGTATTATGTCATTCAAATTATAGAAACACTTGAAGTTACATTTTAGGTTAAGTGAGATCTTGGCTAGATTGTAATCTCAAGGTAAATCTCCACTTGTCGTGGGATCGGGCGTGGATGCTTTTGCAGTTTCTTAAGTTGGAAACTTCAAGGGATGACATAATTAAAAATAAAGTAATCTAATGATACTTTAAATATTTGTGTATTCTTGGAATGACATAAATAGTTTATTAACTTGAAAATTAATTAATTGAAACCATGGCGTAGTGTTCATAATAACTTTAAATTACACATGGTTATGTGTTTTTGTATAAACTCACAAACATGAAGTCTTTTAAAGACTTATAATATAAAGTAAGATATTATAACTGTTATGTCTTTTGACTTAGTCAAAGAATACTTATGTTATAAAGCATGCAATTGGCTTAAATATTCTATTATACCATTAAGTTGTCTTAGTTGGTAAATAGGTAAGCCAAAAGGAATATATTTATCTTACATATTGTTAGATTGTCTTACAATATTAATTCTAATGAAATATTGTATGTATATGAAATGTTCAGTTAGAAGAATCAAACATTTGTTACATTGTTTGATTCAAGATAACTATATCTTCTTTTCTTCCAAAAGTTATCAAGGTTAGAAATTTGAGTATTGATTGGATATACTTAATAAAACTCAAACCTAGAAGATTATTAAGACACCATTTTAGTAGTATGGATTGTGATGAATCACATTGAGTCTTATATTGAAGTTTTGATTTGTTAAAACTACTTATGGAGTAGGTTAATAACGAACAAGATTTACGAACTGTCAATGTGTTTTGTAATATCCCAAAAGAAAAAAATTTGGTGTTGTTCTACTTGCTGAAGTATCTATAGATAGTCTTTAACTTACAAAAGCAAGTGGGAGTTTTGTTTAAATCTTGAAGAGATTAAATTACAATTACAAAACACATAATCTTCTAAAATACACTAGTAAATATCATGATGAGGTCAAATATGATAGACCTCAAGATGGTGGAATTCTCATTCATGGATCCGCAAGGATTCTCAGATAATCATGATGATGCAATTACCTAATATTGAATTGTGGTAAATTATTCATACTATGAATGTTAAGATGCTGTCCAAAAAGGTGATCAACTTTGGAAACTTGGTTTATCTTAATGAAGATGAGTTTCTTCAAAAAGAAAGAAAACCCTGGTGGTTTAAATCTTTGTGTAGAAATCATATGGACAATATTGTACATGTGTTTAATGCATGACTTGTGACAAGATTATTAATCACACTTAAGCAATTAACTGTGATTGAATATTCTTTCCTAGACACATTAAATATATAATGATTATGATTGTCATACTTATTTTCATTGATATGAAAAATGACAATGGAATATTAAAGCTATTTCTTATGTGATTGCTTTTGCGAGGAAGATAAGCAATCGAAAAGAGTTTTATGAATTCACATAATCTTTGAAAATGTACAAACTGCAAGAATCCATGAATGGATATATGCATGCATCTAGGAGATGATTCTTATGTTTAACTATTAAATCAATGTTTGGTTTAAAATTAAAATAAGATAATTTCTAAGTATTCCTGAAAGCTAGTGGGAGTATTATGTTTATTTTCTTTAAGTCTTATATGTTGTGGGTAGTAACATTCCATCTAAAACTAAATGTTATGCTCTAGTTTGGAATGGAACTTCACTAGAAAGATTTAGAAAATAAGACATACAATATTGGAATATATGTTTATTATTAATAAACATGTGTGGTAAAATAAATGAGTCTAATAAAACATGATATATCATTTGGAAAATGGATATGTAGAACATGAATTAAATATTTATTTGACACAAGGATTTTTCATGTACATCATGTTATTGTTGTATCATGCTTGAATGCAAGATGATTTGACAACATTGATATCTAATGAAGTTATTAGATAACTAGTGTAATGAATATTCTAATAGAATATGTTGGAATCTAGAATTACATTCCTCAGCCTGGAGTTGCTCTCAAAATTCTATGGATGAGCAATACAACAATTGTTGCGTATTTGTCATAGCTAACAAACTTGAAAGTTTGAAGGCATCAAATATTACACTGTAGATATTGAAGTTTACGGAGATTATTTTAAGAGCATATTGTTGTTTTGAATACAATGATGCTGATATAATTGAGATGACACTCAATACTAGTCATGGGAGGATTTCATTATTGTAAATAGCCATGTGAACTAGTTGTGCTCAACTAAGAGCATAGTTTCATTAGACAATAAATAATTAGAATACTTTAAACTTTAAAATGTTTGAAAGTTTGATTGTCATAAATTGGTGGTTGAGGATGTCAAACACTTTATGAAATATTATGTGACGATATCAAGATATTTTGAATGCAAACATACAAGAACTTCACTAGTTGAGTTCTTGAAATAAGTATTCTCAAAATTCCAATAGATCAAAGTTAGTTGAAATTATGCCTTGTCAGCAAGTATGATTGTCATTACTTGAGACATAATTCATTAACCAGTATTATCATGCATTGATCTGTGTAGTATTTGGATAAGGGATGTTTTGAACAAATATTATTTAAATGAAATAAAATATTGGTTATGTTTATTTTTCATTTTCTTAATATTATATCCTATATTTGCATGTTTAATCCGTGAATAACTTATGTTATTCTAAAAGTCCGTTGTCAATCAATGATGTGGGAATGTCATTGAATTAAGACAAATATGAGTTTTGGTAGAATATACATTTAGTATATTGATGCGTGGGACATGCCAAATTCACGTGATATTCAATTAATTGAATATAGGACAGATCCCAACTTAACATGATTGTACTTTATGGATCTTTGTCATTAAGTAAATCATGTATATTTATCCTCAGACTTGAGATACCAGATAACTATTATGAATGTAGTACATTTGTGTAAAATAGTCTAACGCTATCCGTAAAAGGTGGTTATAAGGGCTATTTTCAGAAGTGTTGCAAAGTTCATGAGTTTTGCTTGTAGTCAAGAGAATTTGCTCATTTGAATTTGTTTCAAAGCATAATATTGTTTGGGCCCCTCGTAGGGTTGACAAGATGTTTGTAAGGCCTTACCCAAGATCTATCGGAATACTCAAATGATTTGGTAATCTTATTCAATCAGATATAACGAGAAACAAAATATTAACTTGTGAAATGACTCGATCCATATTCACAGTTAATGAAGTATTAGAAGTAAAAGGATAAGTATTAATGATGAATCATTAAATGGTTTTTCTAGGGAAACCACACTCGGTTCGATCGGGGGCATTGGCGGTTAGGCTAGACTAAACAAATGTCATTACTATATTAAGATATATCCAAGTGGGAGCTGAAAGGTTATGGATATAAATTAATATTAGTATGACCGGATTCGAACTCGAGACTTCGGGATTGCACACATTACGTATGAGAATCAATGTATAAATAATTAATATATAAAATGTTGTATTTAATTATTTGATCACGAATAAAACAATTAACAAGAGTTGGGATTTAACGGAGTTTGGATTATCGGTCGTTAAATGTCAACGGGATATGAAGAAAAGTTAACTAGCCAAGAGAAGGTATTAGGAATCCTCTTTTAGGCTTGTTTTTGGCCGAAAATATAGAATCCCACATCGGAAACTATAGTAATCTTGACATCTACCATAAGGCTATAAATACATCCCCATGTATTCATCCTTTGGTACACTAGATTTCAATAGAAGGCCAAACTTCTTCTTTCTTCCCTCTTGTTCTTGGTCGACGAGTAAAACCCCATGTAAGGGATTTGCGAGCGACCTTGAGCATAACAAAGGTGTTTGGTTAATCTATTGTGATCAAGAACCTAGCTTTTCTCATTGATTCACTACTAATACGTGTGTACAAGAACGAAGAGCAAACGCACTTGTGTTTGCATATCTTGGTGGGTCGACAAGGGTTTTGGTCGACATTCATAAACCCTAATTTATTAGGGTTTAAGGTTTCTTGGTACTTGATCTTAATTTGGGGTTTTTTCATAAACCCTAATTGCATTGATTCGCAAAAGGTACGCATATACTTTTAATTCGGTTAATTAATTTACAAGTATTATTTCTATTACTTCAGCTGCATGCTTTGATAATGTTTACTTGTTTTCTATAATTGTTATGATTAGTAAAACCCAACAGATATTTCCGTCCATATTTCATTATGTATCACCTATCAAACAAATCATATGTTTTTGAAGTATATATATGACAAATCTGAAAATATATATATGACCACAAAATGATGTTGTTGCAATGAGAGTCAACACACACAAAGCATATGTCAACACAAATGAACTTATTGCAAATTAGAATTACAAACTTTTGTTACTATTGTTTAGTTATGTAAAAAAAATACGTAGAAATATATAAATTAAAAGAAATGAAAAATAAGTCGTGGGTTAGATGTGGCAAAAAAAAGGAAAAAAGAAAAATATCGATAAAAATCATCACTTAGTTCATTACCGCAAATTATAGAGGAATGATTGATTACTCAAAAGTGGGTAATGACTTTTGCATTATAGCAAACCAACCATCATTAATCATTACAAGTGTCATTTTTAATACCTCTAACCAAGCACACTCTTATGTTGAAAGCAAGGTTGCAAAAATCGTGAATCGGTAGTCGGGCGGTCGACCCCCCTGTAGCTTGTAATCGGTCAAGGCGGGATTAATCGGATTGGCATTTTCAGCAAGTTTTGGGTATTTCCGGCGAGATTTGGGTATTCTAGACAAGACTTTCCTTGAAAATCATCTTGTAACATATAAAAACATCAAATATAATTGATTAAAACTTGTTCAAGACAAATTTTGGGTATTTCCGACAAGATTTGCAAGTTTCCAGCAAGTTTGACCACCGTTAACAGTCGTTGACCGCCATTGACCGTTGTTGATAGATTTGTTTGACCCTAGTACACAAATCGGCAAGGTTGGTGGCCCAGTAGCACCTAATCGGTGATTAATCGGCCTTGTAGGCCTTGGTTTGCAACACTGGTACTTGAAAGAGAAATTTTAGACAATATCATTAGTTGAAGTGCGAGTGCATGTTTAAGTCTAAAAGAACGGTAATGCAGAAAATTTTAAGTGACTTGTAAACATACATAAATAGGGCTGAGCAAATGACCCGAACGGACCGGACCGACCGACAAACCGACCGAGACCGGACCGGACCGACCACATTCGGTCCGGTCCTTGGTCTCGGCTTTTGGGCTAATTCGGTCCTCGGTCCTGTCCGGATCACAAACTGACTAATTTGGGCTAATTTGGCCTTGTTGGACCGGACCGACTGAAGGACCGACCGGACCGACGCGGACCGAGACCGAACCGACCACATTCGGTCCGGTCTCGGTCTAAGATTTTGCCGAAATCGGTCTTGGCCGGTTCGGTCCGGTTTTTAGACCGTGAACACCCCTATACATAAAGCACAAACTCAATTGAGAAGACAAATTATTTAGGTTTTGTATCATTTATGAATATCACTCGTGTAGTATATATGCCACTTGCATGCACCGAGAGGCGGACATACTTAAGGCAAAGATTGTACATGTGCATACCCTTTCAACATTATTGGTAGGGTAAAATGTTTGTTTTTATAAACTTTTTCAGATTTTAACAAAAAATGCATACACTATATCATTTTAAAAAAAAGTGCATAACAGATTTCTGCGTTCGTTATTGCATACACTTTTGAAAGAGTAATCATAGATCAACACTTGTACATAGCTATTGAAGTAGTCATTAGTTATCAAATCAAAATGTTACTGAAAATGTGAGAATTTGGTTATGTACATTTGTTTCTTCATCACACACACACATTTCAATACGGTATCTAATCAAAATCAATAAACTCACTGATTGTGGTAAAGTTGTATGAATTTATCCTTAGGCTAGAAGGCAAGGAGTGTACCCACTCACCTTACACTTCAGCGTCACATCAGCTTTCTTTCTCTTCTCTTTTCCACTCGCTCTCACTCACCTTTTTGTGGACAAAACACTCACTCCCACTCACCTTAACTTTTTTTTCTTTTTTTTTTCTTTTTTTTAACACACACAAAACACTTGCTTCACACAAATCAATAAGGTGAGCAAGTCACCGTAATTTGCCTTGAATAGCGTGACTCACTCGTGAGTAGGGATGCAAGGTGAGCCTCTCACGGATCCCTTGCCATCCCGTCTTACAGTATGCATATATATTCTGATAGACGATACCTGTTACTTCCTTAAAAATTGCACACGTACATTCACTCACAAATATTTGCTACTGACCAGTAAAAACGTAGAGAAATATTTGTTTCTGTTGCTTTAGTTAGTTCAACAAATAGTTTTATCTTTTACTTTAACTTGTTTTATTTCACTTATGTTATGTTAGAAGATTCAATTTTATAAGGGAAAACACGGGTGGGAAAACCTTATTTGCTATGTTATATTCTTTCGCTCTAAACGAGTTTTGTTACTCACCGCATTACAACGGGATTCAAAAGTATGCTTTCTGTTAAAAAAAAAAAAAAAAAAAACTAGTTATTTAGATCAAGATTTAAAGCGCATATACATTATACACCCCTATCAACGAAGATGGGTTAAGGTGAACACATTTAACGAGTACGCATCAATGCCGACACTTGAAAAAACTAAATTTATCATAAGGAGATGATCTGCAAAAATAAACTTATTTAATCATAAAGAGATGATTTGCATATATAAGGTTTGATTTACGTACATTTATGTACAACCACTTAAAATCTAATATACACAATAAAACAATTTAATGCATAGATTAAAATATCACAATCAAAAGGTCATGTAAATCATTTCCCATATATTAAACCACGTTTCGATAATACATACCGGATCGGTTGTGCATTCCAAAAAATTAAATGTCTTAAATCGTAAGAAATATTTTATAAAAATCGATGTCACGTGTGACCCGTCCTTTGAGCCCCGACCCACGGATCATGGTCTCCTCGTCACGTATATATAACTATCTTAACTAAAGTTTAGCAAAAACATCTTATTACAAAAACATTCTACTTTATATGTACTTTCTAAATTTGCTCTTGACAAACCCTCACAAGATAAAATATGGCAGGAATACTTGATATGGCAACGCAATATGTTTCCGATACGGTTGCTAGCACGGCAAAACCGGAGGCGACTGTGACCGATGTTGATCTTAAAGGTGTGTCCCTTAGTGAGGTTACTTACAACGCTAAGGTTAATGTTTCGAATCCTTATAGTACTCCTATTCCTATCGGTGAGATCCGTTACGTTCTCAAAAGTTGTGGCAGGTTCGTTTCTCATCCTCTAAAATGTCGTAGTATTACGTGTTCGAGTCCCATGTTATACAAATGCATATATGCATGCTTTGAGCCTCATTAATATTTATAACTTTTGTGTTTTGATTTTTGAACTAGCGAGATTGCGAGTGGAACAATCCCTGACCCTGGTTCACTAAAAGGAAATGGTGACACAATGCTAGATGTCGAGATTAAGGTTCCACACAGTGTGTTAGTAAGCTTAGTGAAGGACATTGCTGTAGATTGGGACATCGACTACGAGCTTCAAGTCAGCTTAGTTGTTGATCTGCCACTCATAGGCGAGATAAGCATTCCTGTAAGTAGCAAAGGTGAGGTCAAGCTACCTTCACTCGCTGACGTGTGGAAGTGAAAATAAGATCGACGATCTCATCACTTGCATTACAAGTATGAATTAACAATAAGTACTTCAAATTGAAGGATTATATGTGTACTGATACAAGCTTATGTTGATTTTCAAACATGTATTCTCATACGTATATCTATTACACCTCTCACTTCGTCTATATAAATATATATATTCTAGAAAAATGCTAAACATAACCAGGTTATGTTTAATAAATTGTGACATGCATAATTGCTTATACCTTTAGAATAACCGCTCACTCCTTAAATTTAACTTATCTCAACCAACTATACAGTGCCGGCTCCAAGGGGGTGCAGCTTGTGCAATGACACAGGGCCACCTGTTTTTATAGGGCTCATTTTTGTTGAAACGCTCTTGTCTACATGGCCCATTTACATTTAGACAACCCTTTTTAGCTTTTTGTGCTTGGCGGGCAACCAGTAAAATGTTATTTAGCTTTGATGATTGATAGTATATATATTTAATATATTTAAGAAATTCTATCCTTTTAAAACATATAATAATCTGATATACTAATTAACTAGATTCTCAAAATGTACTTGCAGTTAAGCTTTCACACGAGTATTTTTTTTTTCTTTTATGATTCACACAAGTATATTTCTTTCTTATTTTTTCTTAACATTTCACACAAGTATTGGATCATGAGTTTTATGTAAGAATTTTATTTGACAAGCTATAGAAATTTGTGTTATACTTTTTTTAAGCATTTTTTTAACGGCAATTCATTAAAAACTAGCAAGATGCTAGAACAATCAAAGATACAAAGAGTTCATACAAGAAATTTGTGTTATACTAGTACTTTTTTTAAGTATTAACGAGTAGAATGCCGAGATCTAACGTCGTGGAGTAGTTGATGGCTTTAGGTAAATCATGTTTGTATATACACAGGCCGACAAGCCGTACCAATTTTGTGTACAAAAGGCCTTTTTCGTAATCGCGGCACAGAGCCACCAAAATCCATTAGACGGCCCTGCAACTATATATATCACCCCTCATTGCGTGTTTTTAACAATTAGACGTAGCCCTTAGGGCTAATTCTATATTTTATAGTATTTTTTTAACATTATGTTGACTTTAAAATGTATTACAAAGTATAGATGATTTCGTAAGTGAATTTTAATATGTTAGAGCAAAATGTGAGGTGTTGGGCCATAGGCTCGTTTTATAGCAAAATATGTTGCCTTAAGGCCCGTTTGGTTTGTTGCTAGGAATGACAATATGTCACACCCCCAAATTACCTGTTTTGCAACGGAATGGAATTCCTGGGGGTTGACTGTCATAGCATCACAATCACAGTTATATTGAACGACCTAAAGTGTCGTTTGGAAAACACATCGTTTGATTTAATAAAACAATCAGAGTTTATAAAGTATAGGTCCCAAATGAAAATCATCATGTGCGGAAATAAGTTTGATACAAGCCAAACGATGTTTTTAAAAGTGCATAAATCCCATGTGAGACGCGTCGTCACCACGACTCTATGATAATTCCACATGCATGCCATGAAGTGTATGCCTTAGATACCTGAGATAAAACATGCTAAAAAGTGTTAACACAAAGGTTGAGTGAGTTCATAGAGTTTGCGTTGAAATGTAAAGCCTTTCAAAATCGTTTATGCAGCAAAGGCATTGTAAATCCACTGAGTTCCAAGTTCCTCATACAAAACTTGCAACCTGTGTGTTCACAACCCACTGCCAAAATGTGTATAGTTTATGTTCAAACACACATCGTCAAATGAATTCACAAAATAGTGCATAACTTAATGTATCAAAAGTTACTTAACATAACACATAATTCGTATAGTTTCAAATCGTTCCAAAGCCATTAGTTCATGTTTGTACCAAGACCGCGAGTTCCACATTATACCAAGACCATTAGTTCAATGGTTATACCAAGACCATTAGTTCAATGATTACACCAAGACCATTAGTTCAATGATTATACCAAGACCATTAGTTCAATGATTAGACCAAGACCGCTAGCCCAATGATTTATGATATAGAAATTCTAAGTATGGCAATACTGTTACTATTATGACTAAACATTCAGTTCAGATAAATACATAGTTTGCAAATAGACATGAATGTCATAAAAGTTGTTGAGCATGTATCTCCCCAAAAGTTTAATAAAAGCATTAAAACAATTAAAAATTGGGCTATGGAACTCACCTCGAGTGTAGTGGCGAACTATCGCAAAATACAATCAAGTAGCAAAGCACAACCGTACACGGTCGGCACGACCTAAAAGATAATAACTTATCTTATAAATATGTCACGTAAATTAAGCTCATGAAATTTTAGTTTTCTATTGGATTGTTACATCAACATGCCATGTTGATAAAATATTATATTTTCAGTTTTAGTTTTGTGATTGGTTAAATAAAATAAATTGGAAAAATAAAACCAAGTACGTAATATATATATATGCCTTATGAAGGATAAGCGAAAATATAGTACATGGCGTGTATTATATAAAGCAAATAAAAGAAATCGAGGTTTATAATCCGTCGCATGTATTATATGAGTAGAATCAAGAAAATAAATAAATAGTAAAACAATACCCTTCAACACGATCCTGGAAATCTCAAAATAAAGAGATAAGAAGTTTTCGTTAAAAGAAAACATACAATCAAAGCATTTCAAATGATATAAAATAAAATTCTAAAATTTTTATAAATTTTAGTATTTTTCGTCTTTCTGTCGGAATTTAAATAGTTAGAAATTTTACGAGGTATAGAAATTTTAGAAAATTTCGGCATGACCTATTCGTTTATACAACGTTTCCCACATTTACAAGATCAATATTTACCACTTAAAATAACCCGACAAATCAATATAGTTACCATGTCAAAAGTTAACGTGCCTAAAACAAATGACGCCTCTCTTGGTTTGTAAACTCCCAAAGGTGCACAATACCAAAGTCAATGTAAAATATCCGCAAGTTTCAAGAGTATCAAATCAAACAATCATAGTTGGACTTTAAATAAGTATATCATATATATCCCCTCGGCTCACTAAATGAGCAGGACCAAATAGGTAAATTCCAACGACACAATTTGTACTACCAAACACCCTTTCAGGGTAGAAAATACGCAAACAAATGCACCCCTCTTGTGCAGAAAATTAGCAAACAAGTGCACCGTTTTGTGCAAAAAAATCAGCAAACAAATACACCCTTTTGAGGTTGAAATAAGCAGATCCAAACGCCCCTGAGGAGATGAAAATAAGCGGAAATAAACGCCTCTGATGGCTTAAAATATGCAGAACCAAACACCCCATGTTGGGGCAGCATTGCAGCAAAACAAAACACCCCCTGCTGGTGCGTTTTCTACGGGTAATACCAAAGAAAACTAGAAAAGCCGAAACCAAAATAAGCTTAAACAACAAGAATCGAGTAAGCCATAAGTTATAAGCCCCGAATAAGCTTAAATAAGCTGAAAAGAGGATAGAAAAGCCAAAACCAAACTGATGTTGGCTCTTTTCCAATCGAACAAAACACAACAAAAAAAAGAAGAAAACAAATAAGCCAATAGCTCAAACAAAATAAGCTATCTTGAAAATAAGACTTTATTTAACCATAACAACCACCATAAATTAACTATCAATTTTTATAAAAGAACTCATTACCATTTCGATTCATATGAAAGATTAGAGCTTTCAATTCATTGTTTATATTCCAAAAATTCGTATATTATGATTTAACCATCCAAATCAAGAAATAACGAGATAATATTTCCAGTTGAAAGGAAAGTTACTTGTAAGTGTGATCAAACCCATGAAATTCGTTCTTAAACACACCCTTGAATCGTTGAAAAATAAACCCGATAACATGGGAGACTCGATGCTTGATTCTTGATGACGAGGATAGTGAAAAATTGATGGTGATGTTGTGGTTGTTGTTGTCGTTCACCAAAGAGAGGGGGGAGATGTCTTTGCTTGTTTGAGAAAGAAAACAGATATGTTTGAGATAGAAAGAAAGATTTATCTGTTATTAAAATGGGAGAGAGAAGCGGTGTAGTAGATAAGAAGGAATAGGTGGATTTTGTTTTTATTATTATAAATCGTGTATCCCGTGCCCCGTTGAGCTCAAGTGAAATCACAGTACCATGGTTTGATGATTTTAATTAATAATGTATGAAATACATTTTCGTGACCGTTTTTATAAAAATAATATAAAAACGAAATTATTGATCCGAATAATACATATCAAATTTGAACCATAACTAATGAGGTGTCAGTATGCGTTATATGTAGTTTTCACATTTCACGAGATAACTTCTCGTTAAATAGGCAGAAGTGAACGAAACCATTCAGAGAGTAATAATTCGAAGTAGGGTGATTAAATAATTATCAAATAGAATTTATGAAAACCGTCAAATATATATATACACACATATATATATATATATATATATATATATATATATATATATATATATATATATATATATATATATATATATATATATATATATATATATATATATATAGCAATTTATATACCAAAATAAATTCAAAACATCGGGTAAACTAATAATATAATTTTTAGTCTTAAAATGAGTATAAAAATATATCAGGACAATCGTTGGAAGTGTCTGATCAATTATTCAAAATAAATGATCGTGCGATAGCGTTTATTTAATAGGAAATTAAACGTTTAATGAAATATGCAAATCCATGCATGAATTAATATGATGATGATGTTACTAATGATATGTAGACTAAATCTAGTCTATATGAAATGTCCTTGATGATATGTTCATGAATTCACAGCTAAACCATTAAGGTTACGCGAATTTGATACTCGATAACCTAGTTTACGATAAATGATGAATAGTAAAACGATGAATAGTAAATTCCCGAGATGAATAGTAAATTTTCAAAGTTTGTTAATGACCTAAAAGTACGAGTTGTCACATTCGCCTACCCAAAAAGGAATTCAGTCCCCCATTCCGTTGGTCTATCGAATTTTTGAGTTTGTGATGAATAACGAGGAGAGAAGACATGAAGAAGTGTCGTTACGGTTATCGATGATTGAGAGTGTACAAAACATCATAGTAGAGAAAATATTGGATGAATATCTCCGATGAGCATCACTTTCACTTTTGGGATATGTGAAAATTTTTGCTTGCACTAAGATTTATAAATAACTGCTCCCAACATAACATGATCCCTCCAGAATTAGACATAGTTAGCTAGGCTATGTATAATTAAGGAACGATAATGTGACGTTCGGTTTAGTTGTTATAACTCTCAATGTTTACAAAGATTTAAACCATGTCGTTAAAATAGCAGTTCAGGTAAAAGGAAGTAAAATCCTTGTAAGTGATATCGAATCGAAAGAAAATAAAGTAGGATAGATGAGAATATTCTACAACGAGTGGTTTATCAAACAGTAATACATCTTAAGTAATAAAGATCCGAATACGATGGAAGACATAAACTTAGTACGACATAGTACATAAGGAAAATGAGACTGTTAGTTTCTAAACTTCTTCAGTCTTTCGCGTTGTTGAGACCATGGCGAGCTTCTCCTCCTTCTAACATGTATGCATTCCCATGAGCACCTTCAACTTGTTGACCTTGGTTTTGAGGACATTGATTCCGATAGTGTCCTTGCTCCCCGCATCCGTAACATGTAACTATGGCCTTGCCTCTACAATTCCTGGCAAGGTGTCTCAGTTTTTGACACTTGTAGCACTTAGCAGGGCAAAGACCCGTGTGATGATACTTACATCGATTACATAGTGGGTAGGTTCCAGCATAACCTCTACCTTCTATTGGTGCAGCAACATAAATCATTGCAGTTTCTTGCCCTCTATTTTGTTGTTGATGATGGTTAGTGTTACGGTTTTGGTCGTCATTATCATAACCTCCCTGGTCATTTTCCCATTTCCTTTTGTTGTTGCTAGTTTGGTTGTTGTTGTTGTTGCGGTTATTGTTAATAATGTTTTCCCCCTTCACAACTTGAGCCATGAGTTTTTGAGTTATCCTAATAGTCTCTTCAATTGTTTGTGGATCAGAAGAAGTTACATCTCCTTGAACACATTGTGGAAGTCCTCCAATGAAATTTTCCAGTAGTTTCTCATTGTCCGACACCATTGATGGACATAGTGCAGCCAATTCTTGAAACCTCCTGATGTAGGTCTCGATGTCATAACCAATAGTCACTAACTCATAAAATTCCGTTTCTAATTTCTTCACCTCCGTGCGTGGACAATACTTCTTTGTCAACAACCTCTTGAATTGATCCCACGTGAGCTTGTAAGCATTTTCGATACCAATAGGTTGTGCATACGAATTCCACCATGACATTGCGACATCTAAGAGTGTACCAGTGGCGAACTTTACCTTGCAGTCATCTGGGCAATTGCATAGAAGAAATACAGACTCCATCTTTTCAAAACAACGAATCATAGCAGTGGCTCCTTCTGTGCCTTTGAACTTTGTGGGATCATAGTTCTTAAAGTCCTTGTATGTACAATTTCGAACTCCAAACCCTCTTGCAGCTCCTGTAGCAGCAGCAAGTCTAGCAGCTTCAGCAACAGCCGTGGTCTCGGCGGCAGCAGCAGCTACCCTTGCTCGTTCTTTCCTTAGTGCCTCGGCTATACTATCCTCTACATACTTTTGGATAGCAGCTGGTGTCATTTCTGGTGCAGCTTTCTTCGGTCCCATAACTCTTCAAAATAAGAGGAAAGGTGAGACGTAGCAAAGTCCTGTGTTAAGAATAAGCGCTCTAAAGAGATGCGATAGAAGGCGATAAATTTGAGGTTACTTTTCAAAATGAGTGACGGTTTAGTGACTTAGTGTGTGAATAGCGTGTAACTCGACATGTTAGTGATGAAACAAAGGAGTGAGTCCTGCTTCACCCTCCTTGAAGGTTTTGTCTCGGCATTCGATGATATCGGTGATGAGTCAACTTATGTTAAAATTAAGATAGGTAATGACAAGGCATTCTCCACGTTAGAATCTAAAGAAAGGATAATGGAATGGGTATCTGAGGGTAGCTATATGACAATCGGTTAGAAATGAAAGTAAATAACTCAAAAAATGTACGTATAAACTGCATGTAAAGTGAATGTGCACTTATGATGAAATGATGAGATGCTATGATGATGTAGTTATAGTCTAGGGTCAATGATGCAACCTAGTTCTCTATAACCGAAGCTCTGATGCCAATCTGTCACACCCCCAAATTACCT
The DNA here is from genome assembly GCA_910596185.1 of Chrysanthemum makinoi. NCBI lineage: Eukaryota > Viridiplantae > Streptophyta > Magnoliopsida > Asterales > Asteraceae > Chrysanthemum > Chrysanthemum makinoi. Next base: position 54,170,784 of record OU343223.1, on the reverse strand, counting down.
GTTTTTCAGCGGAATGGAATTCCTGGGGGTTGACTGTCATAGCATCACAATCACAGTTATATTGAACGACCAAAAGTGTCTTTTGGAAAACACATCGTTTGATTTAATAAAACAATCAGAGTTTACAAAGTATAGGTCCCAAATGAAAATCATCATGTGCGGAAATAAGTTTGATACAAGCCAAACGATGTTTTTAAAGTGCATAAATCCCATGTGAGACGCGTCGTCACCACGAGTCTATGATAATTCCACATGCATGCCATGAAGTGTATGCCTTAGATACCTGAGATAAAACATGCTAAAAAGTGTCAACACAAAGGTTGAGTGAGTTCATAGAGTTTGCGTTGAAATGTAAAGCCTTTCAAAATCGTTTATGCAGCAAAGGCATTGTAAATCCACTGAGTTCCAAGTTCCCCATACAAAACTTGCAACCTGTGTGTTCACAACCCACTGCCAAAATGTGTATAGTTTATGTTCAAACACACATCGTCAAATGAATTCACAAAATAGTGCATAACTTAATATATCAAAAGTTACTTAACATAACACATAATTCGTATAGTTTCAAATCGTTCCAAGGCCATTAGTTCATGTTTGTACCAAGACCGCGAGTTCAACATTATACCAAGACCATTAGTTCAATGGTTATACCAAGACCATTAGTTCAATGATTACACCAAGACCATTAGTTCAATGATTATACCAAGACCATTAGTTCAATGATTATACCAAGACCGCTAGCCCAATGATTTATGATATAGAAATTCTAAGTATGGCAATACTGTTACTTCGTATGACTAAACATTCAGTTCAGATAAACACATAGTTTGCAAATAGACATGAATGTCATAAAAGTTGTTGAGCATGTATCTCCCCCAAAGAGTTTAATAAAAGCATTAAAACAATTAAAAATTGGGCTATGGAACTCACCTCAGAGTGTAGTGGCGTAACTATCGCAAAATACAATCAAGTAGCAAAGCACAACCGTACACGGTCGGCACTACCTAAAAGATAATAACTTATCTTATAAATATGTCACGCGAAATTAAGCTCATGAAATTTTAGTTTTCTATTGGATTGTTACATCAACATGCCATGTTGATAAAATATTATATTTTCAGTTTTAGTTTTGTGATTGGTTAAATAAAATAAATTGGAAAAATAAAACCAAGTACGTAATATATATATATGCCTTATGAAGGATAAGCGAAAATATAGTACATGGCGTGTATTATATAAAGCAAATAAAAGAAATCGAGGTTTATAATCCGTCGCATGTATTATATGAGTAGAATCAAGAAAATAAATAAATAGTAAAACAATACCCTTCAACACGATCCTGGAAATCTCAAAATAAAGAGATAAGAAGTTTTCGTTAAAAGAAAACATACAATCAAAGCATTTCAAATGATATAAAATAAAATTCTAAAATTTTTATAAATTTTAGTATTTTTCGTCTTTCTGTCGGAATTTAAGTAGTTAGAAATTTTACGAAGTATAGAAATTTTAGAAAATTTCGGCATGACCTATTCGTTTATACAACGTTTCCCACATTTACAAGATCAATATTTACCACTTAAAATAACCCGACAAATCAATATAGTTACCATGTCAAAAGTTAACGTGCCTAAAACAAATGACGCCTCTCTTGGTTTGTAAAATCCCAAAGGTGCACAATACCAAAGTCAATGTAAAATATCCGCAAGTTTCAAGAGTATCAAATCAAACAATCATAGTTGGACTTTAAATAAGTATATCATATATATCCCCTCGGCTCACTAAATGAGCAGGACCAAATAGGTAAATTCCAACGACACAATTTGTACTACCAAACACCCTTTCAGGGTAGAAAATACGCAAACAAATGCACCCCTCTTGTGCAGAAAATTAGCAAACAAGTGCACCGTTTTGTGCAAAAAAATCAGCAAACAAATACACCCTTTTGAGGTTGAAATAAGCGATCCAAACGCTGAGGAGATGAAAATAAGCGGAAATAAACGCCTCTGATGGCTTAAAATATGCAGAACCAAACACCCCATGTTGGGGAAGCATTGCAGCAAAACAAAACACCCCCTGCTGGTGCGTTTTCAGTCGGGTAATACCAAAGAAAACTAGAAAAGCCGAAACCAAAATAAGCTTAAACAACAAGAATCGAGTAAGCCATAAGTTATAAGCCCCGAATAAGCTTAAATAAGCTGAAAAGAGGATAGAAAAGTCAAAACCAAACTGATGTTGGCTCTTTTCCAATCGAACAAAACACAACAAAAAAAAGAAGAAAACAAATAAGCCAATAGCTCAAACAAAATAAGCTATCTTGAAAATAAGACTTTATTTAACCATAACAACCACCATAAATTAACTATCAATTTTTATAAAAGAACTCATTACCATTTCGATTCATATGAAAGATTAGAGCTTTCAATTCATTGTTTATATTCCAAAAATTCGTATAATATGATTTAACCATCCAAATCAAGAAATAATGAGATAATATTTCCAGTTGAAAGGAAAGTTACTTGTAAGTGTGATCAAACCCGTGAAATTCGTTCTTAAACACACCCTTGAATCGTTGAACAATAAATCCGATAACATGGGAGACTCGATGCTTGATTCTTGATGACGAGGATAGTGAAAAATTGATGGTGATGTTGTGGTTGCTGTTGTCGTTCACCAAAGAGAGGAGGGAGATGTCTTTGCTTGTTTGAGAAAGAAAACAGATATGTTTGAGATAGAAAGAAACATTTATCTGTTATTAAAATGGGAGAGAGAGGTGGTGTAGTAGATAAGAAGGAATAGGTGGATTTTGTTTTTTTTATTATTATAAATCGTGTATCCCGTGCCCCGTTGAGCTCAAGTGAAATCACGGTACCATGGTTTGATGATTTTAATTAATAATGTATGAAATACATTTTCGTGACCGTTTTTATAAAAATAATATAAAAACGAAATTATTGATCCGAATAATACATATCAAATTTGAACCATAACTTATGAGGTGTTAGTATGCGTTATATGTAGTTTTCACATTTCACGAGATAACTTCTCGTTAAATAGGCAGAAGTGAACGAAAACATTCAGAGAGTAATAATTCGAAGTAGGGTGATTAAATAATTATCGAATAGAGTTTATTTAAAACCGTCGAATATATAATATATATATATATATATATATATATATATATATATATATATATATATATACAATTTATATACCAAAAATAAATTCAAAACATCGGGTAAACTAATAATATAATTTTTAGTCTTAAAATGAGTATAAAAATATATCAGGACAATCGTTGGAAGTGTCGGATCAATTATTCAAAATAAATGATCGTGCGATAGCGTTTATTTAATAGGAAATTAAACGTTTAATGAAATATGCAAATCTATGCATGAATTAATATGATGATGATGTTACTAATGATATGTAGACTAAATCTAGTCTATATCAAATGTCCTTGATGATATGTTCATGAATTCACAGCTAAACCATTAAGGTTACGCGAATTTGATACTCGTAAACCTAGTTTACGATAAATGATGAATAGTAAAATGATGAATAGAAATCGATGAATAGTAAATTCCCTAGATGAATAGTAAATTTTCAAAGTTTGTTAATGACCTGAAAGTACGAGTTGTCACACAATAGGTATTAGATTTCGAATGATGTAGAATGACAATGGGTATGAAAAAGTGTATCATTACGATTGTTTATGTTTGGTTGATAAAATATGGTATGAAAAATAGTATAGATATTTGAATATTGTAGTGGAAAAAAGAGGGGCCCACGAGAATGGATTTCATAGACACCAAATTGGTGTGTAATGAAGCTATGACTATGATATACCTATTTCATTACCGGGCCCACAAAACAAAACAAAACAAACACCGAGTATGACTTTGAAAGTCATAATCTCATTCTCATTTATGCTAACCAAACAGACCCTTAGATTTTCATTCTAGAACTCATGCCAAAAACACTTACCCTCATCACTCGAGTTATAGGACAACAGTTGGGACACACGTTTTTTTTTTTTTTTTTTTTTTTTTTCATTTATTAAATAACACTACACATTAAAATAAAACATCACTTAATCTAAATAACACAAAATATTGCATTTAAACAAAATTTTATACACATTTAGACTAATAATATAACAAATTGAATGCAATGACTAAATATGTGAAGCCACTAAAGACAAGATCCATCATGAACTAACTTGGTAAACAATTATATCAACATAGTGTTTAGTGAAAAACAAGTGTTGTAACCCGCGCGTTGCGGCGGGATGTGTTCTTGAAAAAATAATTTACCCTTAAGGACTATTTTTGTTAAATGACTATACATACTAATTAATGATACAATGTGTTCCTTGAAAAGACAATTAAACCTTAAGGACTATTTTTTGTAAAATAGCTATACATACTAATTAATTTGTGGGGACCTAGGTTGCAAAGACACTTAAACCTTATGGACTATTTTCGTTAAATTTCTATAGATAGTAATTAATTGTTAAATGGCTAATAATTAATTTGTGGGGACCTAGGTTGCAAAAACACTTAAATCTTAAGGACTATTTTTGTTAAATTGCTAAAAATAGTAATTAATGCAAGATAACATTCCTAGTATATATATAATAAGACTAATATTGCTTTTGTATAACCAAATTGAAAAACTTAAAATGACAAACTCATTTTTGCAAATCTTTAAGTGAAATTTAATGCTTGAAGACCTCATAAATCTTCTTCCTCCTTCCCATGACATGCAACAAGAAAAAAACAAAAACACAAACACAAACACAAAATCAAACACAAGAAAACAAAGTCAAACAGATACACAAACAAACACCAAACTGTTACCCAAAAAAATAATAATAATAGAAAATAAAAAATAAAAAAACTTGCGCCATGGTGACGACGCGAGGACCTATAACCCGACACGAGGTGTGGTTGGCTTGAGCCAGAGGATGAAAATGCACCTTATAACGCACGGTACATGGTACTCTTAGCGTACTAAAATATCTTACTCTACAATATAAATCTCTACTTATAATATTGGGACATTCTATATTTAGAAGTTTTAAAAAATTAAGTTAATTATTAGCAGGATAGCATACGTTGCAGCAGCGGGTACCTAATAGCTAAATTTTTTAACGTGCGATATTTTTGATTATACATATCTCGTGACAATAACTTGAATGATGATTTTAAGTCAGAATACTTATAAGTAGCAGCAAACTATCGTGTATAATTTAGCGAAATGATGTTGGTTATGTGTACATAATTTAGCGAAGTTATGTGTACGGATGTTATAGCAGGTTTTAATGACTATAGAATGCTATAGTATGTGTTTAGGTGATCTCGAAAGTCCAGGAGTGCCTAAGCCAACCGAGATGAGTAACCGATTTTAGCTTCATGTCATCAAAATTAACGTGATGTTGGTGGTAGGTGATATTTGTATTGGGCTCAAACCCGGGTTCTGGAATAATCCTAGTATCACCATATTCATACCCGATCTCTATTATGAATAAGATATGAAACATTACACGATTACATTAGTTTACATGGTATCGAGCCTAAGATCCTAATACCTAAATTATTTATTTTCCGGTTCCTTCTTTATCAAATTTAACACAGTCGGCTTGTACAACAATGGAGAAAAAGAAGAAAACAAAAGAAAGAACGAAAAAGGATTCACTTATTGATTGGATGATTGATTTAATGGGTCGGTAACGATAAATTCATGTTGGTGCGTAAGATTGATGTGGATCCGAGTGGTAATGATCTTATATCTATAACTATCTATAAAGCATTTAGGACATCTATTTATAGATGGCTTAAAAATTTCAGCCAACACAATTGCTAATTATAGAACAGGAATCAAACTCGGGTGGAATGGGTGAAAGCAAATACGTTAACCATTGGGCAACAACATATTTATGTTCATTTATTGAACAAGACAATAAATATACAACATTTGTAGGTTATGATAATTAGAATTAATTCCAACTTTCTCCAAAAATATGCAAAGAAATAAATGGATGTCAAAATTAAATTCGCATGGTACCTGCGCGTTGCGATGGTTGATACTCTATAACCAAAATTTTTGGCGAGTAATACTTTTCGATCACTTTTTTTTTAGGATAATGATTCTATGTCGGGTACCTATAATCTAAAAAATTGTTAAACAACATTCGTATAATTAAATATTTAGTAATTCATATAATTAAATATTACACTACATTAACTACGTTATAATGTACACTAATGACTTATTAAATTTTAGTATTAAAATAGATGTTACAAACCTACAATAATACAAATTTAAAGTTGTAAACTTTATCATATATACATTCAATTTTTACCAAGTTCAAATAAATATAATTATGAAAATCTATATTTGTATAAATATTTTACGGAAATTAAAAAATAAATTTATTTTTTTAAAACTATCAAACTGGTAAACCGTCATATACCGACTATTATTGCATACCGCTAAAGAAGCAAGATACGACAAAAACTGCATATTTGGTATCCGCTGCTTTGTGTGAGGTACCATGCTAGTATTAATTAATGTGTGGAACTTGTCTACTCCTTTTGATCTTTTATATATCCTATCGGCAGAGATTAATTCATGTTAGCAGTTGATTAAAAAAAATAGTTTTATTATTTGGATATTTTGGTTTATCCAATTTGGTAGAGGATACTTTGGTTTATTTTCTGGTAGGATACTTTGGTTTATCCTGTGTGGGATACTTTGGTTTATCCCATATAAAAAAGGTTACTTTGGGTTATCCGCAAAAAGAGATACTTTGGGTTATCCCGTATGAAAAAAAAAAAAAAAAAAAAAAAATCCTTTGGTTTCTACAAGTTTTGTCAGTGACTTTCTGTTTTGAAGATCAATCTCCGATGTCGGATGTTTACATCAACAATTTATTATGAATTTAATGTTTTAGCTTTTTAATTCAATCCGAGCTTTCGCAATTTCGTCGCTCGGATTGCGGGAGAGTGTTAGGTAATATTTTGTATTGTGCTCAAGCTCGGGTTCTAGAATGCTCCTAGTATCACTATACATGTACCTGATCTCTACTATGAATAAGATATGAAACATTACATGATTAAATTAGTTCACAGTTATAACGTATGCCTAGATTTGGATATAGCCGAAAACAAGTCATGTATAGGATGCTCACAAGAAGCATCATTTTTCAAGTCACGGGTGCCTAATAAATGCAACAAGAGTCATGTAGCGTGCCTAAAAAGTACATGATGCAGAACTCCCATAGTATTATCCTTTGTGGATGACACGTGCTCAAATATAGTGCTTACATCCGTTGCAGATGACTTATGTTCAGAATTAACATACCATGTTTACAAGATTAAGCATCCTGTGTGGATGACCCGAGTTTAGAAAAGCATGATGGAAAGTTAGAACTCCAAGAAGAGTACTAGTCGGTTAGGGAAGTTCTCACTCATAGCAGGACGATTAACCATTCGTCTAGCCAGAATGCATGTGCTCATATATCATGTTATGATTATGAAAGTCAGAACCAACAATATATATGCCATGTACAAGTTTCCAAAAGATTAAAAGTCGTACCATTTATAACATGTTGTAGACTAATATGTTTATATTCAGAATTGCAGGTTTTAGCTCATATATGTTCCGTTTACTCACTAAGTAGCAAGTACTTACCGTTCTCGGTTCATGTTTTGTGTAGGTAAATGAAGATAAACGTTGGGACTTGTAGATTGTAGATAAGAGTGTATTTTGGGAGAAATGTCTACGCTCGGGTTAGGTTACAAGCAACTCTTACTAGCACTTGATATTACTTGTAATGCCCCGTATGTATTCAGAAGTCAATGTTTGTGTCAAAAATGTTTATGTTCAGTTTTAAGTTGTCTTAATAATTAGGAACAAGTTATGTTAGTAATGGGTCGATTATGGAGCGTTTGGGTTAATCTCGTAGCACTGGTTTCACGCTTTCGTGTATCGTAAAACTATGGTCATGTTTATGTTATGTTCACAAATGTTTTTCTATGGTATAAGTATGTATTGTTGAAGTAGCATAACTCATATGTCAGAATATGGGTCAATAGGCAAGTGTAAGAAAGTTTTGTGCAGACATGTAGGCCATAGCCGTGGTAGGGAGTCTTAGTCGCGGTTTGGAACAACTATGGGGGCCTTCTAAGGCTTCCAGCTGCGGCTGGAGTTTCTAGTCGCGACAGTGATCAGTTGCAGTTTTTGTCAGCTTCTGAATTTTGTATAAATAATTCATGGCTTGTTGGAGGTCGTGCACCCTATCGTCGGAAAGCTATTTGAGCCTAATTTAACATAAAAATATTTCCAGAGTCTGAATCTTATTAGAATTTTAAAAGTATACTTGATAAGTAAAGAAATATTATTCTGGGGTCATGTATTGTAAAGAAAAAAAATAGTACAAGCACATGCATTTTCAAGTACCTAAATAAATGAAATTTATGACATTATCATAGCTTATATTCATGATTACACAAAACTCACAAGTGAATGATGCATAAATTTGCAAAGGAGCATATGGAACTCACACCAATCTACTAGATATGATCGAAAATGCAAGAGACAGACACTGGATTATTATACGTGAAGATAAAAAAGGATAGGGAATATTGCCGATCATTTTGAAAGGTCCTAATATCAATATGACATTCTTAGTATTGTCTTTTGTAAGTTGTTTTGTTTTTAAGCAGGTGTTTGGACATTTAGGAAGCAACTTTCTGCTTATGGTATTGATGCGCGTACGAAGCGCGTTCGGGGTTAAAGGAACTTCCTTTTCTTCGAGCAAGTTTTTCAACCACCTAGGTAGTGAACCTAATCGTTGTAGTGTAGTATTGGGTAAGCCTCGGGGATTGATATCTTTCTCTAGGGGAATAGGAATGCTAGTAAGAAAAATATTACGAGAAGGTAGGGGTTGAGGATGATTCTGTTTTTTTTCTTTTTTTTTAATCTTTTTATAGGTTTTTTAGAAAGCTAAGGTAAAATCTCGGGGCAATTGGTTTGGAGGTGGTACTTCTACCGATTACTTCTACTTATCTAATTATCTAATACTACGAGTAGTCTTATGTCTATTTGATGTGTGCTCGTATGATGATTAAAAATGTGTTTACCTAGATACTATTACTCCCTAATTATCTTCTATTGGTCGGTTGAATTGTCACACCTTATCTTAACGCGTTGTGTTTCTAAGGTCGTAGGGTGTGCCTATGCTCTACTATAACTCTTTGAGGTTATCCCTTGGGTTTAGCCTACGAAATCCGCAAGTCCTTAAACTATTTCATTCATACGCCTCACTTTCGCAAAGAATATTCAAGCATTAATCACAACGAATGATGCCTAGTTGCACTCCTAAGCCAATTACAATTAAGATAAGAAACAACCTAACAATATTCAACAACTAGGTTTCATAGATCTAAGCAAACACACAAGAAATTTAGCTAAACATGTTAAACAAGCAAGCATACACACAATCAATTGAAGACATAATGATAATTTGGATTAAAACACTTATCTTGATGTGTAAAATAGGGTTTGGGACCCTAAGTTACCGTCCAAGTCGGACTACAAACGTTTAGGGTTTTTACTCCAAAAGTCTACCTCTCTAAATGCAGAAAAATCGAATTATATATATAGATTTACACTTGCGACGGCGTCACCTTATAGGTGGGACGCCGTCAGCTCGCCGTCATTAGGGTTTTCGTCTTGGCCAATTCATCGATGGGACGACGTCACCTTAGAGTTGTGACACCGTCAGTCTTTAGTTGGGACGTCGTCATGATTCTGGATCTGGGCCGTCTGAGATGAAAAGTCTGAGTGACACCCTTCTTCTTCAAAGCCTGACGCCGTCAGCTTGTACGAACAAAAGTTCCACTGAGCCATCTGGTGCATGTTTTTATCAAGTTTGTATAGAGGGACGGCGTCGTCCTTTGATTGGGATGCTGGCAGGTTCAGTTTGAGCAACTCGAGTGGCTTGGATCTTGACTTTGCCATTTTCTTAATGTTTTCACTGCTTTTCGTCCAAATGTGCTTCATTCCAGCATTTTGCCTTCAAGAGACCTAAAAAGTGAAAAGGAACGAAATTAAGCAGTAATGGATATATAAGTGGTTGATTAAGGGCTTAAATGACCCCTTAAAAGTGTACGTTTTACATCATTATCAGGTATTCTCAAGTTGCAAATTATATATTTAGATACAGTGAAACCGTGTCTGATTATCGTGTGGTCAAATAACTATTGGTTTAAGAGTACTTGCATGGCTGCAAGAAAACCAATTCTAATTATTCACTGATTTTTTGTAATTCCTAAAGAATTAGATTTATGACTATCATAGCTTGAGATACACATGTATCCAAACACTATCATGTAACCCGTTTTGTTATCTGATTATGATAATGGCATAATAACCCATTACGTAATTAGGCGCCATATGTCGATGGTCAAATTTATGTGATGAAAGTGATGGCAATAGCAGGCAGTAGCAATGGGTGTTGATGGTTTACCACTTTACCCATTTGGTCATACGTGTTATCATGTAATTATGATGTCTTTAAGACCAAGTTTTACCGCTTTTATATGATTTTGTTATTATTTGAAACATCAGTTAAGTGTTTCTCTATCAGCATTAGTATTCATTTTTCATCTAAAGATAGAAAAGTAAACCATAATGTAAAACTATTCAAAATGTGCATATTAGGTTAAGTAACTGGTTATCAGTTGCTAAGAATCCAAAACAAAGTCAAGCATAGTTAACAAGATACAAAAGTATCGATGGAAACAAAGAAACGAAATAGCTTGTTTGATATTCTCTTCTTTTTTTACCTGATTAAACAAAGATTTTCTTAAGTAAGTCGTCCTAACATTTAGATAACATTAAAAGTTATTCGACGTTTTAGATTTCAGATCATATTTTGATATTTCTTATGTAATCTGTCTACCCAGCTATCACAAATAAGTCCAATATGCCTACACTACATCGATTGTTAAAGTTTGAATTTTGAGTGTACTTTTGTGTTTAGAATCAATGTAAGTGTTTGGGTTTTGATTTGGAAGGCTTGAATTAGTGTGGTTGGATTGTTTTTGGATTAAAAAGTGGTATTTTTTGAATATTTCTACCTAGCAACTTGTGGTCATGTTCTTCGTAGAGACTTGTGGTTATGTTCTTCGTAGAGACTTGTAGTTATGATTCGTAGAGACTTGTAGTTTATGTTCTTCGTAGAGACTTGTGGTTATGATTCGTAGAGACTTGTGGTTATAATTCGTAGAGACTTGTGGTTATGATTCGTAGAGACTTGTCTAACATGTGTCCAGATTCAATGTATCTGTCTAGAGACTTGTAGCCTATTTTGGTAGAGACTTGACGCCTATTTTCAGTAGAGACTTGTAGCCCATTTTGGTAGAGACTTGACACTTATTTTTGGTAGAGACTTGTAGCCTATTTTCGTAGAGACTTGGCGCTTATTTTTGGTAGAGACTTGTCTTTACAATTTCTAGCAACTTGTCTCTGTTGTTACTAGCGAGTTGCTCTTTAGCGACTTGGCCACTTAGCGAGTTGCTCTTTAGCGACTTGGTTCATAGCGACTTGTGTTTAGCGACTTGGTTCATAGCGACTTGTGTGTAGCGACTTGGTTCATAGCGAGTTGTCTCTAGCGACTTGGTTCATAGCGAGTTGTCTCTAGCAACTTGAGCATCTAGCGACTTGTAACTAGCGATTTGTCTTCCTAGAGGATTGTTAGAAGCGGTGTGACCATTTCATCGCATGCGTTTTGTTGACTTTTCCCGACAAAACTTCAAACGGCTATAACTTTTGATCCAGTAATCTCGCTTTCAGCGTTCTACCCGTCAAAACGACCGTGAGAACGAGGAGAATGGCACGCCGAATGAACTAGGGTCAACCCTTGAGGCCTAAATCCGCTCCGAACAGAAGTTATTGAGGTTTTTAAGTTTTTAGACCTAAATTTCTCCGTAAAATCGTGCATCAACCAACCCAAATCACAACCAAACAACATCTTTGCTAATCCTACAAACAATCATAAGACCTAACACACAATTGTCTATCATTGTGTCAATCCATCATCTATCTTAACACGTTTTATTGGTCACTATATCACGGTTTCTTCTTGATTTTGTAAAATCCCGCGAAAGAATTTATTTCTCGGTTTAAATCATAGACTTGTAAAATCCCGTGTATACTACAACATCATGTCTTACACTACTGACCCAGTAATTTTGGAAGTACTTAAATTGTATGATGCTGTGGATAACAATGATAATGTATGCTACATCAACGGTTAAAGATGATTGAATCAATCAATGAGAATGTGAGATCTTCGTGTTCTCGAAGTCAAGAGAGTGAATTGCACATGTTTAGGCTACCGAATGCCATGCTAAAGGAATGTAACATTGAACCTTATCAACAACTTCACTCACACCTCATGTTACTCACATCTACAAACTATGGATCGTACAAGCAGGCTCTTTCTTCATCGATCTACCCACTTTAACAAGAACCGTGATATGAACTTAGAGCAACTGAGACTTCAAATTACCAAAAAGAAGGTATTAATTGATGATTCTAATGCAGCTCTTCAAGTAATCTTCAATCAATTTCAACCATTTATCAAGGGGAATATTCCTCAGATTTTGATCATGAATTGACTGGAATTTCATTCAAGAAACATACCGAATGGAAATTCATGAGTTCATAAACACATTTATTCAACTTATGGGTAATATGGAAATAAACATTAAGGATGCTGCTCAAGTGAATGATAATTTGAGTGAGTTGAATGGGTGTCAATTTAAGTTAAGTGATGGTTGTGATATGTTGGGCAATGGATCAGTTGAAAGAATGGATGATGCCGAATGCAGAATTTCAGTTGCAACAAAGGATGATGAAACCGACTGTATTGAACACAAAGGCTCAGAGTCAGAAAAGCTTGAAACAGATTGCATTCCAGTACCTCATGTTATGCATGAGGAGAATACAGATGCCATCCCAGCAAATGATCCGGAGTTATGTAATGAGGTACCCTTTACTGTTCAATATAGTGCATCTGCTAAAGTACTTAAACAAACTGATCATGATGCTGAACATGACACTGATAAATGTCCTATAACTGAGGCTGAGTCTGAGATTAAGTGTTTCAAGACAAAAGATATGGTTGATAAAAAGGCTTTTGATGAACTTTCAAACAAATTCTCAAATCTTGAAAAACATTGCATTTCACTTGAAATTGCGATACAGAGTAAAGAAGAAAGTTTTCAACTTAACAAACCATATAAAAATCTGGAACTTCCTGAATTCCGTGAAATTTTTGAAATTAACACTTTGAAAGCTCAGCTTCAAGACAAAGACTCAACCATTTACAATCAAGAAACATATTTCGCCTTGAATGTGAAAAGTACTTTAGTCATGAATACACAAGACATTGATGCTACTATAACAAGAAATAATGAACTATCAATTTATGTGGCTAAATTACTAAAGAAAAATGAGTCTTTGAGAAAGCATCACATAAAACTAAGTGACTCACAAAGAAGCTAGAACTATGTCAATGGAACAAACAAACCCTTTGATAGCAAAGATTGATGAACTCAAAGCTCAACTTCAGAAAAGAGTTTCGCCATTGTTGCCTTAAAGAATGAGCTTAGCAAAACCGTAGGGAAAAGTGTGAACACTAAGTTTACAAAACCATCAACCTTGGGAAGCCAGATCCCACTAGAGATCGGGTCCGTTGTTAGGCAGCCTACTCAATTTAAATCTGAAAGAACAAAATTTTCAAAAACACGGTTTGCCTCCCAAGTTGATGTGAAACAAGTTTTGTCAAAACCAGTCACTTCACCTCATATGCCTAAGAATTCACATTATATGAATGACTTGTTCAAGAACTATGATCTATAAGAAGCTAGGAAAAGGCAATGATTCAAAAGATGGAATTTTAGGTGCTAGACCTAGGGTGATGAACTCTAGAAGATTTCAAGGCACTACTAGTAGTTTTAAACCATTACCTAGGAACACTCAACTAAAGACTAGGGATTGGCTTGTATATAAGAGTAGTTTTTCAATAAAGCTATTCCCATAGCAGATCACTCTATGAACTCTAGATCATTTTCTGAATCCAAACAAGTTGTTTGCTCATATTGTCTGAAATGCATCTTTAAGGCAAATCATGATAATTGTTTTTTGAAATCCCTAAAGAAGGTAAATGCTCATACAAAGGTTCAACCTGTTACGTCTAGGATTTTCACTAAGTCATCTACTGTGCATACGAAGCAAAACAAACCAAAATCTTCGCCTAGATGGATACCAATTGCTAAATCTGTGGAAACTAGGAATAAGGATAAGTCTTTCACTATGCATAAGAAGCCTAACAATCCTAGACCTTGCCATAAGTGGATACCGCCTGGTAGAATGTTTAAGGATGCTGGACTTAGGTGGATACCTACAGGAAAGATGTTTACCAATGGCAATCTCAATGTTGACCGTGAAACCCCAAAGGGTTTGGATACTGATGTCTCTAACCTAAATATATGCAATCAAGTTTGTAATATTAGTGCAAGTAGTCCTTACTCAGGCAGATACTTCATCCTTCAATACATGGACTGGCTTAAAGTATGGATAAAAAAGGATTGATATCTCATAACTCACGGGTTCAAGTTACTCAACATTGATATTCAATCGGCTATGACGTCTGTTCACTTCGCCAGGCCTCGTACTTCATCATAATGGCCTGCAGATAACACTTCAGCCCCGCTTCCTCAAAGAAAAGAAAGGTGTACGCCAAGGCGCTTTATCTTCAAATGAAGAGAAATCTTCATGTTTATGACCATTATCATCGACATTCTTCATCAACAAGCTTCGTGTTTTCTCATGCTCACAACCCTCAAGTGGATCTACATTCATTGGTGTATATTCTTATTCACTTGTTTAAATCAAAAATGGCAACTTCGATGCAATTTTGAGAGGGAGTGAGTGCATATACTACATGTTGATGGATGCTTGATTTATGGTCGTATGACTCTCCTCCAACGCCTAATGTTAACTGGGATCTATTGTTTGGGATTTAGTGTTTCAACCTATGTTTGATGAATACTTCCAACCTTCAACGAATGTTGATCATCTAGTTCCCGAAGCTCCGCCCGCATTTCCGACTCAACCGGTTCTCCATCTAAGAAGTATTACTCGCACCAATCTAGAAACCCAATCTCCGCTTATTTCTCAAAGCATTGATAATGACTATCGTAATATTGTTGTTGAACTATTGAATAATGATCCGCTCTTTGGTATTCCTTTGCCAAATCTTCACGGATTATTGCTTCGCTTCATTGTGCACGCTATAAATCAACCACATGAACATTAAGGAAAATGACTACCTCATCCACTAGAAGACATTATTGGTGAATCTTCCATCGGCCTCTACATGTATAACTTTAGGAAGAATGCATTGATGTTGAGGAATCATTTGTTGCGGTTCATTCAGTGGGTCAATGTACATCCGATTGTATGTTGTTTTCATGTGTTGGGCATATATTTGACACAAGTTGATGACTTCAGAGTTAATCATTTATCACTTATTTGAGATTGAAGTTGACTTTCAACAAAGGCGTGTTCTTATTTGATAACTTGCTCGGGCTTAAGATTTTGAGTTGAAGACTTGGTTTATCTAGTTACCAGCGGGGTGGTTGGTCAAGACCGTTAACTATCACTATTAGGAGTTACGTTGTTTTACTCAGTGTCACATGCAGATTACGATTTGGATAATCTCAAGAGGTGTTAATGTCTCATACTTTGTTTGAGTAGAAAGTACTTAGAGATTTGCTTGAAGCATGGATTCTCGACACCGTTCTTCCATCATTAAGTGCAAGCTTAAGATACAAATGCGGGGAATTCGACTTCAGTTTGGTATATCGGTTTTCTTCAACAAGGGCCACTAAAAATTGTCTACATATGGGTTGATAAAGATAGTCGAGAGAGTTTCAGAAGTTGATTCTCACAGGATTCATTTGGGCTATTTGAGTTCTTCTCACAAGATCTCAAGTTTATGGGTATATTATGTTTTGCTGATTATGAGGTACCAAAACCAGCAAGGGGAAGGAGACATATATCTAAAAGCACAACGAGTACACATGATGAACTTAACACTTCTACCCGATTGAAGTTATCCCGAAAAGACAATGGTCATAACCGTAGAGAAACTCTGTTTATCTCAGAGCCTTTGGTGTATTATTCCAACTATTTGGGGGAAGGATGTATCATTCCAACTATTTGGGGAAGGATGTATTATTCCAACTATTTGGGGGAAATGGTCTCTGGAGACTTTTGGTATGTGTTACTTCGCTCTTGGAAGAAATGTGAGAAGAATATGTGGCACGTGAGATGATATTGCTTATCGACATCTTCTATATGATTTATGATAAAGTGCTTCCGGTTAGTGCTTCATGTACACAATGTAATGATGATTCCAATGAGATCGCAACCATCAGGGGAGAGATATGTGTACATCAAGGTCGCACTACATATTCACATGATCGATCTTAATCGCTTATTCCGAGTTGACATCCGCAGAGGAGATCGCTGATTCAACCAGCATCGTGATGTCGTTGTCTCTACTGTGGAT
Organism: Chrysanthemum makinoi; assembly: GCA_910596185.1. Lineage (NCBI taxonomy): Eukaryota > Viridiplantae > Streptophyta > Magnoliopsida > Asterales > Asteraceae > Chrysanthemum > Chrysanthemum makinoi. The sequence goes on along the minus strand of OU343223.1, from coordinate 54,154,133 downwards.
GGGTATGTGTGTACATTATGGGTTGATTGGTTATATGGGAGATAATTGGAATGCACTTGGTAAAATGAAGATGTGATGTATTGTTCCCTAATAGACAACTAGTCAATCTCGAAGAGTAATGTGTACATCGGGGACGCACAACAGTTCATGTGATCGACTTCATCGTTATTCCGATTTGATGACCACCGAGACGATCAATGTTTCAAACTTGTTTCTTTGGTGTTCTCGTGTTCTTCGGGGTGCTGAGCTTCATTCAATGAGACCATTTTTATTCACTTCTACTTCTTGGGGAAATGGTCTTTATTCTTAGTTTGTCGGTTTGGGGGGAAGCCACCAAAGTCTCACTTTCAGAAGGCTAAAGTTCTGTCGATGATTCAAGAGCCTCGAAAGCTTTTGTGGTGAAAGTTTAAGAGATGATGACTTCTATTTTCTTCAAAGTGCTCAAACGATTTCCTTATCTCGGTACTCGTATCATCATCTTCTTAAACTATGTCTCTATCTTTGTATATAATTTTCAAAAAGCAAAATACAAAAATATAAAACCAACAAAAACAAAAATAGAAATATATAAAATCAACAAAAGCCCATAAAAATCAGAAAATTGAAAAATACCAAAAATATGTTTTCTCAAGACATGTCTTCTGGTATCGATAACATCTACGGTGTTAGAAATATCATTCAATAATGGCACGGGACTTTAGATGAAGTTCGAACAGAGGTGTAAATATTTTTTCAAAACATGTTCAAAATATGGCTTACAGTTATTCCGATCAGAACCTGCTTCAAATAATGGCTTGCTATTATTTCAGATAGCAACCCGTTCTTCAAGAAAGGAAAGTGCTACGCTAAACCAATTTTCAAATATTTCGTGCACTTATCCTAAAGCAATTTGAGGAAAGTATGTCGAAGGACTGCTGTTCCTACACAAATGTTTTTCCGTCTAAAATTCTTCAGAAAAATATTTGTTGTATTTCAAAATGGTGGAAAATGAGTTGCTTGAAAATCAATCAGTATCAGAGTTTTTATAAAATTTGAAAACTCAATCAATGACTTCAGCGCTTTTAATCTTTTCATAAAATAAGTCATTGATTGAGGGGGAGAATGTTTTCAAATCTATATCATCTAACGAGATTATCTAATTATCCTATATGCTTAATTGAAAATGATGTTAACCTACGTTGAAGGACTAGGTGCCTAGGATATGATTGTTAGGATTAGATGATTAGAGTTTGATAAACACATTATTCCCATACCTTTGTATGATCTGATTGATATGTTGAATTGACTTTATTAGTCGATTGCTGTTTGGGTGATGTCAACCACCATATATCTGTTTGTGTCCACCAACATATGTAGATATCATGGTTCATAAGAACGTTCCCGATCCGGATCCCACAAATGAAGATGATTGGATGCCGAAAGGAAAGAGCAACTATATCTTGGGTTGAAAAATGAAGAAACGAAGCTTAATTGGACTTCTATGGAGAGTTGGCATGGAAAAATGCAACGTAAGAGGTCTCACTGCATCAGCAGATGGTTTTCTTCATCAAAAAATGAAGAAACGGAGCTTAATTTGACCTCGGTTGGCATTAAAATGCAACGTATGAAGTCTCACTGCATCAGCAGATGGTTTTTCTTCCAAGCCCTACAGCAACAACATAAGCTTCTCAACCACCTAACGTATCTTGTGCAGGAAAAGTAGTGAATGATACCATTTTTAAACAATTATGAAAATATTGTTTTGAAAATGAAAAAATATTGGTTTGAAAATAAATCGGATTTAAAGTTTTGAAATCAACCAGACTTAATTTTGTCAAATCTTCCGTGATTTCAAATTAAATATTTTCAAACGATATTTCATCAAAAAGTCCGTTTGTACGTTATAAAGTGGCATGGTATGATTTTCTTTAAAACTCAAAGATCTTACAAAATGAAATTTTTTCTGTTCTTGTTTGATTGTGAAATTGTTTTATTTTACTTAAAGATCTCTTAAAACAATCATACCTGACACTAACAATCTTTAATGTCTAAATCTGTTCCTTATCTATCATTTTTCAAAATTAAATCTTGCCACGTTTTTCCTCAAAATTTTTTAAATGATTTAAATCTTTTGGGATCACAAATCTCAAATGGTTTGAAATTTTTGATCGGGGGAGAGATCGTGATTTAAATCTCAAATCTGTTTAAATGGAATTGGTTTTAGTCCTTTAAAGGCACTCCTGCCTCCATGTGCCAAACGATTTCAATATATGATGCACATGATTGAGGAGGAGTATTTATCCAAAAACAAGATGAGTATTTAAACTAGGCACATTTTCTCCCATGTTTTCTAAACCTTATTAAATCACTTGGGATCCAAAATCTCAAAGGGTTTGATATTTTTGATCGGGGGAGAATTTGTGATTTAATAATGAAACTTGATATAAGATGATCGTTTTGATTCAAAGTGCAAGTTCTCTCTAATATATGCTAAACTCTTTCGTATATCGATGCACATATTGAGGGGGAGCGAATGGTTTCTATTGGCAATCGTGAAAAGTACTTCAAAAACTCTTTCCTCTATGTGCTAAAATTATTTGAAACAACCTTCGCACATTTTGAGGGGGAGAATTTACCATGAAAATCAAAAGGCTTTTTCTAAGGAAATTGTGATCAAAGAAAATATTTCAAAGTCCTCTTGCCTCCATGTGCTAAACAATTTCTAAATCATATGCACATGTTGAGGGGGAGGTTTTCTAAATGATCAAAACTATTAAGGTACAAAATGCTTTGATCTCGTATCACAAGTACCTTGATTGTTTTTCCAAATGATTTTTCAATTGGTTTCGAGAAGGAATGAACTGTACCAAGAGACCAACCATTTTACTTTATGCATGGAGTTATAAGGATGGTGAGGTTAGGTATTTGTTCCCACGGTCCGCCAGAACCGGAGGGATCTTCCCAGGGACAATCCACTAGATAGTGTAGAGTCCTTAGGAATATTGAAAAAAATGAGGAAAATGAGAAACTAGGAAGAGTGCGGACTGAGACAGAGCTAGTACTGGAATAAACCCAACAAGGTACTAGTAATGAAGTCTCGGTAAGCACTGAAGGGGTTGAAGAATGAAAAAGAAATGAATATGAAAAGGGTGAAAAGAAATAGCCCTCAAATAATTCAACCTTAGGGCAGAAACCGGGTTCAATACATATGTTACTGGTGTTTACTAAGGTAACACTGGTATTGAAGACAAGACGTCATGGACCCCAGTGACGCACTGCACTAAACTTCCCAAGCTACTCAAGTTCCTCTTAAAAGGACTTCTTTCATTCTCACGGGGAACCGACATAATCTATCGACTTTCTCTTAGAGATCGTTGATATTGAAGAAGGAGACCCTCTCCCTAGTCTCCGACATAGGAAACCAAATGTGCACAATTGAGTCTAGAGCCAAGAGATCGTCCACAATATCTCATTAGGACACCAAAATTAATGAAGACCCGCTGTTTCACACAATGTGGAAAGTGAGATTATATATTAAGAGTCCTACGCATTATCCTTGTGGTATTGCCAGAACATCAGAGTGATATGTAAAAGTATTCACGATGAAGATGGAAATCCTTCTAGAGCCAACATCAAACAAGCTCTTGGTGGGTGACATATGAGATCTTGCAAAAGATCGAGCTTGTGACAACTGGATAGAAACAATGGGGCGATTCATTCGTGAATCAACCTTGGTCCAGGAAATGAATTGACGAATACTTTTGGAAAAACCGTTCGATGTGCAAACCTTCTTTTCACTAGCACATCGAATGTGTACTCTTTTCAAATACAAAAAGTATTTTTGATTGAAAATTGATCTTTCTCATAAAACCTTCGTCGTATTGCAAAACTCTTTCTTCTAAGCAATACGCGATTGTTTTTTCAAATCATTTTTCATCAATCAATGAATCCCAATTTGCTGGTTCACTAACTCCGTGTTGTCTTCTTTGAGACGTTCCGGTTTGAGAACAACTAGAACAAATTGCGAAACCCTCGTCAAGGAGATTCTTCAAATCATACCGATCACAAAGATTTGTACCGATCAACGGGAACCGTGTGGTACCTCAATTCAACGAAAGTGATCAAAGACACTTTCGTGTTTTATTACTAATGTTGTTTGCGTACATTTGGACGGTTGCACGATCGTAATTGAGGAGTCAATCCAAAGCCGCATGCTCACAAAGATCCAAACTTAATTGAAGAAATCATGACTTGTGCATATCTACAAAACCCGCTCGATATTTTTATATTATGCTTCGCTACGCGCCGCAAATATCTTGAACCAAGAAAGCTTCCGCTACTCTGATGAAAAGATGTCATGATCCAAAAGTGTGAGCATGTTGGTCCAAAAGTCACAACCTCACATTATGGCAACACAATAAAGGGTGATCCAGAGATTTATCGTGGCGATGATCTCAATGAAAGCTCAAGATCATCAAAGATGTGGATCGGTTAAAGGCCTCCACTAAAAGTACAAAACTATGCGGACTTTAAAGAATCACTGCTAAAGCACAAAGATGCAGATGTTGAAGAATTAATGTCTACGAGCTCAAGACTGAAGATTAAATATAATGTTAGGATTCGAAATGTAAAACATGGGGTGACCTCCCTTAGGGGGAGATTGTTAGGAATTAGAAATTCCATAGTGAAGTATCGGTCACCCCAAATATTATCTAGCATAAGTTAGCTCGTAGACATATCGATAGTTACGTTATTTACTTGTTTATTAGTTAGTTATTAGCATAGTTTAGTTTAGAGTAACACCGTGGAGGAAGGACGGGTCTTTACCCACTGTATGTCTGATCCACAGTCCGTCAGGAGGACGTATTAGTTTGTAACTATAAATACCCTCTACCTCCCAAGGTAGAGGGTTGGACCTTTCATTCTAATCTAACCTTCCATGTTTTCTTTCACTTTCTCTCTCTAGAAAGACTCCCATCCTACTTTCTCTCTCTAAAACCTTTAAACTATACGCCCCATTTGATATGTTATGATGTATTTATGAAATCCAATATGTTACAGAAAATGACATAAATTGCAACAAAGTGAAAATTATAGAAACATTATTCGCTATTAAAGTTTGGGAGGTGCATTGGGAAGCAAAATTGACTTACCAGAAGAACATTTTTTGCTATTTACCCTTAAAAACGACATTAATTACAAGTATTGAGGTTACAATATATTCAAAATTACAAGTTAAAAAATCATGTTACAAAAATAAAGTGTGGCTTAAAATTGAAGACTTCTTTTTATAAGAAGTCTCGAATAAATTATAAACTAGTATAGATTAATCGTTTATCACTTTGCGTTGAATTAATTTGTATAAAACGTAAAAAGTGTACCATTTGATATGGCATTTCAAGAAACAATATATGTATTGAAGAGACTATTGAAATAGGGTGTTTTTGTTGTACAAGGCGCATAGTTTAAAAATTAACTACAAGGTATTTTTAAAAATTAACTACAGAGTATTTTTTTTCAATGTTTTGAAATCCGGGTCGCCCCGCCCGGGTTAACCGGTTGGACCGGTTCCGGGCAAAAAAATGGGTCAAAATAACCCGGGTTTCTAAAACCGGTTAACCGTTAGACCTTTCGGGTTTTATGACCGTCAACCCGGTTCTCAAACCCTACCGGTTTTTTCAATTTTTTTTTATAAAAACCGGATTGACCTGGCGGTTGAACCGGTTGACCCGGTTATTTTATTTTTTTATATTTTTTAATGGAAAACCGGGTTGACCCGGCGGTCGAACCGGTTGACCCGATGACCGGTAACTCGACCGGATCAATTATAAACCCGGTTTTCAAAACATTGTTTTTTTTACGTGTCCTATTTTTTCAGGTTTCACATGTCTTGTAGGAAAGCATGGATTATGATCTACATATATGATGGAGATAAAAAAATTCAATGGAGGGGAATCACTTATACCTTAGCTTTAGTAGTTGTATGATTCAAATTAGGAATGGCATGGTAACTTAAGGGTCCGTTTGGTTTGTAAGAAGATATAGAATTGGATTCGGATTTGGTTTAGGTATGAAAGAAAATGGAATAAAAGATAATAATAATATTTTATTAAAAAAGTTATATTAATAAAAAATATATATATATATATATTAGTGTGTCAGATTTTTTTAATATTAAATTAATTCATCTAAATGTGAATTGTGAGTGATTGTTATGTTGTAAGGCTCACCACTAGGATTGATTCATCAAAACCACTCTTGCATTAAGGATTGACTGTTGATTCTGAAGACCCACATTTACCATAGAAAATTTTTACCAAACAGTTAAGCATGTGAATGGAATGTATTACTTGAATCTAAAAACATCATAACAAACGGCCCCTAAATTGTTAGTTGTTGTGTTTAATTGGTTTGTACTTTGAGCTTTAATAGTTGTATTGTTTAATGTTGTAAATATGAAATGTTTTTGTGGTTGATTGTTATGTGCAGTATGCTCATTTAATTGTATTGCTTAATTGCTTAATGTAAGTTTAAGGAATGTCTTTGTGATATTTAGTGAAAAAAATGTCTTCTTTCATTATATGTAACTAAAATTATTAAAAATAAAATTTAAAAATACAATAATTGCACATTAAATTTAATGTTATAATAATATAATATAACTAATAATCTAATATAATGAGTGGAATATGTTTATAGTTAAAATTAACAATTTTTTAAATTTGCACATAATAATATGACACATTAATTCTTCACAAACACAAACCCATAATCTCTAAAAACTATCATTCATTATAAAAAGTCGTTAAACAGCTAAAAAAAAAATTATAAAATCAAACAATCTATAAAACAACTTCGACTCCACACTTGCTACTTTACGCGGTACACGTATGTTACACTGCCGACATATAGATATCTTACATCCTAGTATCTTTCAGTATCGACATATAGATATCTTATAATCTCTTCACATATAAATATCTTACAATCTCTTCACATAATTATAGCAAAAGCATATAGTCGTAGTGCAAAAACAATACACGTACCTTAATACTTTCTAAAAAAAATCTTTGACAATCCTAATCCGAGATATGGCCGGAATGCTTGACAAGGCTAAGCAATATGTTTCCGATAAGGTCGCGAACGTGGCCAAGCCGGAGGCTGATGTGACTGATGTTGATCTAAAAGGTGTAGGCCTTAGTAACGTTACTTATAACGCTAAGGTTAATGTCACGAATCCTTATAGTACTACTATTCCTATTGGCGAGATCCGTTACGTTCTCAAAAGTGGTGGCAGGTTCGTTTCTACAATTTTCGTCCATTTTTGTTACGTTTACATGTCACTCTAAGTTTATAGGCTTTATTGTTTGTACGCTATAAATAAAAACCTTGTGCTCTATATAAACTGATTTTGGGTTGTTTTGAACTAGTGTAATTGCAACGGGCACGGTCCCTGACCCTGGTTCACTTAAAGGAAACGATGACACCATGCTAGATATCGAGATGAAGGTTCCACACAGTGTGTTAGTAAGCTTGGTTAAGGACATTGCTCGAGATTGCGACATTGACTATGAGCTTGAAGTCACACTAGTTGTTGACCTCCCAATCATCGGTGAAATTTGCATACCTGTAAACAGCAAAGGTGAGATCAAGCTACCTTCACTCTCCGACGTGTGGAAGTGAAAATAAGATCGACAATGTCTTCACTTGCATTACAAGTATGTATTAACAATAAGTACTTCGCTTTGAAGGATTATGTATACTGATACAAGCTTATGTTAATTATCAAACATGTATTTTCCTACTCATATCTGTTACATCTCTCACTTCGTCTAGATATATTCTAGAAAAATGTTTAATAAATTATGGCTTGCATAAATTGTTTGTACCTTTAAAATGACCGTTCACATTTTGAATTTAGCTACTCCAAACCAACTAAACGTGTCACCCCTCATTGCATGTTTTTAACAATTAGATGTTGCCGTTAAGGCTACAAATAGCAAAATCCTATATTCAATATATATCGTAGTAGGGTTATTATACAAAAAAGTTACTAAAGTTTGCGGGAAATTTGTCCTAAGTCACTAAAGTTTAAAAGTTGTCATTCAGGTTACTCAGCTTATGAAAGTTGTCAATCACGTTACTGAACTTATCAAAGTTGTCATACAGGTTACTGAACTTGTAAAGACATGACATTTTAGTTACTTAACTTATAAAATAAATAAACGTAAAAGTCGCTGAAATTATAGACATGTATGCTTTTTAACGTTGAGTAACATGAATGACAACTTTTAAACTATAGTGACTTAGGACAAATTTTCCGCAAACTTTAGTGACTTTTTTGTATAATAACCCTATCGTAGTATGTCAAACATTATATTGAGTTTAAGATGTATTGCAAATTAGAGTTAGGATTAAATGAGAATAATAATAAAAATGAAAAGAATGAGAACCATATATTTCAAACACATTTACAAAAATCGATGCGTCTTTCTTCATATTTTCTCTCATTTAAAATATGTGATTAAAATTACTTCTCACTTTTCTTATTTAAATTATTTTTCTCACTGGATTTCTTCTCTTGCAAATTATAAATGATTACGTCATAAGTCATTGCTTGATCTACTTTCAAGATTAGTGAATTTTAACATGTTAGAGCACAATACGAGGTGTTAAGCCATAGACTCGTTTCATAGCAAAAAGTACTACCACGTCAAATTTTCACTCTATAACTCAGAATCTGTAATTTAGCCCAAAAGCACCCTCATCAGTCATCACTTAGGTTATAGGTCATTATTTGGGCCATGCGGTTTTTATTTTTTTCATTTTATAAATAAAACTACACATTAAAATAATACATTACATAATCTAATCAAAACAAAACATTGCATTTGAACCATCATAAACAATTATATCAACATGGTTCATAGTGAAATAAAATATTAACAAACTCAAACATCTTCTTCCTACTTCGCTCGACTGCAACAAGAAAAAAAATACAAAAGGGTGTTGATATTCGCATCATATTTTTTATACATACACCACAATTATGGATTACTGTCTTGTACAGTGTGCATTAAAATGTTGTATAGTGAGGTGTATGTATAAGAAAAAATGATGTGAGTATCAACCTATAATACAAAAACACAAAACATTTTACACAAACACAAAACCGTTGCTCACAAAAAAAAAAAAAACGGATAACTTGCGTCGTGATAACGGCACGCAAACCTATAACGCGACACGGGTGTGGTTTGCTCACGCCATAAAGCGAAAACACACCCTATAATGCATCGTACCTGTCACACCCCCAATTTACCTGTTTTGCAGCGGAATGGAATTCCTGGGGGCATTGACTGTCATAGCACCACATCACAGCTATATTGAACGACCTAAAGTGCCGCTTTAAAACACATCGCTGGATATTTCATAAAACATTCAGAGTACAACATCGGTCCCAAAAGGTTTAACAAGTTTAAGGAAATACAAATATGTTACAAATCCAAACGATGTTTTGAAATAAAGAGCCATAATGTACATAATGTAAGTCGACGCCGCGACTCAAAATATAGGTCCCTAAACCATGTCATGATGAACGCGCCTCAGCCACGAAAATACATTGCTAAAAACGGTCAACAATAATGTTGGTGAGAAATCATAGGTTTACGTAAATGTTTTATACGACTACACAAGTATCTAGCATGCATGACAATCAAGTCACGTGAAAATAATGTTACAATTGCCTTAAGCCCATGACCCCGAAACTAGACTGATCAATTATGTATGCCCCTCCACGGAATGTTTGCCGACAACCCGTAATGAAATCAAATGAAATGCATCCGCTTTTCCTGGTTGGGATTCACCAACCCGGATGGAGGCGTCACCCTCGATAGATCTATCCACTCATCCTCGCTCAATGATTAACGGTTCATGGTTCAGGAAATGGGGACTTTCAAATTGGCATATGAGGTAACTTAAGCAATGTAATGAATTTAACATACTTGGTATCGTACAAAGAAAAATGTAGTGCAATGTATTCTCCCCCGTGGGTTTGAAATAATCGAAAGCATGTAAAACGGGGCTATGAAAACTCACTTGGATAAACCGAATAACGGCAAAAGTGAGTACACCGAGGTTTAATGTAATGCGCTAACCGGGACCTATTATCAATGATATGATATGTCATGAGTTGCAATGTAATGTTATGCATGCACTTGATATGTTATTTATACCATTTACGAAGTTTTGAAAATATTTCTCGACGTCGAAAAATACTCTTTTGACGCCTTGACCAAACAAAAATCACTTTACATGTTTTTACGCCAAAATGTCATCCTACAATGGTTTTATAATGATTTTTAGAGAAATTTCCACTTTTCGTCGTAAAACAATGTCGTCGGAATTTTTGTGAAATTACCAAAAATGGCTTTGGAAAACTAGTCGTAAATAGTGTACGCTTCGATCGTTAGAGAACGATCTCGACGGTTTTGGAAAGTTTGTATCGATATCTAAAAGTTTCAGTTCCAGAGTTTTCATTCCAAAAGGTCCCGAACATAAAAATAATAAGGGTTAAAGATGGTAGTTTTTGGCTAATAGTGTGCAGAAAATTAGTTACGGCAAGTTTATGAAAAAGTGCATATCTTTGTCGCTTCAAACCGCTTTTCACGCTTAATATGTCCTTAGCTTCGTATTGAAGTAAACTAATATATTTTTGATAAGTCGAAATAATTTGTGAAGCTTAAGGCTCATTTTTGACTCGACAAAATAAAAACAGTTGCTGAAAATCCAAAATAATACGCTTTCGTCCGCAAACTTCAAAAATCCATAACTTATTCGTTATAAGTCCGCTTTTATCCGCTCAAGCGCCACGGATTCGGTTTAAAGTATATTTTCTAAAAATCAAGGCCAAAAAGTCGTGCCTACTGTCGGATTTTCCAGAAAAACAAAACAAGGACAGAACATAAAACATACTTATCGAAAATAGTTTTTCTCGGACAAAACCTATTCTAATCCCTTCAAATCAACTCCAAAACTAATCTAATCCTACCATACACCTTCTTAGGGTGTCATGGGTTCCTAATCACCATCAAGACCAACCAATACCAAGGGGATAATTATAGGATGACCATTTATATATATATACTCTAAAATCATGAAATAAATGGTATAAATCACATATCATGCATATAAGCTCCAAAAATGAAAAGAAACATATGAAAATGAAAAGGAAACATAAAAATGATAAAAACATGCTTACTAGTAAAAATGAAGAGGTGAAAGTAACAAGGATTACACTTAAATATCCTTGGTTTTTATTTCAAAACCATATAAAGGATATAACTAGGTTGTTAAACACTTGATCTTGCAAAACTTTTGATCCCTTTTGTGTCTTGAGTGTGACCGGTTATGGAGACCCAAAAAGAGAGGAGAGAAACTTATTTTCCAACACTTGCTAACTATGAGAGAATGAGATAACTAAAAAAATGTAGTAAGACTTTAAGAGAAAGTGTAGAAACATGTACATTCACAAACCATTCCATATTAATTGCCACCCCTCCCCAAGGGCCGGTTTTGGGGGGGCTTGGTCTCTCAATTATATATTTTTTTTTTTTTAAATTGTAACTTGTGTATATATTGTAAAGAAAGTGTAAGAATTTTTGTAGGAAATGTATAAGTGAATGTAAATAGACATTTGTGGTACAAGTAAGTTTTTATTAGGTCAAAATAGAATGTATTGAGGTGATAAAAATTGTAAAAATACTTTCCTTGTGAAAATTGAGTGATAAAATAATTATCGTATAATTTTAAGAAAAACGACGTAATAATTAAACGTTAACGATTTATTTACCAAATAAATTTGAAACATTAGGAAAACTAAAAATATAGTTTTTATAAACTAAATGTAAGTTTAAAAATACCTCGAGATCATTTTTGAAAGTAATGGATTAAATATTTAAAATAAAACTCACGCGATAAAGATTATTAAATATAAAAATTACACGTTGAATGTGAAATGAAATGTCGTGAATGAATTTATGAGATGCACATGATGTCAATGAAATGTAGACTAATCATAGTCCATATGAAATGTACGTGATGTCATGATCATGAATTCGCCGCTAAACCTCCAAGGTTACGCGGATTTGAAACAAGTAAACCAAGTTTACTATAAATGTTGAAATAATGAGACATGAATCGTGGCGAGAAATGACCTGAAAGTACGGGTTGTCACATTCGCCCATCCAAAAGGGAATTCACCCCCGAATTCGCTTGTTGTTAGGTCTATCGAAATTTTGAGTTTGTGATGCATATCGAAGGAAGAAAACATGGAGAAGTGTCGTTACGGTTGTCGATGATTGAGAGTGTACAAAACATCGTGATGGGTAAATCTCGCATGAGTAATACTTTGACCTTGAACATGTGAAGATTTTGCTTGCACTAAGATTTATAAATAACCGCTCCCAACCTAACATGATCCCTCCTGATTAGACATAGTTAGATAGGCTATGTATAATTAAGGAACGATGATGTGACGTTCGGTTTAGTTGTTATAACTCTCGATGCTTACCAAGATTTAAACCGTGTCGTTAAAATGGTCGATAAAGTAAAAAGAAGTAACATTCTCGAAAGTGATATCGAATCGAAGGAAATAAAGTACGATAGATGAGAATATCTTACAACGAGTGGTTTATCAAAGTATTACATCTTAGGTTTTAAAGATTCGGATACGATGAAAACATAAACTTAGTACGACATAATACATAAGGAGGAATAAGACTGCTAGTTTCCGATCTTCTTCGCCTTTTCGCCGTTGGTACCTTGACTAGCTTCTCCTTTTCCTAATCCATGAGCACCTTCAACTTGCTGGCCTTAGTTTATGAGGACATTGATTCCGATAGTGTCCTTGCTCTCCACATCCGAACATGTAATTATAGTTTTGCCTTTACAATCCCCGCTAGATGTCCCGGTTTTTGGCATTCGCGCACTTGGCGTGGCAAGGACCCGTGTGATGATACTTACATCGATTACATAGTGGTTTAGCCCCAACATATCTTTTTCCCTTGCAGTCCTTAGCAAGGTGTCCCACTGTTTGACAGATAAAGCATATACCACATGGACCATTATGATGTAGCGTGCATTGATGGCATCGTGGCAAGTTTCCGGTATAAGTTCTTTCCTTTGTTGGTGCATCAACATGAACCCCGACGGCTTCTTTGTCTTCTATTTTGTTGTTGGTGATGGTTAGTGTTACAGCTTTGGTTGTTGCCGTTATAACCTCCTTGGTCATTTTCCCATTTCCTTTTGTTGTTGTTAGTTTGGTTGTTGTTATTGTTGTGGTGGTTATTGTTGATAATGGTTTCCCTTTTCACAACTTGAACCATGAGTAATTGAGTTATCTTGATGGTCTCTTCAATTGTTTTCAAATCGAAAGAGGCTACCTCTCCTTGAATGCATTTTGGAAGTCCTCCAATGAATCTTTCCAGTAGTTTCTCATTGTCCATAACCATATATGGACATAAAACAGCTAACTCTTGAAACCTTCTGATGTAGGTCTCAATGTCATATCCAACGGTCACTAGCCCAATAAATTCCACTTTCAATTTCTTCATCTCCTTGGCATGGCAATACTTCTTAGTCAACAACCTCTTGAATTGATCCCATGAGAGTTTATAAGCATTTTCCATACCAATGGGCTGTGCATAATGATTCCACCATAACATTGCCTCATCCAAGAGTGTACTAGTAGCAAATTTCACCTTGCAAATATCAAGGCAATCGCATATAAGAAATAACAATTCGATCCTTTCCAACCAACGGATCATAGTAATGGCTCCTTCGCCTCTGAACTGGGGGTCACTGCTCTTAAAGTCTATGTATGTACCACTTCAACTCTCGAATCTCCGCAACTCCTCAGAGTAGTAGCATGTCTAGTAGCTTCAAGACCACCATGGTCTTGACAAATGCAAAGAAGAAAGCAGAAGAACTATCGCGTCTGCTCTTTCTAGTTCCCTAGCTATACAATCCTTTATATACTTTTGATATCGCTTGTGTCATAGCTGGTGGAGCTCTCTTCGGCACCATAACTCTTCAAATAAAAGGAAAATGAGACGTGTCAAATCCTATGTTAATAATAAGCGTTCTAAATAGAAGTGATAGAAGGTGGTAAGTTTGAGGGTATTTTTCAAAATGATCGACGGTTCAAAAAGATGGGTTATGAGGTGTTGTAATTGCTTCAAATGTAGTTCATCCCTAATATTGCTATCATGCTAGCAAGAAGATAGGTATCATCTCAAACTATGCCGAAGAATGTTTGTTCTGGTTTCGCTTGTAGATGGGGAGTCATTGATTGCCCGACATGTTCAAACCTGTGGCATCCCTTGATATGGAAATGAGGTTACTTGGAATTTCTAGAGAACACAATGCCTTAGGGGAAGTTTATATCGATAGCCTTAATTTAACCAAATTTTCCTTTAAGGGACACTTATTGTAGGGAAGTTCACATATTGTTGAGGTCATGTTTAATAGAATGTTCTATAGCCTCAGATAGAAGACTTGGTATATCCCTATAGTGTTGCTTCATGGGTATTTACTTCAGATAAATTTCGAACTCGTCTGGCTAGCACTTATGGAATGATAGAGTTTGGATTCTAATTCAAAATAGTGGTTCGGAATGTCTCGTGATGTCTTAAGATTTTGTTGAGTTTTGAATCATCCTACCACCTAGTTCTAGTCCTTGTTGGAAATTCCAAAATCCTTCCATTGTTTTCTAGTATCAAGGAATCCTCCTCACAGATGGTATAGGAAGTCTTTCCTAAAAGGTCAATCGTCAAATCCTAACTTATCGGTTGAGTGAGAGATAACTGACGTAAGCATCTATAGAGTGTTAATGTAAGGAAATGTTTATGCACGGTATATCTGATTATAGAACTTTGTTTCCAAACAAGAATAAATAGTTTGTAAGAAAATTACAAGAAAGTGTATGAAAAGGTTTGTAAAACCACTTTATTGAGTAACAAAGGAACATTTTTATCATTTACGCTTAATAATAAATCTTAGTTGTGGCTTGGTGTAAAAGTAACAACTTGTTAAGGTGATTTTAAAATAGCTTATATAGTGATAGAAAACGGCTTAACAATGGTAGTGAAATATTTTGGTAAGACACAATTCAGATTATAACATAACTCGTGAAATGATTTGTAAAATAGCTTACAAGAAAAACAATTTATCGTTTGTCAAATAATAGGAAATTTCGTAATTCAATTAATATTAATATGGTTTAGAGGTTGGTAATATAATAGTCATTTAGAGTACAGCTAATAGTCCGGGAGGTAAACGTACAAGTTTTATGATTTTTAAATCGCATGGCTAAAATAGCTCACCAAGAGGGTAAAATAGTTTATAAGACCGCAATATTACTTGCAGGAAAAATTTGTAATATAGTTTGTAACTTGCTATTGCAATTGTTTGTTGTTTTATAAAATAATAGCAGATTAATCGGTTTATCATACTATGGGAAAATAGTTTGCAAGGTATCAGTAAGGTCATTGTTTATAAAGTGTTATTAAAGTCGTAAATTTTGGGTTTAATGGTACAGGAGTAAGATGAAATGATCGGTAAAATATTTGAAAGCAATTTGTGTTAGATAACGATGAAGTTTATTATCTCATAAGAGGGAATGTAGGACAAATAGTTGGTATTCAACGTTTTGTTTTGTAAGATAATAGCTTGATGATTTTTCAGAGTAACATGAAAATCATTTCGCATGAGGATATTAAATAGTTGATAAAATGACTGAAACTAATTAATAAGTTGGTAGTAAAACAACTTGCGTTAAAACTTATGAAACAACGTTTCTAAGATGGTGATAAAATAGTTCGAAATAAAATCAAGTGAAATAATTTCATGAAATAGTAGCAGGGTAATTTGGAATAAAATTTGTTGGATGGTTTATAGGATACATAGGAGAACCTTATCGAGTAGTAATAGTCTACTAATTGGTCGAGAATAAAGTTGACCTAACCCCTAGTAAGATAGTGATGTATCGTCGTGAAATGATGGAGAATTGGACAATTGGAGTAAGGAATGAAATAAACAAGGTGGTGATTATCGTAGAGATAATAAATGATAAAGATCACATCAGCTAGAAAGGTGCTTATTATCTCTCCTGTTGGTGGTCTAATCGTGTTTCAAGTGTAGGAGTAGTAGGTGGTCTAGCAACAATAGCCCTAGAACTCTCACAGTCCTCAAACCTATGAGATGGTGTAGTGTTTATAGTCTTAGTGGTAGATGGTAATGGTGTGTCAAATCATGCACGCTTCCCAAGCCGCAAGTCAGGTGTATGAGTATCGAGTATGAGATGTGATGGTACGGATGGTGCTCGAAATGATAATGATGATCATGGAATCCTTGTGGTGAGTTAAGAAAATAGGTTTATTAGGACCAAACCTATAAGTTCTACCCAATGGTATGATCTGTCCCAACTGAGTGATAAAAATTGTCCTGATTTTACAGTGAATCGATAGTGATCGTGATGGTGTAGGTGTAACTTCGTCCTCCCAAAAGGGTTTATCTCAGTATACCACGTTATCGATGATGAGTCAATTGATGTGAAAATTGCGATAGGGAATGCCAAGGAATTCTCCACGCTAGAGTATGAGAAAAAGATAATAGGATGGGTATTTAAGGGCATCCATGTGACAATCGTTTTGAAATGAAAATAAATAACTCGTAAAATGTGCGTACAAAACCGTATGCAAAGTGAACATGTACTTATGATGAAATGATGAGATGCTATGATAATGTAGTTATAGTCTAGGGTCAATGATGCAACCTAGTTCTCTATAATCTGTAGCTCGGTACCAATCATCACACCCCAATTTACCTGTTTTGCAAATGGAATGGAATTCCCGGGGATTGAATCGTCCATAGCACCACATCACAGTTATATTGAACGACCTAAAGTGCCGTTTTAAAACACATCGTTGGATATTTCATAAAAACATAATCAGAGTACAACATCGGTCCCAAAAGGTTTAACAAGTTTAAGGAAATACAAATATGTTACAAATCCAAACGATGTTTTGAAATAAAGAGCCATAATGTACATAATGTAAGTCGACGCCGCGACTCAAAATATAGGTCCCTAAACCATGTCATGATGAACGCTCTCGCACTGAAAATACATTGCTAAAACGGTCAACAATAATGTTGGTGAGAAATCATAGGTTTACGTAAATGTTTTATACGACTACACAAGTATCTAGCATGCATGACAATCAAGTCACGTGAAAATAATGTTACAATTGCCTTAAGCCCATGACCCCGAAACTAGACTGATCAATTATGTATGCCCCTCCACGGAATGTTTGCCAGACAACTCCGTAATGAAATCAAATGAAATGCATCCGCTTTTCCTGGTTGGGATTCACCAACCCGGATGGAGGCGTCACCCTCGATAGATCTATCCACTCATCCTCGCCTTCAATGATTAACGGTTCATGGTTCAGGAAATGGGGACTTTCAAATTGGCATATGAGGTAACTTAAGCAATGTAATGAATTTAACATACTTGGTATCGTATAAAGAAAAATGTAGTGCAATGTATTCTCCCCCGTGGGTTTGAAATTAATCGAAAGCATGTAAAACGGGGCTATGAAAACTCACTTGGATAAACCGAATAACGGCAAAAGTGAGTACACCGAGGTTTAATGTAATGCGCTAACCGGGACCTATTATCAATGATATGATATGTCATGAGTTGCAATGTAATGTTATGCATGCACTTGATATGTTATTTATACCATTTACGAGTTTTGAAAATATTACACATCGTCGAAAAAATACTCTTTTGACGCCTTGACCAAACAAAAATCACTTTACATGTTTTTACGTCAAAATGTCATCCTACAATGGTTTTATAATGATTTTAGAGAAATTTCCACTTTTCGTCAAAACAATGTCGCCGGAATTTTGTGAAATTACCAAAATGGCTTTGGAAAACTAGTCGTAAAACAGTGTACGCCGATCGTTAGAGAACGAACTCGACTGTTTTGGAAAGTTTGTATCGATATCTAAAAGTTTCAGTTCAGGAGTTTTCGCCCAAAAGGTCCCAACATAAAAATAATAAGGGTTAAAGATGGTAGTTTTTGGCTAATAGTGTGCAGAAAATTAGTTACGGCAAGTTTATGAAAAAGTGCATATCTTTGTCGCTTTCAAACCGCTTTTCTACGCTTAATATGTCCTTAGCTTCAGATTGAAGTAAACTAATATATTTTTGATACGTCGAAATAATTTGTGAAGCTTAAGGCTCATTTTTGACTCGACAAAATAAAACATTTGCTGAAAATCCGAAAATAATACGCTTCGTCGTCAAACTTCAAAAATCCATAACTTCTTCGTTATAAGTCCGTTTTTATCCGCTCAAGCGGCCACGGATTCGTTTTAAAGTATATTTTCTAAAAATCAAGGCCAAAAGTCGTGCCTACTGTCGGATTTTCCAGAAAAACAAAACAAGGACAGAACATAAAACATACTTATCGAAAATAGTTTTTCTCGGACAAAACCTATTCTAATCCCTTCAAATCAACTCCAAAACTAATCTAATCCTACCATACACCTTCTTAGGGTGTCATGGGTTCCTAATCACCATCAAGACCAACCAATACCAAGGAGATAATTATAGGATGACCATATATATATATATATACTCTAAAATCATGAAATAAATGGTATAAATCACATATCATGCATATAAGCTCCAAAAATGAAAAGAAACATATGAAAATGAAAAGGAAACATAAAAATGATAAAACAAGCTTACTAGTAAAAATGAAGAGGTGAAAGTAACAAGGATTACACTTAAATATCCTTGGTTTTTATTTCAAAACCATATAAAGGATATAACTAGGTTGTTAAACACTTGATCTTGCAAAACTTTTGATCCCTTTTGTGTCTTGAGTGTGACCGGTTATGGAGACCCAAAAAGAGAGGAGAGAAACTTATTTTCCAACACTTGCTAACTATGAGAGAATGAGATAACTAAAAAAATGTAGTAAGACTTTAAGAGAAAGTGTAGAAACATGTACATTCACAAACCATTCCATATTAATTGCCACCCCTCCCCAAGGGCCGGTTTTGGGGGGGCTTGGTCTCTCAATTATATATTTTTTTTTTTTTAAATTGTAACTTGTGTATATATTGTAAAGAAAGTGTAAGAATTTTTGTAGGAAATGTATAAGTGAATGTAAATAGACATTTGTGGTACAAGTAAGTTTTTATTAGGTCAAAATAGAATGTATTGAGGTGATAAAAATTGTAAAAATACTTTCCTTGTGAAAATTGAGTGATAAAATAATTATCGATAATTTAAGAAAACGACGTAATAATTAAACGTTAACGATTTATTTACCAAATAAATTTGAAACATTAGGAAAACTAAAAATATAGTTTTTATAAACTAAATGTAAGTTTAAAAATACCTCGGGATCATTTTTGAAAGTAATGGATTAAATATTTAAAATAAAACTCACGCGATAAAGATTATTAAATATAAAAATTACACGTTGAATGTGAAATGAAATGTCGTGAATGAATTTATGAGATGCACATGATGTCAATGAAATGTAGACTAATCATAGTCCATATGAAATGTACGTGATGTCATGATCATGAATTCGCCGCTAAACCTCCAAGGTTACGCGAATTTGAAACAAGTAAACCAAGTTTACTATAAATGTTGAAATAATGAGACATGAACTGTGTCGAGAAATGACCTAAAAGTACGAGTTGTCACAGTACCTGATGCTCTTAACGTACTAAAAAAGAACTGTACCCCTAACCTTTTATGCATACAACTATATTGAAAATATTACTTGAATTAATCTATGCTTAAAGAGACTTAAAGTAATGGTTTTTTGAAGGTCCGTATACAAATATAAAATGATTTATATCATCTTCAAATTCATTAACTTTTTAAATTACTCCGTGTATAATAAGTTGTGTGTAAAACAAATTTATTTGGATAAAAGTCAAATGTAACATGTGACCCATCTTCAAGGCCCGACCCACGGATCATTATATTGCCTGCCACTTCAGATATAAAAATCTCACAATATCTTCACATTTTTATACTACGTAACAAAAGCATATTCTATTAGTGCAAAAACAATCCACCATAATATATACAGTACTTTCTAAAAAAATCGTTGACAATTCTCATCGGAGATATGTCCGGAATTCTTGACAGGGCTAAGCAATATGTTTCTGATAAGGTTGCGAGCATGGCGAAGCCCGAGGCCACTGTGACTGATGTTGATCTAAAAGGTGTATGCCTTAGTAATGTTACTTACAACGCTAAGGTTAATGTTTCGAATCCTTATAGTACTCCTATTCCTATCGGTGAGATCCGTTACGTTCTCAAAAGCTGTGGCAGGTTCGTTTTCGTCCATTTTTGTTACGTTTATATGTCATTCTCACGCAGTCACTTTTTTTTTTACTACATAGTGCCATAGTGGTGTAAGATTTTAAGTTAATAAAGTGAAAACTACGATTTTATTTAAACTAGTAAACAAATTAAGTTGTAATATATTTCTTTTGACATATCAGTGTGACACAAATTCCAGGATCACGTTTATTTAGTAGAAATCGTGATTTTTAACAAAAATTTACGCTAGGCACCAAACATCCAGATCTCGGAAAACCTCTGAAGCCCTTGGTTATCTAGTGAAAACATTATCAAATTTGTGAACATTAAGCGTATATAGCAAGGATCTGTTACTTCTGGATCGTTTTAGATAGCTATCATTTTCGTCGATTAGTTCAAATATATTTCTGTTCACATAGTAATCCGTAACTATTGAAATCCTTATAGTCACTGCTACATTCTTGATCGTATAATACGATTGCTACTGTTTAACATATATTTAGGGGAGAATTACATATATATCCATTGAAACTTTAAAACTTGCATATTTTCTCAAAATACAAGTTTTCAATGCATGATGTACAATGCAAGTTAAGCATGTTTTGAGTATATATATGCAAATATGCAAGTTTTAATAGGTATATATGCAATTGCCCCTATATTTAGACAGAGTAGATATAGGGTGCAGTAAGAGAAGTCGTTTAATATTTAACGAAAAGTTTACTGAAAATTATGAACAGTTTGTTGATGTATTGAATTGTTACACATTTGCTATCAATTTATCGATCATACGCATTTGCACCGAGTGCAAACTATTTTCTTACAACAACAATACCCAATCTCGCAAGAGTGGGTATGGGAAGCTATTTTCGTACTCAAAATGTGAATATTTAGGTATGATTAGACACGTTAAAAAAAAATAAGTTATGATTAGACACGTTAAAAGAGTGAGATTCGTTTCCGTTTTTTTTTTTTTTGTTTGATATGTCTTAAAAATACAATTCATTACGCTACACGTAGCTATATTTGGAAGTTGTTATCGAATCGGAATTTTATCAAAGTGTAATTGCTTTTGGTAAAGTTTGGAAAGAAACTACTTGTATGGTTGTGATTACTTTTAAACGTATGGTTTTTAAAAGCTAGATGTTGACATACGACATTCAATGATTTATAAGATAATTTTCAATCGAACCGTTTGAACACCATGTCGGCATTTGACTTGAAAGAGTCCAAATTATTGTCTATTTTTTATCTTTTTAGTTTTATGCTAGCGATAATAACAATGACATCATCATCACTGTCATTAGACGACCTTCGTAGGAAAATGATTGAGATGCCTAATTCATGTGACTAATTAATTTATTCATTTAATGACATATGTATTTCACTTATTCTCACTCCTCTTATTTATCATTGATTTTGACATGTGTTCTAAGATTCTTGTTAGGCATCAAATTAGACACATGAATTAGTTGAGCCAATCACTACTCACCTTCATAATCCACGATCAACAACCTAGAGTAATAAGACAACCAATATCACTGCTAGCTTCTACTTTTCTATTTTCGTTTATTTTAATCACTAAAATTAAAATTTTATTAATAATTAAAACACATTACATTAATAATTTAAATAAAATAATAACATTACAATAAAAATTAAAATAAAACAAAATTACAAGTTATTGTGCGTTTGTGTGACACGAACAGTGTTCGACTCACAATCTAATCTTAGGGGCTGTTTGATAAAACATTATGATTTAGCACTGAATGAATCAAAACCCTGAATAATTCAATGATGCTGAATAAACATAATTCTGATTGAAAACGACTGTTTGATAACTTTTCCAAATAATGGCCTTTAATTCTATATGTGAAGAATTATTAATTAATTTTAACATTTTTATATGATGTAACACTAAAAGTATTATTTTTTTTAATTTGTAGAAATGATGCAATTTATATTACTACCGCCGTATTAAAATTATAGTCTTTATTTGATTTTTTTGTCTTATTTTTTTAACTTTAATTTTAAATATTTTTGTTTGTGTTATATAATAGTTGATGAAAATTATACCAATGAAAATACATTTAAAAATTATTCCATTCATATATTTTGTATCAAGTATTCTATAACACAAAAAAATATTTAATATCAAAGTTGTAAAAAAAATAGCGAAAAAATCAAACGAGGACTATAATTTTAGGACGAAGGGAGTATTAATTCACAAGTGTGATCGTCGTTCTCTTTTATAAAAGAAATAATGTACTATCACAAATGTTAGAATTTATGCAATACGTATATTCCATTTGAGAAAAAGTTGTTATTTAACATCCTAATAAATATTTACACCTGGTAAAATGGAAGATATCATTATGTGGAGAAATCAATTTTGCAAGGTTGTCAAGATCGGGATCCTACCCAGGATCGTTTTCATCTTTGCAAGATCGTGATCGTAAGATCGGATCGGGATCTTAAGATCCTACTCTAATGTTATTTGTTAATAGTTTATGTAATTTTATACAAATCTACAAATTCTAATACATTATAACCATAAAATACTACGAATATTTCATAAAAATGTTGTCCTAAATTATGATTATAAAATGTTTAAAAAGATTAACGCTTGTTTTTTGAATTCCACAAACAAACAACCCATAAATTTGTAGTTTTTTAGTTTGTAATTCGAGAAAAGTAAGATCGGATAGGATTAGATCGAAGATCGATTGTAACATCGTGATCCTATAAGATCTTAAGCTTGCAAAGATCCTATGTAGGATCCGGATCGTTTTTGCTTTGCAGTATCGTAAAATCGTAAGATCCTAAGATCAGGATCGGGATCCTGACAACCATGCAATTTTGGGTTACTAGGTGGCGCTGAATGATAGGACTGCTATTTTAGCACTTATTCATCCTGAGCAAATTTGAATCGTCCAGTACCATTAATTTCCTACCAAACACCCTTTTGTCTGACCGATTAATGAATATATACTTAACTACCCCATTAAGTGTGCATCAAACACACCCTTAGTTTTATTTGAAAAAATAGTGTTATGTGAGCATTATCTATTTGTTAACAATATTTGTCAATATAGTTCTATAATTGATTACAAAGTACAAAGTAGCGTAAAAGGTAAATGCTAACGCTAAACACTTGCATTTAAGAAAATCATTACTTAAGAAAACAAAACGCTAAAACACTCCTTATCAAACAAACTTTCAATGTGTATCGGTGAACACGCTCTTTATAGCAACTGCAATTATAGCCTTACCAAAGACTTCTCACTAGTCATAAAAATCAGTCAAATCACTTTTTCCGATGGATTGAAAGACTATTAGTACCAATGACTTGACATCCATCAAACTTTTGTACAAAATCTTTTAATCAAATTATTTTCATTTTATCCTTTTGTTTCAGTGCAACTCTCGGTTTTTATGTCGCATAAAAAGTTTTTGGATGGCTTTTTACCATTGAAGTGATCTATATGAACAAGCTTTGTGATTAATGATAACTTATTGTTGTGAAGATTTGGCAAAATAAAGTCATTTAATAACTTGCACATTGTGAATGCCCTTAAGTAACACAAACACTTTCACTTCAATAACAATTAGGGAGAAGATTAATCCATTTGTGGCCACAGATGTTCATCTACGTCGACTCCGAGCTATCCAAAAAAGTAGTCGCTCTGTGAATGTCGAATCAGAAACCCATGTAAAAAAAAAAAAAAAAAAAAAGTTGAACAATAACTTCAAGGCCCAAAACCCTCTTTTATGTAGCAATTATTTCAAGCCCAAAAACACTCTAAGCCCATATCCCAAACATAACCTCACACAAAACTCATCACACCCATGACCCAACCCACAATCCCACATATATAATCCGCCCACAAACTTTTTGTCATCATTAACAATTTATCCCACCCTAATTCATTGAACGTCCATGTTGAGCGTGAAATACATTCATGTTTTGACATAACAAAGCTTTTTTCTTAATGCAACAACAATATAAAGCAATTACTTTAGGGATGGCGATGATGTATTTTTATGAGTGATAGTTGTTATGTTGTGTACGGAAAAAAAAAATGTTACCTCGTCGAATGTATTTCACACTCAACATCAACCAGGGGCAGACCTAAGGGGTTTTCGGGGTTTACGGGAACCCGATGGATGTTTGCCGTCTAGTGTAAATTTTTGTTTAAAAATCATGATTTCTTCGAAATGAATCTGGTCTCGAAATTTTGTGTCACATAAATATATGTAATTAATTCACTAATATGTCAAAAGAAATACATGTCTTCTTAATTTGTTTACTGATTTTAATGAAATCATTCTTTTTAGGTTATTTTATTTTCTTTATACTCGTAAAGTTTTGGGTTCGCCCTGACATCAACTATCACCGAATCAATGTGAGAGGTGGGAGAAACAGATGACAAAAGTTTGTTACATCAAGGGTGGGTGTATTCTATGCACAACTTTAACGATTATTTAAAAAAAAATAGGGTGGGAGAAAGAGGTAAAGATGACATCAAGTTTGTTATATTGAGGTCCAATGTGTTTAACCCTCAACTTCGAATGCTGAATAATCATTGTACTTAGGTTGATAGTTTGTCTTGTTTTACCAGAAGTGTTGATATGTTCTTGTACCCAAAGACTTGGGTGAATGTAGGTGTTTTATCGTTTGTCCGCTATGAATAAAAACCTTGTGCTCTATAACTGACTTTGGCTTGTTTTTGAACTAGTGTAATTGCAAGCGGCACATGCCCAGACCCTGGTTCACTTAAAGGAAACGGTGACACCATGCTAGATATCGAGATGAAGGTTCCACACAATGTGTTAGTAAGCTTGTTTAAGGACATTTCTCGAGATTGGGACATTGACTATGAGCTTGAAGTCCAACTAGTTGTTGACCTCCCACTCATCGGTGACATTTGCATACCTATAACCAACAAAGGTGAGGTCAAGCTACCTACACTCGCCGACGTGTGGAAGGGAAATAAAGATGTGGAAGGGAAGTAAAGATTGACAATGTGATCACTTACATCATAAGTATGTGTCAACACAATCTCTTATAATAAGTACTTCAATCTGAAGGATAATAATGTGTATTGATACAAGCTTATGTTAATCATTGCAGATGTATTTGCCTACATATATCTATTACATTTTCACTGTGTTTATATCTGATGTCTTGCACGTATTTGATTCGTTTTTTTTACATTAAATTTAACACGTTTGCGTATTAGAAACTGAAATTTCCATGAACCTTCATGAGGTTGATATATACCACTATATTAAAAGAACACTTGGATTAATATATGCTTAATGTAATGATTTGGGTTGGAGTATAAACATAAAAGAAAACGTCATTTTTGACCCATTCTTTGATTTCTTATTATATATTCATTAAACTGGAGCTAAAAAACATATTCTTTGTGCACTCGTGCAAAACACAACCTTTTACTTTCTGAAATTGCTCCTGATAATTGTTGCTAGAGATATGGCGGGTTTGCTTGAAGAAGCTGAGCAATTTGTTTCCAATACGGTGGCCGGCATACCAAAGCCGAAGGCTACTTTGACAGAAGTTGATTTCAAAGGTATCGGTCTTGATTCTGTTACATATAACGCTAAGGTTAGCGTGTCAAATCCTTACATCGCACCTATACCAATTGGCGAGGTCCATTACATTCTCAAAAGTGCCGGGAGGTTCGTTTGCTATATTTTTTTTTGCAATCTTGTTTTGATTATATCTTTACTTGCACACATGCATTAGTTTTGAGAGTAACATGCCGGATGACAAACAATTCCATCCATGATCCAACTATCCGAGCACGAGAACCACTTGGCCAAAATTGTTCGTCATGCGACCTTTTTTTTCTGAAACTGATACAAAAGAAACCACAAATATGTTTTTAAGTATGAGGGATATTTATCCAAAAAATCGACTGGTTGAACAATCTTCAAATGCATATCACTAAAAAATATCGACATCGGTTTATATTAAGTCTGGATGTTCTTAAACTAAACGTTTCTGCTAATGTGTATATGTACATTTTTTTATTTATGAAATGCTTCATGTTTACGCTAAACAAGCAAATACAGTATTCTATATATGATAATTTAAGTTTTGCATTCTTTGAACAAAGCGTCAGCATTTGGGTGCTCTAATGGTTGAATGGGTTGTTGTTGACTAAAGTTTGGTTTCCTTAATCTTTATGGATAATCAAGTTTGTATATAGTTGACCTCTACCTAACATTCTTAAAGATCTCCAAAGTCATAGCCAGGGGCGGTCCTAAGAGGTTCCGGGAGTTCACGGGAACTCGATGAATGTTTGTCACCTATTATAAATTTTCGCTAAAAATTCTAATTTTTTCGAAATGAACTTGGTCTTAAAATTTTGTGTTACACAAATACATGCATGTCTAGTTTAGTTAGTTCACTAATATTTCAAAAAAAATACATGTCTTCTTAATTTTTTTTATCTGTTTGAATGAAATCGTACGTTTTAGTTAAATTTTATTTTTTATACTAGTTAAAGTATTTCTAGAATTGCTTTGTATTTTTGGTTCCTAGTTTCTCGCTAGTGAACTTTCTTTTATTGTTATATATTTTTTGCTGTTCAAAAAAAAAAAAAAAAAGTTTTGTGCACCTGATAGTATCTTCCTTTAAGAAAAATTGCAACACTTCATCGGTTTGTTTAAAGTATGTTGTATATAACAACCATCTTTTTATAGGTTTAATTCTATGCTTCAAATTAATTGTTTTGTATTTAGTATTAAATCATTTGATTTTAAGCTTTCTTTAGCTCATCTTTGAAAAATGAAGTCCTATTGTTAATGATAACTACAAATGTATTTCGACATTTGAGTCGCTTATAATGTGTATGATCTGTGTACTTAGGAAATGTAAATTATGATTGACCTTGGGTTATTTTGGTTTGAAATTAGTGTGATCGCAACGGGCACAGTCCCAGACCAAGGTTCACTCAAGGGTAGCGGTGACACATTGCTAAATGTCGAAGTGAAGGTGCTACACAGTGTGTTGATAAGTTTGGTGGAGGACATTGCTGTAGATTGGGACATCGATTACGAGCTTCAAGTCAACCTAGTATTTGATCTCCCGTTTGTTGGTGACATTAGCATACCGATTACTAAAACGGGTGTGATCAAGCTCCCATCGCTTGCCGCTTGCCGACTTGTTTGCTAAGTAGGTCTAAAGATGATACTAAGACCAGTTATGTACATTTTAAGAATGGTTTGTTTAACTCATAGTCTAAGAAGCATAATTTGTAATTATACAAACTCATATTCATTGTCACACACACATTTGTTCCATATAACTCAT
This sequence comes from Chrysanthemum makinoi, assembly GCA_910596185.1. NCBI lineage: Eukaryota > Viridiplantae > Streptophyta > Magnoliopsida > Asterales > Asteraceae > Chrysanthemum > Chrysanthemum makinoi. Next base: position 54,126,390 of record OU343223.1, on the reverse strand, counting down.
ATTTTGTATTTTATGATTCTTTGAGAGACATATAACTCATATTCGTTTTATGAAATAGATGTATTATTTCAAAACAGTCTCTTAAATATAGCTCTTTATTAGCTACTTTAAATGCAACATTATTATTTCTCAATGCAACATAGAATTCGTAATTGACAATTGAATCCACTTTCACACACACACGTGAACCAACATTGTATATTTCAGTTTTTCAAACTACATTGTAAGGCTGCCCCCAGTAAGGAGGGTCAATCCTTCCCATTTTTTTTGTCACGTCATTTTTTTTCCATGACATTCGCAAATGGGCAGCACTTAATAGGACCCACCACAAATAAACACAAACGGATAGAAAGCACAAGGTTTTATTTGTGATATTTGTCGATCGCATACAAGACTAATTTGGGAGGGATTTGACACACGATCAATTATGCCACAGAAGGATGATCGATTAGTAATCGATCACCTATGTCGATCCCGAAGGCTTATCATACCAGCCTAACTCATTTTAAGTTAGAAAAGAAGACAACAAATTAATATTGTATTGATCGATTCCTAATGATGACAAAATTTGAAAAGTATTAGTAATAGTTTGATAAACTTTAGCCTAACATAATTCAAATGGGAGTTATGCTATTTAGACCTACGACACAAGCCTAAATATATACCTAATGCATAAATCACTTTTACAATTGCATTAAGTGCTTTCTCTCTCTAAATTCCAACCGATCAATTTTTGTGAGTTCAAGTCTTTTTTAACACATGTGAGATAGTCTGTGTTGTTTATATTTTGAAATAGTTAGTTTTTTTTAAAAATAATAATAATAATAATCTAAATAATGTTGTAAACACACACATGGTTTGGTTGATAAGTTACTCCGTATAATTTAATTAAGGGAAAATGACGCAAATAGACCGCGCGCCCTGAGGCTTATCACTTTTCGGACCACTTTTATTTTTAATTTGAAAATAGACCGAGGGCAACCGCTGTCATTGGGCAACTCATCAAAATTGTGACAAGTGTCCCGATGTGTAGGTATTGTTTTTGGGCAACAAAAAAGCAGCTGGCAAACCGTATTTTTTAAAAAGGATTTTTTGGTCATTTTACATTACATAGAACGTACACAATTGAACAGTGAAAGTACATTACATAAGTATTCAAAATCAATTTCTCACTCGCACAAAAACGTTCATAGTTACCGTTTTTCTCTGTTTTTGCTTCTCGCATAAAAACATTGTTAGTAACTTGTTTTCACAAATGAGACCGTCTTCTTCGTCAGTCCCTCTATTCCTTGTATCGTCAGTTATGTCACCAGCTATAAAGGTACACTGTTGAGTGCAACTCACATTGGATTGATCAAGTTTGTTTAAAAAATGTGGCCAAATATGGCACGTAAATATTTTTCTCGTTGTTTATTGTACATTATTTATTTCCAATTGGTTATATGCTTCAACAAATCGTTGTTATTCGATTAATACCTTTGATTTCTCCTCTTTTATGTCTGTCTGATTCGTAATTATGTAGGGTATAATACGGTAGATGTCGTCTGTTAGGTATGTAACATAACCTGGTTCATTAAAAAATTTAGTGGCACTCTCTAGACTAATAAGGAGTGGTTTATATGCATCGTATACGCAATTGTTTACGACGTTGGTATAGATTCCATCCATGGTCTGATTTAAATTGTTTTTTTGTTAACCTTTTTTAGGACTATGAAGCTAAGTTAATCATTACCAGTAAACTGAACTAATTTTGGTTGATAAAGCAAAAATTAGACGCAAGACGCCGCATCTTGTTTAGGAATACATGCTTTGGAAGATGGATTGATCTCTTGTTTTTTAAACATGAAACGCACATAATAGATTATATGCTAAGGAAACAGCATAAAGTCGACGATTCTCACTATGATATGCCCTTCATTTTTTACATTGAAGGGCATGCTTTACATTTTGGTCGTCGTGAGTTTTGTCTAATGACCGGTCTGCGGTTTGGATCTGTAAGCTTTAGGTTGTATACATCTGGTTCTCTAAATTTTCGTAACAGGGTATTTCCTGACAAGCAAGGGTATATTCTAACCAACTTAGATGTTATTGGTGTTATCGAGGATGAAGAGCGGTTTCGACAGATATTTGATGAAGATGCTGTACATCTTTGTCTTTTGTTAGCCTTAGAGGTGATCTTTATGGGTCGTTTGTTGACATGTGAGGTGGATGATACACTGATGAGGTTAGTTGATAATCTAGATGATTGGAATGCTTTTCCATTGGGGTGAGCATATTTGGACTCATTTATACGACCAACTTCATAATGTATTTGATAAGCACGCGGATGACCACTTTTTAAGATTGAAGAAAGATCCAAAGCATTGTCCAACATACACACCGCCTGATTTGTGTTTGGGTTTCAGGTATCCATTTTCCAACTTAACATTTTTACTGAATTGTATATAAGTTTATGTTTTATTTTCATTTTTTATTTTTTTATTCTCATAGGTGTGGATCCTTGAGTCGTTTGAAAAATCTCATGCTTGGTGGATTAAACATCCAAATGTGATACCAAGAGCACTTGCCTGGTCTAGGAAGTCCATATTTAAAAGAACTGATCGTTCGAACCTTTTTTCAAACGTAAGCCAGTTAAACTTTGTTGTTATTTATTTATTGTTTATAGGTAAAAAAAAGTAAACCTACACACAAAATTACATGTTCCATTTCCACCTATCTAAGCCCACAATATCTTATCAGACTCAGATTCTTCATCAAATGCTTTTTATCTATCTGCCTTTCATTTCATTCTACCTTGAGGCTTGCCTTTGATGGCCAAATGAATTTCATAATCAGCTATATTCTCAATCTTTCTCAGCAGTGGATGAACAATTGGATGAGTTGATTTTGTACACTGCAAATTAAGGTTAACTTCCAACAACTGTCTTGCTACAGGCATTAAAGGGTAATCTCTGTCAACCAGCATGTAGAATTTTTCTTGTGTAGTCTTAACAACATGTACTCTTGTATAAGCATACAACATCCATCCTTCAACCACGCAAGCCTCCCATCATTTACCTTCTTGATTGGGCTCAAACATGCACTTCATAGCTATCTCTGCCTTAATTTTCTCAGACGGTTGAAAATACCTATGTTGCTTTTTCCACTCTTCTACTGCTTCTTCAGAGGCTTCTTCCTGCGCTGCCCTTTCCTTTGCTTTAGCAATTTCTTTAGCATTTAGTTCCATATATAATCTTTTATACAATTCTCCATCTTAAGCTATATGCTCCTCTCTACATTTAAACTTCAATGTTGGCTCTGCAATCCCTTTACCCTTTCCAATATCGTGTTCAGAACTACACCTTTCTGCATAGTTTCAACCAATCTATAGACTCTTAGCAATAGGTTTGGGTGCAGGGATAGGGTTAGATTGCTTTATGTTGAGCAATTGTATGGCAACCTCATTCTCAGGCTTATTTTGGTTTTAGTGTTGGTGTTATTGTGGTGCTTATAATTGTAGCAGATGTTGCCTCTGGCTTGAAACGTCTGAATTGGCAGTGGCTATAATAATACCAGCAGTTGTTGCAGCAGTGGTTACTTCAATACTATCAGCGGATGCAGCAACACTTACACTGATTGCCTGGACCACTTCCTTATCCTTTTCTTCAGCTGCAACCTTTAAAGAATCATCCAGTACTGCTTCTTTACCTTCCATGCCTCGCCTGAATTTGTACTCTCACTCCTCCCCTGTTTGGATGCATCATCTAAACTTTTAATCATATTGCAGCTTGCCTTCTTTCCCAGTTTCTTCACTTTCCTGAATGCATGGAACCTTGGCCTTCTTAGTCTCTCCAAAACACTTACCCTGTGCTTTGAACCTCCTGATTGTTTCAGCGCGAGTTGTTGTTGAATTTTTAAGACCAGCGATCTTTGACTCCATAGTTGTCAATATATCTGTCAATTTGAGATTGAGTTTCATATTATCCTCACCACCTTGACCTGGTAACCCTGGTCCTAGAAGTGGATCATTGGAATTGTCATCATGTAGAAAGCCATTAATAGTCAAATCATGTTGGTGTTCCAAACTACCCTCATCTATTCGAGATGTGTCTAACATTGCATCAGACCTAGCATGAACATCAATGTCCCCCGAATTAGCCAGTTGTCTAGGGATTCCTCCACCTATGTTGAATTGCAAAGAACTATTCACATTAAGAGTTGCCATTGGTTGGGTCGTTCTTACGTTTCCACTGCCCTGCCTCAGCAGTGATTTGGGGAATAAATATGTTATCACCAAAAAGTTACAAAACAGCTGATATAGTTTCCGCAATCATCAGAAACTAACTAGCAGTGATTGCCCAGAACTAGAAGTGTTTTCAAGCAAGCTAGCAGTGGAAATATTATTTGCAGTGATTGCCCATAACTAGCAGTTTATGACTTTAATTACGAATCCCTTATAAAATGGTGTCGTATGTATCTAAAAGTAATTAACTAAACCATATATTTTTTTTGGAGCCATTACTGAACTTTAGGATTCAACTACAATCACTGATCTGAGACCTACTATACATGAGTTCCAATGTGCATGGTGGATATATAGCCAAGATTTTTTCAATGACTACGTTCCCAGACCGCCGGTCAGGACCCAACACAACCTTGTTGATACCTACTTTTCGAGGCTGGAAAAGTCACGGCAACGTGCGAAAATTGGTTTGAAAGTAAATTCAAAACAATGCAAGAGTGGAAGTAGTTCCAGAACAAAAGGCCTTAAGGATCATGTAATTTCCGGTCTGAATAGCCAAGTTTTTAAACTTGAGTGTATTATTCAGGTTCTCTTTATATTCATTATAATATAAGAATAGTAGATTCACTTTTTTTTAACATCACCTGCTGGAATTTCCTAACACTTAGACCTTCACAGGTTCTTGCACATGACAGAACTGTGGTCTTCGGTATTCCTTTCAACTAATATGTAGTTATTTCTCGCTGCCATTGTTTATTTTTAGAAATTTCATGCGTATTTTTTTACAGGACAAACTTGATTTTGAGTCACATTTTCCAAACACAAGGACTGCCTTTTCCGATTCACTTAACAACATTTATCTCAAACTGATTGACTTGTCGGAATCTGACGTGGACGTTGCTCAGGTTAATATTTCTTCTTTTCATTTAGTTGTATGGCCGTTATATACAAATGTCATCAGCGCTAGTCTGTTCCAGGAGTATCTCCTTTTAGAGGAATTGAGATTCGCGTTGGCAGAGGAAGAAAGGTTACAGTTGAAAGAAGAGAAGCTGAATGCTGAGGCCAACATCTTAAGGCTGGAAGAGGCTAATAGGTTGAGGTTGGAAGAAGCTGACATGTTGAAGTTGGAGGAGGAGAAGAAGAAAAAACGACGCGCGTTTATGAATTCGTCACATTTTCAAAAGGCTTTAAGTCGGTTACCACCCGACAAGAGGATTCTCATGGAACCTTTTTCGCCACAAAATAATCTGCAAGTTAAACGGCGTAAAATAAAAAAACACGGTCCTAACATGAACGACCCAACTATTGCTGAGGAGCTTAACAGAGTGAAACCTTGGGTAGAGGTATTGTGATAGTTTTTACGAACTTGTCAATATACTTGCTTATCAATAATGCTCTGTCAAACTAATACATTGAACATGTTTTCTAGGATCTAAGTAGATGGTTTCATTCTGTCGAAACTCTTTGGCTGTGTGATGAGATTGAAGAATTCCTCTGTGATCCTGATAGACACCGGTGTAAATTTCCATGGTCAGATGATTATACTGTAGATCGCAATTTCTGGCTTCACTTAGTTTTCTTAGACCCTGCTAGAAAAGGTTGGCTAACTGAGGAGGTTAGTTTATATACGCATTCTTATTCAGATTTTATTTTTTACCCTGTATTTGATTTTCACCATTTCTTAAATTGGTATTTTATTTGCGGCAAATACGCAGCATATAGACCTATGGGATGACTACATGTGGCATGTACGACCTCCAAATGCTAACTGGGCGATGGTTAGTAGTTACTTTGTTCAGATTATTCTTCAAAATGGCATGCCCGTGTTTTATGCAGACGGGACGAGGTATCCCATGCCTTGGAATGATGTTGAACAGGTAATACATTTACTTTTCATTTCCTCCTATTTTTACCATTTACGGTCACTCAATAATCAGGTAGTTCATGATAGCATCTTTAAAAACGGGATCTTTTAAAGTATGAACAAACTTGATATTTGTCCCTCAAATCATAAACTTGATATTTGTCCCTAAAATCACAAACTTTATCCACAACTTTTGATCTATCAGCAGTTCTTCCATTGCCACTAGTCGTGGTTTCTGTTAAAAGATGCTATTTGATGCATACTTTGAATAATTCGTCCAACAGAACCAAAAAAACAAACAATCATCCCCTAAATTTGATATTTACAATCGAAATCATCAAGTTTCTTCTTAGTCACAAAATACCTTCTTTTTGGACGGTGCTTCCAAAGTGCTATAATCTGTATGCTCCATCTCAGAATCTGAACCATAATCAACAGTTTTTTTGACCTATCTGCCATTCTCTTCTTTCTCCTTTGAAGCTTATCCTTGATCGCTAAAAGGGGTTTCAAAATCAGCAATATCTTTTACATATGTTAACCCTTGGCCTCCCTTGTCGCGCCGAACCTCTTACCCTGTGCTGCAACTTTCTGATTGTGTCATCCTGAGAAGCGGTTATTTGTTGTATGCCAGTGATCTTAGACTCCATTGGAGTAAATTTATCAGTCAATTCCTTTATAAGTTTCATGGTATCCTCATGATAACCTAACTAGCAGTGTTTTCGTAACACTAACAGTTTCTCCATGCAAGCTAGCAGTTGGAACAGTTTAGCACTCCAATCTTCCAGCCAAGTTATTATAATTTTTTTTACACAATGTTATTATTTATTTATTTATTTATGTATTTATTTAATGTTTCAATTCATTTTTTTTTACACTATAAGATCCAGCAGCAAAGTCCAAAAAAATCCTAGTGCTCATAAACATAGTAGTTATAACTTATAAGTGTAACCCAACCACAAAAACATGACATCCACTAGCAGGACTTAACAAAAAGAACAAGCAGTTGAATCATACACACTAGCCGTACTAAGATTTCCAATAGTAGTACTACCTTTGTTACAAAGTTTTGAAAAAAACATCTTGAGACTTGAGACCAAGTATGCATGAAATTTACAATCCAAAACTAGTTGATTTAAAGCCTTAAATGACTAGTCGAGCCTTCAACGTAGTTCTAGAACGTGCAGCAGCTTCATACTCACCTTCAGTGGTGGAATTCGCCATAATTATTTGCGTCTTACACTGCCATGAGATAAGTCTGCTTTCCAAAAACTGAGCCCATCCATTTGTAATCGTTCGATCCCAGCAGTATATTGATTACCCTAGCAGCAGTTATGGTAACACAAGCAGTAGTTAACAGTTGGAGCAACATATCAGGATCTACATAAGCAGACGAGTTTCCCAAAAGCAGTAGTTTCTATACAACCCAAGACCGTGCATGAAAACGTTCTCCATTATCTAAAACGTCCATTAGTAAGTAACATATTGCTTACCAGCCGTAAGCCATGTCAACAGCACATACAAACACGACAATTGTATTCTTGTATTTACCTTTGACCACATAAATAAAAAGTCACTTTTATTAATTTCAGATGTTGACTAACTATATCCTAATACACAGCCAACTTTCTTTTAGGTTTTTATTCCTCTCAACGAGATGTTAAACACTGTGTCTTGCCAATTTAACATACCTACAGAGTATTAGGTAACATGCTATGATAGCGGGGATACGCGTGACTATGAGTCACGTGTATGGTATGTCCGTGTTAGGGAGTGCTTACAGGTATCTTCTTATTATAACCCACTCATATTATTACTTGTTTGTTATACTTTGTGACCAGACACCATGCTTCTTATAACCAACATATATAATACAATTACGGACAACACATACATAAATAAACTTATACAGTAATTTGTTATACTTTGTGACCAGACACAAATACACCATGCTTGTAAGTAGTTGCCCATTATTTGTGTCTAGTTGCCCAAGAACAAATTTATTGTTGGCCAAAGTTTCTTGGGTGTTGTGTTGTAGCAGTTTGACTTTGAGTTTTGTGCACACTAGTTCCCTTTAAGTACATGCAACTATGTATCACCATCATTTCCTTACATCTATTCACCATTAATAAACCGTCCTTCTTATTTGAAATCCCAATTTTTATTTGCCACAACCAACAACATAGTTTCTCATAAACATTTGTTATACTTACTTGTCTATACTCTATAGTAGTAACATCAAACAAATACCACAACCAACAACAGATTATCTAAAATATGTGTAGATTAACTAGAACCAACCAAAAATAAAGTACATAAATCTGCTTGCTTCCGTATTTTAACAATTTATTTTCCTGATTTTAATTTACATTGTGTCCCGCACATATAATACGATATAGGAAATATATACTTAGCTACCAAGCTTGATTACTTTTAATTTACAACTGCACATAAGGTTCATGATTTAATAGGGCCACATATGATTTAGTTGCCCATCGTATGTATATGCTTGCCCAAAAACAATTAACTTGTTGGACACAAGTTTCTTTGTGCCTTTTTTGTGAAATAGTTAAAGTTGAAAAATTAATGGACTAGTTCCCTTCAAGTACATGCCACTAGCTACCACCATCATTTCATTACGTCCTTTCCTCATTAATAAAGTTTGTCCTACTTATGTGCATCCCCGATTTGGGTTTTTTACAAAATATCCATTCAATATTGAAATAGCACAGCCAAGTGCACACTTAGTCAGAATTTATGATATAAAAGTCTGAGTTATATTATGGTAGTGTATTATTACATAAAATATAAACGATATGTACATCTAATGTGTGTTAGTTGATGTAACCAAAAAGTAATCAATATAAACCTGTTTAATGGCGTCTATTTACAAAACATACTCAATTAATAATTTTTCTAACCTAAGGGACATAAAATTTTGTTGCATTTGGAATTAAACAAAATTCAAACTGGTTTAGTTGCCCCCAAACTGAAACTAGTTGCCCAAAATGGTTATCTTGTGGCCAGGAATCGATTGAGTACAAGAGAAGCTTCATTAATTAAACTTGGCCTAATGTGCAACAGTAATTACTTGACATGACTCAACTATTCACCACTTGACTATCCACATTAATTCAGATAGACTTCAATTCAAAATAAACTCCATGTCACCCCACCCCCGCTCTTTCCCCCCACCCCATTTGGGTTATATAAACGTATAGCATATATCCCAATATCATACAACTTTTGTCAGGGGACACACACTAGCCACAGCACAATTTACTACAAAAAAAATGGATAACTTACTTAAAGACATGGTTAACAACGTGTTTGTGCGTGACAATGAACGTGACTTCAAGTTCTTAAGTGACATGCATGCAAAGGTGATCGACTTAACCCGTCGTTGCACTGTGAGGGCCGAGCACATCAAGCAATTGGAGTGTGTGGTTGGGTCCAGGCTTGCCAGTGCTGTTTTGGAAATCCTGCGTGCAATTCAGGACGAGGAGCTTGAGAAAAACAGGACGCTGATGAGGCTAATGAGTGAGACTTAGCTCCAAGTTCTCAAAAAATCTCCTTTCGCAAAGCGCAAAAATTATTAATCTTCTACTCCTACCTTGTTATGTGGTCTCTCTCACGTTCTGTGATTGTCATATTTTGTGTTTTGTTCTTCATCGTTGCTACGTTATGTATTTTGTTATCCTTTAATGTTGATGAAATCTATTATGAATACAAATATTTCGAAGCACATGTCAAATGTTCGAACGTTGTTTATGAATCACGAATAAAAAACATATAATACTGTTGAAAACATATATAATTTACAACATGACACTAGATATCATATTTAATCCGGCTTGAACAAACAGATTTATTTCATCAATAATTTGGTGACAAACGTGGTTATTTCAATTATATAATACTAACATTTTTCTGACAAGCCTCTAACAAGATCACCCGTCTATTTATTTTAACAGTTTCTGTTATTCTACAGGTCAAACTACCAGTTGTTCTAGAGCAAGCAAACGTTTTTGATAAGACTTGAATACATCCGAATGACTATAAGATTTCATTTAGGTTAGCCGAAAACGTTCCTAAGCAAGGGGATTTTTGGTGATTGTGGTGTGTGGGTTTGTATATTTTTTATATCGACACATGGTCTATCCTTGCACGTTGATGATCCCGCTGACGTCGCAGCTAGCATATGGCGAGAAGATGATTCAGTTTTTTTATAAACATAGATTTTATCGTTTGTACTAACAGTTTTAAACTTATCTCCAACAGCACTTTCATTGTTTTATCATGCACCATCTATTGATATATTCATTCACACATAAGCCATTAATGACTAGACAATGGATTCATAACAACTATTTACTAGACTAAAGACACTTATAACATGCATACATAAACCAATAATCATACAATACCTTGCATGCATCAACCTTGGGTACGTGTAACATTCATTCAAAAAACAATGGGAGACACGACGTAAAAGTATGTACACATTTTACATCTAAATTTGTTGTACAGTACATATAATCTTTCTTTTTAAAACTCCACAACTCTAGTTCATTTATTCTTCATTTGGACGTCCATTTAATCATGACATTTGGCCGTCCATTCCAAGAAAAATTAAAAAAGGGCCACACATAGGTTTGTCAATTAATTTATTCCCATATCATTACACAAACACACTACACATAAAAATTTATAACAAATTAACCAAAAATTTCCCTATTACTATTTCCATATTAAAATAAACGGATCATACTTTTCATACTATTAATAAGTACATTATTAATAGTAAAATAATAATACAACCTTTCCTAATATATATCAAATCTTCATATAGATCACATTTGTACACAAGTCATAATGCCAATCTCCCAACCCTTTATTTCATCAAAAAATGTTGCTAAGCCTCCAGTTGCCTTATTTGATTTCAAGCCAAGGTATGCCTGCCATTACCTTTCGTGATTGTCACTTGCCCTTACTAGGTTTTTGTCCATACTTGCTAATCTCATTTGTATACATTTATTTACCTTTATTACAGGAGTACTACACGCTATGTATCTGAGAATCTTGTAGTTGAGATTCACTACGATGGTGAGTTCATTCGGTTGCCCAAATTAACTTACGCGTATGGGCGCACCCTTGTGCAAACGTTCAGTAAGTCCACAAGGATGAACTTTAATCAAATGCTTGACTTTTTGGCCAACA
>OU343223.1:54012453-54114987 GCA_910596185.1 Chrysanthemum makinoi | reverse complement strand
GACCACTTTACTTTATGCATGGAGTTATAAGGATGGTGAGGTAGGTATTAGTTCCCACGATCCGCCAGAACCGGAGGGATCTACCCAGGGACAATCCACAGTGTAGAGTCCTTAGTATGATGAAAAAGGAGAAAAGTGAGATATGGGAAGAGTGCGGACTGAGACATAGCTAGTACTGGAATAAACCCAACAAGGTTCTAGTTATGAAAGTCTCGGTAAGCCTTCAAGGGGTTGAAGAATGAAAAATAATTGAATGAGAAAAGGGTGAAAACAACTAGCCCTCCATTAATTCAACCTTAGGGCAGAAACCGGGTTCAATACATATGCTACTGGTGGTTACTAAGGTAACACTGGTATTGAAGACAAGACGTCATGGACCCAGTGACGCACTGCACTAAACTTCCCAAGCTACTCAAGTTCCTCTTAAAAGGGCTTGTTTCATTCTCACGGGGAACCGACATTATCTATCGACTTTCTCCTAGAGATTGTTGATATTGAAGAAGGAGACCCTCTCCATAGTCTCCGATATAGGAAACCAAATGTGCACTATTGAGTCTAGAGCCACGAGATCATCAAATAAATCTCATTAGGACACTGTCTATGAAGACTCTTTGTTTCACACAATGTGGAAAGAGAGGTTATATCTTATGAGTCCTACGCATTATCCTTGTAGTATTGTCAGAACATCTGAGTGATATGCAAACATATTCACAATGAAGATGGAAAGCCTTATGGAGCCAACATCAAACAAGCTCCTGGTGGGTGGCATGTGAGATCTATCCAATAGATCAACCATGTGACAACTGAACATAAATAATGGGGCGATTCATAATTATGATTCAATCCTGGTTCAGGTTAAGGATTGACGGATACCTTTGAAAAACCGGTCGTTGTGCTTAAAAGTTCTTTTCTATAGCACATCGACTGTGTATTAATGTTTCAAAATTAAAGGGTATTTATGATTGATAATTGATTTTCCATAAAACCTTCGTTGTATTGCAAAACACTTTCTATTAAGCAATACACGATTGTTTTCAAATCATTTTCATTAATCAATGAATCTCAATTCGCTGGTTCACTCACTCCGTGTTGTCTTCTTTGAGACAATCCGGTTTGAGAACTGTTTCAGCTAGAACAGATCGCGAAACCCGCAGCGCAAGGAGATTCTTGAGATTCTACGCGCCGATCACAAGTCACTATCTAGATGAAGGCAGTGATCAGACAGCTAAGAAACTTAAAGAAACTCGGGTCGTGTATATCAAAGGGAAAGTGGGCCGTGTACTCAATTCAACGAAAGTGATCAAAGACACTTTCGTGTATTTTATTGCTAACTGTTGTTTGCAGGTACACTTGGACGGTTGTAGCTGATCAGAATTGAGAAGTCAATCCAAAGCCGTATGCTCACAGCATCCACACTTAATTGAAGAAATCATGACTAGTGCATATCTACATAACCTGGCTCTGATATTATTATACTATGTTTCTGCTACGCTGCTGCAAAAATCATGAGCCAGTAAAGCTTCCGCTAATCTGATGGAAAGATGTCATGATCCAGAAAGTGTGAGCATGTTGGTCCAAAATTCACAACATCATATGAAGGCAACACAACAAAGGGTGATCCAGAGATTTACTGTGGCTGATGGTCTCAAAGAAAGCTCGAAGATCATCAAAGATGTGGATCAGTTAAAGGCCTCCACTAAAAGTACAAATCAATGCAGACTTTGAAGTATCACTACTAAAGTACAAAGATTGCGGGATTGAAGAATTGAAGTCTACGAGCTCGAGCATGATGATAAAGATAGAATGCTAGGATGCAAAATGTATTTCATGGGGTGACCTCCCTTAAGGGGAGACTGTTAGGATTTAGAAAATCCATAGTGAAGAGTCGGTCACCCCAACTTTAGTCTAGCATATGTTAGCTCGTAGACATTACGTTATTTACTAGTCATTTAGTTAGTTACTTAGTTTAGTGCAACACCGTGGAGGAAGGACGGGTCTTTACCCACTGTATGCCTGATCCACAGTCCGAAGGAGGACGTTTAGTATGTAACTATAAATACCCTCTACCTCCCAAGGTAGAGGGTTGGACCTTTCATTCTAATCTAACCTTTTATGTTTTCTTTCACTTTCTCTCTCTAGAAAGGCTCCCATCTTTCACTTTCTCTCTCTAAACTCTAAACTATACGCCCCATATTTTTGATTGTTTGTGTGTTTATGAAATCCAATATGTTACAAAACTTGCAACCTGTGTGTTCACAACCCACTGCATAAAAGTAGTATGTCCAGTAGTCAAGTATACGTTGTCATGATAGTTCACAATATAGCACCACGTATATAATAATGTATGCCAGGCAAAGCCCCTAGAATAAATAATATGCGTCCCGTAATATAGTGAACGAGAGGTTGGCCGACCTCTAATAGCGCTATCCATACTACCTACTGATAGGAGACTAACAATGCGAATGTACGAACAGTACATCATACAACTATTATATACAATTAAGAACGCTCCGAACATGGGAGACTTTGCACGCTCCACCAATAAGGCGAGACTTTAGGTCAAGAACGCTCCACCAATAAGGCGAGACTTTAGGTCAAGAACGTTCATTAAGTTCAAACAAGTCATAAGTTCGTAATTAAGTTAAAGGGTTTGATTCAAGTTCAAAAGTTCAAGTCAAAAGAGTTCATAAAAAAAATAGTAATCAATTTAGTTCGAGTATGATTCATGCATGTCACCCCAAAATATAGTAAAAACGGTAAAAAGGGGATTGTGAATACTCACTTGGTACAATGATTATGATGACAAAAGTGGATATACTGAAATGAGGCGCAATCTCTAACTGCAACCTATTATGAATGATATGAGCTAATATAAGTCATGAAATAATGTTGTGCATGCAAACTCATATGATATCCATACCACTTGTGCATTTGAAAATAAAGTTTATCATCGAAAAATTTACGCTTATATATATTGAAACAACATCCCACGATAGTCGTTTAGAAATAAAACAAGAATTTATAGTTTTTCGTCGTAAAATAATATACTTTGACAACTCATGAAAATAACTAAGTAACCTCGCGAAGCTTAGTCGCAAAATGGTGAATATTAAGTATTAGTGTTGAAGAAAATAGTTGTGATCGTCATATTTCAAATACGTATATCTTAGTCGTTATTGGTCCGTTTTCTACAATCTATATATCCTTGGTTTCGTGTTAATGCATACTAATATATTTTTGATAAGTCGACTCATTTAGATTATGTTTAAAACTCGGTTTTGTCCCTTAAAATTCCCTTGACAGCAAGTATTATTTCAGAAAATTGGTTTTCGTCGTTAAACTTGAAAATAGCGTATCTTTTTCGTTATAAACCCATTTTAACCCGTTCAAGCGACCACGGTTTCGTTTTTAAGTATATTTTCTGAAAATATAACCCAAAATATCCCCTGACCTACTGATTTTTCCAGATTTCACAAAACGGAACAGCCAATAATTATATTTCGTCGAAAATGACTTTTCTAGTTTGAAACTTGTTCTAAACCATTTCGATCAACACCAAAGCTATTCTAAACCTACCATACACCTTCTTAGGGTGTCATGGGCTCCTAAACTCCACAAACATGATAAGGTTCATAAGGATATTAATAGGATAATTTAAACTCATTATAAGTAGTAAAATCAAGTATAAGTGGTATTGATCATAGAATACTTGCATGTTTTTCTTACTAGATCATAAAAATAAATCAAGTAATAGTATGAAAGATTAGGAAAATTATTTAAAACACTTACTTGAGTGATTGAAGAGGTTTAGGTAACTAAGTACTTAATTCACTACAAGAAAAGGGGGCTTATAGGACGCCTGTTAGTGTCCTATAAAAATAGTTTATAGGACCTTTAACGTAATAGGACCAAAATAAAAGTGTCCCGTAGGAAGGGGTTGTAATAGATATTTAGGACATTTATTGGCGTCCTAATAAACTCGAACCTTTTAAAACTAATTCTTGGGTTCCATAAAAATGTTTATGCGACCAAAGTAGCGTCCTAATAAACCACATTAGGTTCTAGGTTTCAGATTTGAATTAGGTTCTCTAATAATGACTTGAAAATCAACATATTTTAAAGTTTAATTTTGTAACACATAAAATAAGCAACAAGTAAAACATTGAATTGTAAAGATTTTATGTTCGAATAACCTTTTATGTTTAATTATAATAATACCTAGCCGAATATGCGTCTTATAAAAGTTGATATTATAGGACCCATAACTAAGTGTCATATTAAAATACAATCTAATAAGACCAAATAGAAAAAGTGTCTCATAAGATGTATTATAATAGGACCTTTATAACAAATGTCCTATTAAGTTATATCATGATGAGACCATATCTAAAAAGTGTCCCATAAGATGTATTATAATAGGACCTTTATATCAAATGTCTTATTAAGTTATATCATAATAAGACTTTATTAAAAAAGTGTCTCATAAATTAACTTAATAGGATTCACATAAAAAGGGTCCTATTTAAAACCACTATAATAAGACTCAAAATTTAATTGGTCCTATAAAACGTTTTTTAGGACCTCATTCAAAAAAGCGTCCTACAGAAAGGTTCTATAAGCCCTCTTTTTTTGTAGTGATTACTTCAAGGTTTTTATTTCAAAACCTAATATAGAAGCATACTATGTTGTCAGGATCCCGATCCTGATCTTAGGATCTTACGATGTTACGATACTGTAAAGCAAAAACGATCCGGATCTTACATAGGATCTTTGCAAGCTTAAAATCTTATAGAATCCCGATCTTGACCATACGATCTTACGATCTAATCCGATCCGATCTTACTCTTCTCGGATTACAAACTAAAAAACTACAAATTTATGGGTTGTTTGTTTGTAGAATTCAAAAAACAACATGTTAATCTTTTTAAATAATCATAATTTAGGACAATATTTATATGAAACATTCATAGTATTTTGTGGTTATAATGTATTAGAATTTGTAGATTTGTATAAAATTACATAAACTATTAAGAAATAACATTGAGTAGGATCTTAAGATCCCGATCCGATCTTACGATCACGATCTTGCAAAGACAAAAACGATCTTGGGTAGGATCCCGATCTTGACAACCTTTACTAAAGTTGTTTAAACACTTGATCTTGGAAAATCTATGGTTTCTCCTTGATGTTCTTGCTTGGTCGATCCACCCCAAAAGAGAAGAGAGAAAAATGGCTAGTGTTTTTGCTTGAAGATATTTAGTATGTATTACTTAGTATAAAAGATATAATATACAAATATCTAGCCAAAGTGAGTATGTGTACACTTATTTGGACAAGATAATTAATAAAAAGATGACGGCGGCAATGGGATAAGGGAGAGGGATTTGGTGTATTTTTGATGATTAAATGTGTTTTAAGTTAAGTATTATGTATGTTTTGTACATATAATTAGTTATTAAGTGTAGCGTTAGCTAGAAATCGATTTTAACAGAACAAAATAAAATATAACGAAGTCATAAAAATTATAAAAATGCATTTCTCGCAAGTATTGAGTGAATAAATAATTATCGAATAGAATTTACGAAAACCGTCGTAAATATATATATATATATATACATATACATATATATATATATATATATATATATATATATAACATTTTATATACCAAAATAAATTCAAAACATCGGGTAAACTAATAATATAATTTTTATAGTCTTAAAATGAGTATAAAAATATATTCGGATAATTTTCGGAAGTGTCAGATCAATTATTCAAAATAAATGATCGTGCGATAGCGTTTATTTAATAAATAAATATATGTTAATGAAATATGCAAACCCATGCATGAACTAATATGAAAATGATGTTACGGATGATATGTAGACTAACTCTAGTCTATATGAAATGTCCTCAATGATGTTTCATGAATACGCAGCTTAACCCTCACGGTTACACGAATTTGATACTCGTAAACCTAGTTTACGAAAAATGATGAATAAAAATCATGAATATAAATTTTTCTCCGGGAATGAATAATGTTTTGTGAATAGTAAAATTTTGAAATAACATCTCAAAATATTAAATCGACTTAAAAAACGATGAATAGTAAAATGATGAATAGTAATCGATGAATAGTAAATTCCCGAGATGAATAGTAAAAATTTCAAAGTTTGTAAAATGACCTGAAATTGAGAATTGTCACATGAAAAGAGGGGATCAAAATTTCTAGTATGATGATCGGGTGAGAAGAGTATGTCTTAAACCCCCAACTAGTATTATTACTTTTAGATAGTGTGTGTGGAAGATTGGGAAAGCCTGTGTGGGGAAAAGAGGAAGGATAGAGGGATCAAGAATTTGTGGGGAGAGAGGAGGATTTTTATACTCGGTGTATTGTAGACTTCATGAAAATACTATAGACACACTGTCTTTCCTCACAAAAGCACTGTAGACCAAATTTTGCACATTAGAAACCACGACAAATATTACTCCGTATATTATTATAATATCTTAAACATAGCCATTGTGTATTTTCACAACAATAGAACAAAACTAAAACTTTGGTAATTTTCATGATTAATGTGAAGTTTAAGCGACTAAATTTTATGTACCATTTTACTTTGAACATAAAGCAAAACTAAAACAAAAGCATCAATCAAGTTAATCATCTTCGTATTATTGACCCTTTCCAAATTCCAATCATAAAAACTACACGGACATATCACACAAATTCATCAAAGTAGAGGGGTTAAGTTGATGACTACCAATTCTACACCTACCATTCGCTTAACGTCTCAATCGTGCATTTTTTAAAGGAAAATGATAAATGGACCTAACTAAAGAGGCTTAAAAGGAGACCTACCGTAAAAATGAATTGTACAGTAACAGTATTGTACAATTCATTTATGCGATAGGTCTCCTTTTAGCCCTCTTAGTTAGGCCTATGTATGAATGCTCTTTTTTAAATCATGCATTTTTTAGACTTTTCGTCTTAAGTTACGTGCCCGATTGACTCCTACGTTATCCATCCTATCCACGTCATAAGTTTTAAATAAATAATAAAACCCCCCGTACTTGCTTCCTTCCACGCCAATCACAATCTTGATACACGCAAACATGTCATCATCATCATCATCATTATCCGACGAACAAGCCACCAGCCGTCGCATCCGCCACCTATCCCTCCACCTCAACCCACCATCCAACAACAACAACAAGAACCTGATCAACCTCGGACCATGTTCCAGTCGTGCAAAAAAACCAAACGTCAACGTGACCAGCCTGTCATCTTACCTGAGAGGAAACAACAGAGACATACAAGAAAAAATATTTGATTATTTCAACAACGTAAGGCCTGATCTTCAAACACCAATTGAGATATTGAAAGATGATTACAGGGAGCTTTGTATGAGACAGCTTATGGGTGTTGTAAATGAAGCTGGTGTTAAGCCTTTTCAATATGTTTCTCATGATCCTATGAAATATTTTGCTATTGCTGAAGCTGTTGGTAGTGTTGATATGTCTCTTGGTATTAAAATGGGTGTTCAATATAGGTACCACTTTCTTTTCTCTTTTTATTTCGCTCACTTTTCTGCTTTATTAATTCACAAATACTTAGGGTGCGTTTAGTTGGAGTAGGGTGAGCAATCCGACCGGATCTACCGATAAAACCGACCGGACCAACGGTCCGGTCTCGGTCTAGTGTTTTTCATTATTTTGGTCTCGGTCCGGTCCGTGGTACAAACCGAATATTTAGCCTATTTGGACCGACCGACCGAAGGATTGACTGAAGGACCGACCAGACCGGTCCAAACCGAGACCGGACCGATCTTCGGTCCTGTCTCGGTCTAGAGTTTTTGCCTAACTCAGTCTCGGTCTAGTTCGGTCTTTGCCGGTCCGGTTTTTAGACTGCGAGCACCCCTTAAGTTGGAGAAAAAATTCTCTTGTTTTCTATCTCTAATTATCTAAAAATCTGAAAGGGAAATTTATCTAAAAAAAACACTTGAAAATATAGAAAACGCGTTTAGTTGATGTTTGTATTTTCTATTTTGAAGAAAGGGAGTGAGGTTGTGGGTTACAAAGGGAAACAACTAAAATTTGTTTTATAATTTTTCTTGTTAAGCTAAGAAATAGGGTATTTTGTGTTTTGCAAAATATTTTGTTGGAAAACGCTGATTTGAACACGATCATTGTTTTCCTTGTTTTTCCCCAACTAAACGCACCCTTAATATATATATTGGGAAGTTTGATCGAGTTTACACTATTATTTGAAATTAATTATTATTACAATAAAGAAAACATTTTTTCGAGCTGCAATTTTTTTATGCTCATAATGGGTTTTGTTGGGTTTTAATTCGGTTCAGCTTTTGTAGTTTGTTTTGTTAATTTGTGTTGAAATATGATTAAATTGACGTTAGTAATAAATATGTTTTTATACATTATTTTGAAATTTGTTACTTATGGATGCTTTAAGATTAGATATTACTATATGTTAGTATCTTGAATGATAGTTTATTTGTTAATTAATGTTAAAAGATCAATAATTGATGCTACTTGTTTGATAATTCTATATTTTGTTAGTACTAAAGAATGAGTTGGTATTGAATATTTGGATTTGTTATGTCCTGAATTTACTTGTGGGGACCTATGGATTTTACTTCTTTCTACCCTTTTGTTGTTTATGTTGACTCTTTATAGTTTAGAGGTATGGATATGCTGTAATTTGACTTGTTATATACCATACATTATTGATGTTGGAAGATGATTGTTACTAGATGCTAGCTTTTGTTTGTTATTTGATTCTTCCATAATCTGTTGGGAAGATTAATTTAAGAATAAGATTATATGCATTTGAAATGACTAGAGTAGGATGATGTTTCAGTTGATGTATTTATTGTACCTAATTGCTCCTCTTATGTTGCTCGTGTTTCTGATCCAAGCATAGATCACTGAAGCGAATGAAATATAAAAATGTAACTTTCTAAAAAAATGTTCGCAATGAACTTCTAGTCATTAGATGCCCGATATGCGATTTTATCCTAAAAAATAGCAATGAAACTAGGCAGAGTTAATCTTAGTGAAAAATAGAAAATCAAATGCTGGTGGTGGACAACCAAAATTTAAATTAATGAAATTCTCTCCCTAAGCTATTGACAGGGTATGGTACTTTTTGAACAGCAGAACATAAAAATTTGTAAGAAGTATCTACAATAGGAAAAGTTACAATTGCATTAAATTTTATGCTACATTTATTATCTTTTCTGCTTCACTCTATGCAGAGTTATGTTTTGAGACCTTGATCTTCGGCTGCTTATATCTTGTTATAGTAATTTTTCGACTTCATGTGTGTATGCAGTCTATGGGGAGGCTCCGTTATAAATTTGGGTACCAAGAAACATAGGGATAAGTACTTTGAAGGTATCAACAATCTGGAGTATCTTGGCTGTTTTGCCATGACAGAGCTTCACCATGGTATGCCTCTTCTTTTACTTCTTATAAAGGTAGCAAACCGGGCGGCTCGGATGGGTTGGGTAACAAGTCAAATTGGGTATGACATAACACATGTAAGTTGTTTTGATGGGTCAAATTGGGTAAGGTTGGTTTAACCACTAACTGCTGTCTTCTCTATGGATTTTTATAAATAATATACTTATTAGTTATGATTATAAAAATATTACAGCATTAGTGATCTATCTTTAAATTCAAACAATGTAGGAGGTTATAAACTAATGATTATGTAATAAGCTACTTTAAACCCTGTCAGCTGGTTTCCCTTTAGTTAACCTTCTAAATTTACCCGTTTGACCCATCAGCATTCAGTTGATGCCCATATCAACCCATTTTCATAACTAATGACTAATGAGCTCTCTTTTTGACTGTTTGCCCTTAAGGTTCAAATGTTCAAGGCATCCAAACAATTGCGACCTTTGATCCCCTCACTGATGAATTTGTCATCACCACACCGAATGATGGAGCCATTAAATGGTGGATTGGTAATGCTGCAGTTCATGGAAAATTTGCCACAGTTTTTGCCAAACTAATGTTACCGACCCATGATACAAAGGTTGTTTCCGATATGGGTGTTCATGCTTTCATTGTTCCAATACGAGACCTAAAAACGCACCAAACTCTCCCAGGGGTTGAAATAAATGATTGTGGCCATAAAGTAGGTCTAAATGGAGTAGACAATGGTGCATTGAGATTTCGTGATGTAAGAATTCCCAGAGACAATCTTCTTAACAGATTTGGTGATGTGTCAAGAGATGGTACTTACACAAGTCCCCTTCCAACCATCAATAAACGATTTGCAGCCACATTAGGTGAACTTGTTGGTGGGCGAGTCGGGCTTGCTTATACGTCAGTTGGTGTGCTCAAAGTTGCGGCCACTATTGCTATCAGATACTCGTTACTTAGACAACAGTTTGGGCCTCCAAAGCAGCCGGAAATTAGTATTCTTGATTACCAGTCGCAACAACATAAACTGATGCCTATGTTAGCATCGACTTATGCGTTTCATTTTGCTACTGTGAATTTGATTAAAAAGTACGCTGAAATGAAGAAAACACACGATGAACAATTGGTGGCGGATGTTCATGCACTCTCAGCTGGACTCAAATCTTATGTGACTTCTTATACGGCTAAGTCATTAAGCATATGCAGGGAGTCTTGTGGAGGCCATGGCTATGCTGCTGTTAATCGATTTGGCAGCTTGAGGAATGACCATGATATTTTCCAAACTTTTGAAGGAGACAACACTGTGCTTCTACAGCAGGTATGGTCACTTTCGAGAATGTGAAGATGGTTTATCTTTTAAAATCAAAAGAGATGATATCTTTCGACCGATTTATAT
Source organism: Chrysanthemum makinoi (assembly GCA_910596185.1). NCBI lineage: Eukaryota > Viridiplantae > Streptophyta > Magnoliopsida > Asterales > Asteraceae > Chrysanthemum > Chrysanthemum makinoi. Next base: position 54,104,138 of record OU343223.1, on the reverse strand, counting down.
ATGGGTCGATTGTGTCATATATTGTCTTCAAGGGTTCAAATCACTGTATTAAAAGTAGGATTAGAATCTGTTGTAATAAAATAGTTTTATACTATTTGTTAAAGGGGTATACTCTTGCAACCATATTTAACACATTAATTTGATCATAAAACAAGAAAAAAACATATACAATGTTTGTGGTCAACACAGGAAGACCTGTTTTGACTATTGTAAAAAACTGTTTGTACTCAATCCACCCATTTTGCTATTTCTAGGTTTCTTGAAAACATGATAGATGGTCGATATTTGTCTTGGTTCACTATTTAAGCTAAGAAACTATTGTTTATTCTCTTCTATTTCTCAGGTGGCAGGTGATCTCTTGAAGCAGTACCAAGAGAAGTTTCGTGGTGGGACATTTGCTGTTACATGGAACTACTTGAGAGAGTCAATGAATACATATCTTTCACAGCCGAATCCAGTGACCAGTAGGTGGGAAGGAGAAGACCATTTACGAGATCCTAAATTCCAGTTGGATGCTTTTAGGGTAATCTTCAATTTCTTCTTGAAATACTCCTTATCGATACAATATAGGAATTTTATCATATTATCAACTTTTTATACCAAACTCATTATATCCATGGTCTCATGCTAATGCACAATATGTAAATTTGAATTAAAATCTAATGGATCGACAGGAAACAAAGGTATTTTCTTTTTGGATAGCTTAAAATGCAACTGTTAACTTTTTATTCAAGATATGGGGAGCATTGTATTATAAGATTAATGTTATCCATCCCAGAAAGTCCGTGTTTGACTTTTACCGGAAAACACTCAACGTTAACTATGTATTGATAGATAGTCAAACATTTGCACTTAGAGATGATAAACTAAATTTACATATGGCATTAATGGGTTCAGTATCGGACATCTCGGTTGCTTCAAAGTGCTGCTGTCCGACTACGAAAGCATACAAAGACTCTTGGCAGCTTTGGTGCATGGAATAGATGTTTAAATCATCTTTTGACACTAGCAGAATCCCACATAGAAACCGTTATCCTTGAGAACTTTATTGAAGCGATAAAAAGGTATGTAAATATTACTTTTTAAATTTCCTCTTGATGTTGCTTGTATATTTTTCAGGTGGCAAATTGGGCCGATTGGGTTATGTATTTTCCAATATCCATTTAACCCATTTCCCTGTTTATTTATTTTTTACTTGCGTGACCCGTAGGATATAAAACAAACCCGAGTTGACCGATTGATAAGTAAATTGGTCAAAATTGCCACCTCTGCTGCATATCTATGCGATCTAATGTTGCTTTATGGTCTTGTCTAATTCAGCTGTCCAGATGCAAATTCTCGAACTGCTTTAAAGCTTGTTTGTAATCTTTATGCCTTGAATCGCATATGGAACGATATAGGAACTTATCGAAATGTGGACTATGTTGCTCCTAACAAAGCCAAGGTAAAACTTCAGTCGGTACCGTTGTTATAAATTTCTTAGGTGCGTTTTGATTTTTGTAAGGGTCAAATAATCAGTTTTAAATAATTACATATTTACACGTTCTTTAAACCTAGTTTTTGAGACTTCCTACACATCTCTTTTTACATATTTCCTTTATGGTAATTTATCTTTATCTATATTAGAACTTGCCAAACACTCGTAACAACTACTTGTATTCTTAATTTATACAAATTTAAACAATAAAAGCACATGCTAATGTTATCTGCTAAATTTCAATTCATTACATCTGATTAAATAATATCAGTATATCACTTAATTATATTTATAGCGCACATTCAAATGGTCCAAACAACCCCTTAGAATATATATGGTCCTAGACATGAGTGAAATGGGTCGTGTTTGGTTAATTTGCGCAGGCAATCCACAAGCTGGCGGATTATTTAAGTTTTCAGGTGAAGGACATAGCCAAAGAACTTGTTGATGCATTTGATTTACCCGATCACGTGATAAGGGCACCAATCGGCAGGCAATCACCGGGCGAAGCTTATGCAGAATACACTCAGTATGCTGGCTTCTAGCCAAGAAATAGAAGAAAGGCAAAACACTACGCTCAAGTCTTGATAATAATGAGCAAAATGTGAAATGTGATACTTTTTTGTTTCATACGTGATTGACTATTATATTTCCACAATATCTTCAATGGCAAATTGCTCTTACAGGTTTCCTGGCTATGTATCTGCTCACCTACTGCGCGCGCACACACACACCCGTACATATTATAAGCACAATGACTTCAAGACAAATTTACAATATTTTTTGGCCATACAGTTTGGTCTAAATCATTATTTTTGCTACTGGACCTGTATAGGGTCTAAAGAGCCTTTGTATATAAGATAAAGTCATAAATCGGTCACTTTTTATCTTGTATCTTTAATGATTCACTTTAAAATCCAAAGCAGAATCTTTTTGACAACAAAAGTGACACTAGTCTCTTTGTTTGCATGGAGAGAATCAGATTAAGAAAAATTCTAGTGTTTGTGACTCATCTTGTCAGATTCCCCACTCCTTTATCATAAAATTACAATAACTCACCTTCATAAAAACTATGCCTTTGATAAAGTATATTAGATTCCCACATATTCATTTCATAAATCTTAAACTTTGGATCTTTACAACTTTTTTTTCTTTCTTTTTCTTTTCAAAGTCCAACTCATGCTGCTTCTAAAATTATGTCAATATGTTTATAACAACACAATATACTACATTTGTGTCCATTTTTCTAACAAGCCAATCACAAAATGGGTGTCTCAAATTCGAAATCCAACACATGTGAGCCGTTGCGTTTATGCAAAGAAAGAAAAAAGTTTATGAAACAAGCTATTGATTCAAGGTACAATTTAGCAGCTGCTCATGTTGTTTATATGCAATCCCTTCAAAACATAGGAATAGCACTACGTAAGTTTGCAGAAACTGAAGTATCCTCAGATTTATTCAACATACCACAAATTGGCTGCAATGCTGACACTGGTGGTCAAGCTGGCGAATTGGGTTCTTCACAACCACATTCGCCTAATAATTTAGCGTTAAGTTACATGAAATCTGACAGTGCTAATGCAGTAACTGTTAATATTCATCCATCCATGGTTAGTGATAGTAATAAGGTTTACATGGATGATGTCGAATCATTGCCACCACCACCACCTTTGTCGTGGGACTACTTTAATCCGTCTGATGGGAGCTTTAGATTGATGGGTCATGAACGGTTTCGTGTTAACCTTAATGATGCTGATAAAGATATTGATTTAGGTGATTTAAAAGGTTTCGTTACTCCTCCTGAATCAGTGAATAGGGACCAAAATGGGCATGATTTTGATAATGTGGTTGATGGTGAAGTGAATGAATCGCGTTTGATATGCAAAAATGATCGAATTGAACAATGTGATTCAAAAGATGGCTGTTTGGCTGTGGAAGAAACAGAGGATCCTTCTGAGTTTATTACTGACAGAGCTAAGGATTTTCTTTCTTGCATTAAAGACATTGAGGATCACTTTATGAGAGCTTCAAAATCAGGGATTGAGGTCTCGAGAATGCTTGAGGCGAATAAGATACAAGTTAGCTATGCAGAAGCAAAAGGTATATAACGTTTGGTTTAAATTTATATAAATGTTAGTAGAAGTTTTACTAGATTAATTATTGTAACAGTTTTGATTAGTTAATTTAAGATGAATGCTTGATTTTAGGTAGCTCAACGGGATCATCTTTGTCGCTCCTAACTTGTTTCAGAGCACACACCACACTCGTTTTACATGGTAAGTTTCATAGCTTTACTAAAAGTATAATATTTGTTGCTTTTGTTATTTATGTCATGAAACTTATGATCATGTGACAAGTTTATCCCTTCAGTACATAATAAGCACAGTATCTAGATTGGGAGTTTGAAGGTGAAAAAGCCATTCAAATGATGTAGGTCGGCTGAAATGTGCACTAATAATGAATGGTTTTCATAGTCACTTATGTAGTACTGAACTAAATCTGTTTCCTAACTTGTCTGAATCAGCTTTCACCCGGAAATTGTGGACAGCTTTTTTGTCAGGTTTAACCATAAGGCCAAGCAAGAGCTTTATGCCTCAGTTTTTAAAGGGACACATAATCGTTATAACTTGTGAAATTGTTTAAGAGAGTTGGAACAAAGATACATTGTTTTGACATGTTAGCTCATTGTATATCCGAAATTGGCCAAAGTTAAATACTTTGAGAGAAAATGACTAGTTATTCATCCGATTTTTATAATGTATTTTGCTTATTGTAAACTATTTGATGTTACTTAATGTTCAAGTAAATAATCTACTAAAGGTAGTCATGACTCACGGAAAGCTTAAAAAACTTGAAACAACCAGAAATCCCTTGAAGGTCCTGAATTGATGTACAAAGTATGGTTTGCTCCTTTAATGCCCCCGTCGAGTAACTCGTTTTAGGCCTCGCTTCATGTTAAGCCAAATTTGATTTTTGTTATACTAAAAAATAGGGGAGAACGTTGGTGCAAATCTAATAATAATGGAACTTTCATTTTAGACACGTTGTGATGATTGACAAAATCAGCTATTGATTTTTAACTAGTTTTACATTTATTTATTTATTTTATATTGGTGTGTGTCTGGTATGCAGAACCTCCGCAAACCGCAAAAGTCATTACATGGAAGCGATCATTGTCTACGCATCCATCATTGTCACCTCAACCAGACACACAATCAAACGATGATAACGGGAACGATTTCATAGAGGACTTTTGTATGATTGCAGGAAGTCATTCTTCAACTCTTGAGAGATTGTATGCTTGGGAAAGGAAACTCTATGATGAAGTGAAGGTAGAGTTTATCTTTAGCTTAATCATAAGGCTTGTAATACAGTTTCGCCGTATATAATAACGAAAAAAGTTGATACGAATTGTTTTATGTTTATATTTTCAGGCGAGTGAATGTATTAGAAAAGATTATGATAGAAAGTGTGATGAACTTAGACACCAATTCGCAAAGGATCTAAAGCCTGATTTGATCGATAAAACTCGAGCTTTTACTAAAGATTTGCATTCACGTATGACGGTTGCATTGCATACAGTTAACTCCATATCTAGACGCATTGAGGAAATAAGGGACGAAGAGTTACAACCGCAACTTGTAGAACTCATTCAAGGGTAAGCATCAATTTTATTTTAGATTAGTTCTATCAAAATAGTTTATGGCAAAAGAGTAATTTAAGATTAGTCATGGGGAATTGATTTGCACACTTTGAGGATTGATTGAGACACTCCATCTGTGCATTAAATACTTGTGTTGTATTAAACATTCTGCTTCAACTGCTTATACCTTGAGTGTGCAAATAATTTTTTAGAGTGTGCAAATTATTAGCCTCAATCATGTGTGTTTTTGGGCGGAAATGGCCAAATGAATTCGAAAATATAAGTTGGGTCGCCTAACTGCTGAAATATCGTATGGGGTACACACATAAGTAATAGTGTTTTGGAAGTATAGTGACTTTAACCTTAGATATCATCTCTTATAATGATGAAACGAAAATTGAAAGTAAAATGTGATTAAACTGTGCAGATTACTAAGGATGTGGAAGTCAATGCTCGAATGCCACCATACTCAATACATAACAATCTCATTAGCTTACCATTCAAACACTTCAAGAACCAAGAGTCAACACGGTGAAACCAAGAACCAGATTTTGGTTGAGTTGCAGCATGAGATAGAATACTTTGGTTCAAGTTTTTCAGATTTGGTCAAATGCTATACTTTATATGTCGAATCAATCAACAGTTGGCTCCAAAACTGTATAATTCTACCTAAGGAAAGGGCCAAAGGCAGGCGAGCTTTCTGTCCTCAGAGAGCTGTGGCCCCACCAATATTTGTTATTTTTCGGGATTGGTCAGCTGGGATTCAAAATCTGCCTTCTCAGAAACTAAGCGACACCATTAAAGACTTGTTATCAAATGTTCGTCTCCTTTATGATGCAGAACTTGAAAATAGACATGAGATGAAGAATGATGATGATTTGGGGTTGAATTTAAGCATAATTCATTCAAGTTTGACTAAGGTTCTTGATCGTTTGACTAAATTCTCTGAAGATTCAATGAAGATGTATGAAGATATTAAACATAATAGCGAGACTGCTGGAAATGCATACTCGAGTTATAGACCACCACCCAAACCTTTTTAGCATATGAAAATTTCCAGTCTTTGTTTTGGTGGTTGTTCTTACGATATGATCACACAAACTTGTGTCATCCTTTTTTCATACGTTTTCGTCCATTTTTATACATTTTTTTTTTCTCGTTGTCTTACGTTTGAATACATTTTTGTTCGTTTTTATACTTTTTCGTCCGCTTTTATACGTTTTCATCCGTTTTTATACGTTTTCATCCGTTTATATACGTTTTGATATGTTTTCATACGCTTTCATATGTTTTCGTTTGTTTTCTTACGTTTACATACGTTTTCGCCCGTTTTTATACGTTTTCGCCCTATTTTATATGTTTTCATCTGTTTTTATACGTTTTCATCCGTTTTTATACATTTTCATCCGTTTTCATCTGTTTTCATCCGTTTTCATCCATTTTTATACATTCTCATTTGTTTTCTTATATTTTTCTTACGTTTTTATACATAATAATACGTATAGAAGTAGATGAAAGCGTATAAAAACAGACGAGAACATATAAAAACGAAAGAAAACGTATAAAAATGGACGAAAACGTATAAAAACGGATAAAATGTATGAAACGTAAGAAAACAGGTGAAAACATATAAAAATGTATGAGAACGTTAGAAAGCGTATAAAAACGTATAAAAATGGACGAAAACGTAAGAAAAAGGGAGCAAAAGGGAGAAAACGTATAAAAATAGACGAAAATATATGAAAACCTAAGAAAACAGGCGAAAATATAAGAAAGCGTATAAAAACGGATGAAACGTATAAAAATGGACGAAAAAGTATAAAATAGGACAAAAACGTAAGGAGACAGGCGAAAACGTATAAAAAATGACTAAGACGTATAAAAACGGGCGAAAACGTAAGAAAGCGTAATAAACGGACGAAAACGTATAAAAACGGATGATAACGTTTTAATACGGATAAAAACAGACGGAAACGTATAAAAACGGATGCAATCGTATAAAACGGACAAAACGTTTGAAGACGTTAAAAAACATGTGAAACGTATAAAAACGGACAAAAACGTATAAAAATGGACGAAAACGTATGAGAATGTTAGAAAACAGGCGAAAACGTAAGAAAGCGTATAAAAACGGACAAAAACGTATAAAATTGACGAAAAAGTATAAAACCGGAAAAAAAAACGTAAGGAAACAGGTGAAAACGTACAAAAACGGACGAAAACATAAAAATGGACGAAAACGTATGAAAACGTATAAAAACAGACGAAAACGTATACAAACGAATGAAAACGTTTGAATACGGATAAAAACAGACGAAAACATATAAAAAATGATGCAATCAAATAAAAGCGGACAAAACATTTGAAGACATTAGAAAACGGGCGAAAATGAATAAAAACGGGCGAAAACGTATAAAAACGAATGAAAACGGTTAAAAACGGACAAAAAAAAAATATAAAAAACGGACGAAACATTAAATGCTAACGATCATTGGCAAAAAAGACGAGAACGGAAAATTTTGACAATAATTGGATGATTCGTGGGAGAAATTTGGGAAAAGGACTGAATGTGTCTTTGTGTGCAAATCACAAGGACAAAACTTGTAAAAACTGAAAAGAAAAATAATAAATGAGTAAATTGCATTTTTGCCCTATGGAAAGAGGGGGTCACTTTAGTCATTTAACTTTCGTCAGGACCAAACATGCAACCCAAACTACAATATAGGGACGTCTATTGCACTTTTAAAGTGTTTGAGACCAAACCTACAATTTGGCCAAACCACAAGAACCACAAATGCAAATAAATCTATAACAAATTAACCAAGACAGTTTGATCGACGTTTATAGGTTAATTTAAGTCAAATGTCATACATAGACATTAGTAGATGTTCGCGTTAGGTAAGTAAAACCTCTTAGCAAGTAAAACTGATGCAATAATATAATCAACACTTGCAAAATTTTATAAACTTTTAGTTAAATCCAATCCGACAACTATGTTATATACGTTTTGATTCGGTTAACCTCGAATAACTGAAACAAAACCGAACTGTGGTAAACGAGTTTTACTGGTTTCGAGTCTTTTCAGTTTTGGTTTATTTAGTCATCGGTTTTTTTAATATGATCTTTAGATCTCTAATTATAGAAATGATAAAGATCTTCAACAAATGTGAATACTCAAGAACTAGAAAAGAGTATTGAACAATTTGATGATTTGTTATTATGATAGTGAGTTTGTTACAGAGAGAAATGTTGTTTTTACAATTCAAAGAGATGATCTAAAATGATTACAAGTGAATGATTTATACAAGGAATGGATTAACTGATTTTCCCGCCAAAATGGCTATATGAAAATCAGTTATGATATTGTGTTGTGTTGACTTTTTGACTTTACTTAAAACTCATATCAATACTTCCTCCTTCAGTAAATGCTTATCCTCAAGCATCAATGACAAAATCAGGAAAGCGCTTGACCATGTCACTATGCAGTTCCCATGTTGCATCATCTGGATTTCCATTTGACCATCTGACTAGAACAAAGACTTTAGCTGAAGAACCCACTTTGCCCAATCTTCTGTCAAGTATCTGCACTGGAACAACTTCCAATTCACCTTCAGTGTTGCATCTTGGTAACATAGGGGTTGTTGTAGGAACTGAACCTTTGTATTTCTTAAGCTGAGAAATGTGAAACACTGGATGTATCCGTGAACCTGCAGGCAACTCCAATTTGTATGCTACCTGTCCAATCCTTCCAATAATCTGAAATGGTCCATAGTACTTGGGATTAAGCTTGTTGTATTTCCCCATTCTCACAGTGACTTGCCTATGAGGTTGTAATTTCAAAAGTACCCATTGCCCAATATCAAACTCCCTTTCAGTTCTTTTAGCATCAGCAATGGCCTTCATTCTATGTTGAGACCTCTCCAAATGGAACTTGAGCAACTGAACAGTAGCTTCTCTTGCAGCCAATGATCTATCCACACTTTCTACTGAACTTTGACCTTGAACATAAGCAATTGGATTGGAAGGTGGTTGACCATACAATACTTCAAAGGGTGTAACTTGGGTTGCAGTATGGTAATTGGTATTATACCAATATTCAGCCAAAGAGACCCATTTTGACCATTCTTTAGGCTTTTCCCCTGACATACATCTTAAGTAACATTCTAAGCACCTGTTGACTACTTCAGTTTGCCCATCAGTTTGGGGATGGTATGAAGTGGACAAGTGTAGACTGACCTTTAACTTCTTGAATAGTTCCTTCCAAAATAAACTGATGAAAACCTTGTCCCTGTCACTTACTATCACCTTGGGAAGACCATGGAGCTTGTACACATTATCCAAGAAAGCTTGAGCTACCTGAACAGCTGTGAAAAGATGGCTCATTGGAATAAAATGACTGTACTTACTTAGTCTATCCACTACCACAAACAAAACTGTTTTTCCATTAGAAGGTGGAAGACCTTCTATAAAATCCATTGAAATTTCTAACCAAACTTGTTGAGGTATAGGAAGAGGCTGCAATAATCCAGGATAAGCAGACAAATCAGGTTTATTTGCTTGACAAACTCTACAATTGGCCACATATTCTTTGACTTTTTGTCTCAACTTTTTCCAATAGCATAAACCACTGATTCTTTTGATAGTAGCTTGTACTCCTGAATGTCCACCACTTGGATCAGCATGGAAATAATGAAGTAACTCATGTCTTAGCTGCTCATTATCACCAACTACTATCTTCCCTTTCCTTCTCAACTGCCCATGTACCAAACTGTAGTGCTTGTGTGATTGAGCATTGGCTTCCAAATCAAAGGCAATCTTCTGCAATTCCTCATCTTCCTTACAAGAATCAAGTATCCTTTGCATATAATCACTGGAAATTGTAGAAAGGGCTAGATGTAGTAACTGTGCACTGGTAGGTACCCTGGACAAAGCATCTGCAGCCTTGTTTTCACTCCCTTTCTTATACAAAATCTCATAATCAAACCCCATCAACTTAGGTAACCACTTCATCTGTGTAGGTGTTGTAATTCTTTGTTCCAAAAAATACTTCAAACTGAAATGGTCTGTTTTGATTTTGAAATGCCTGTTGATGCGTGCCAAACAGTCAAGCTAAATCACTCAAGCCGGCCACTTGTGAATGGCCGACCGTAATAAGCTTAAAACTGCCTAAGCACGAATGCAATGAAGATCTGAGGAGTATAGTGTTTCCCCGGGTCGTTATGTCCTAGCGAGCTATGCGAAGAATTATCAGACGGATAGTGATCGAGAGATTTGAACGGAAAAAGGGCTTTTGAGTTATTACAACTACAGAGAAAGGACATAAATTACAAGGGCTAAAATGTAAATTAAAGAAATCAAAAAGATAAAAAAATATTAAATAAACGCTATCACTATTTTTAAAATTGATGAACGTTTAAAACTTAAAACTTAAAACTTACGTTTAAATAAAATCACGTAAACGTACAAAATAAAAAGTGAGATCTAAGAAATAAAAGTCCTAAAAATATGAAAATGACATTTTTACAAACCTAATGATAAAAGAAAATTACTAGAAAAAGGAAATTATTTTTATAACTATTTAATTAATTATTATTAATTAAAAACTATTTTTAACTATTAAATAATTACCTAAAATACAAGAAAATAGGAAATTAAGCTAGAAAAATAAAATTAAGACTTAGAAAAATCTAAAATATCAAAAGAGAATTTTCAAAACTATTTCTGTATTTTTCTGATTATTTTTAGATTTTCTAGGAATTTTAAACTATTAAAAACTACTTAAATTATTAAAAAATACAAATTTAACTAAGAAAAATCTAGAAAAATATTTTTTTGACTTTTTATATTTATCTTAACTTAAGAAAAATGAAAAATTATTTTTTTTGAAACTTTTCTTAATTAATTGTATTTAAAGCTAATTAAAAATGCTTAAAAACTAGTTTAAATGCAGAAAAATAGCAAACCAACTTAGAAAAATCTGAAAAATTCAGGAAAACTCTAAAATTATATTAGGAAGCTAGGAAAAATGGAAAAACATGGGGTTATGTGGAGGGATTAGAAACTGATGAGCCAAGTGCTTATGAAATAAGCACTTGGATAAGCTTAAAGGAGCACAACAAGCACCAACTGAAAACAGGAACTAGGATAAGCTAAAACAACTCTAAAGCAACTAAAAACAACAACCCATAACCACTGATAAGATGATTACACAGATTTGATGTTATGAGATAATAAGCTAAAACAGTTTCATGGCACCTACTTTGAGCTTAAAAATAAGCAACTAAATAAGATGGCAACTAAAAACCAAAAGAAGGAGCTCAAGCCAGACCTGGCCAAGAACCAATAGACCAAATACTAGACCTGGACAAGCTCAATTGAGCTTATGGCAAGGGCTGCAAGAACTGCTCAAGCCCTGTGCAGTCTCAGTGCCCTGCACAGGGCACTTAGTCCCATATTGACAAGCTCTTATGAAGCTTAAAGAAAATTTGCAAAAATCTAATAAAATGGTGACAAGAAAGTAGACCAACAGAAGTTTTAAAAGCCACAAGATTCACTTAAATTGACTTAGAAATGAGTCCAATAAAAATTCATCTCAGTTGGCCAAAAACTGACTTTGCACAAATTGACTTTTGATAAAGAAATGAAAAGTTGACTATTATGGATTTTGATCATGATTTAAGGACTGAATTTGATGTGAATACATGAAATAAGACTACTGCAATCTATGTTTATGTAATTCAAACACAAAATAAGATTTTGTTTCTCCAAAAATCCAACAGTTAAGCTATAAGACAGATTCAAAGTGAAAGTTGACTATAGGTGTTTGCAGACTCAATTTGATGACTCAAATGAGTTCAAATGAGCTGCAAAAGCTTGAACCAACAAGAACCTATCACTGCAATAACCTGAAAGACAAATGGTGCAGCAATTCCAAACACCCCTTATATAACTGATTTGTAATTTAATCTAAACCAACTGTAGAACTAACTCTAGCAGACACTTAAACTAAGTTCAGCTATCCCTAATACAGCTTAATGAACAAGTTAAAACTACTGATAACCACAGATTCGCTATAAGCATAAAATGCAATATGACTATAAATTGAGAAATGAGAAATAAACTCACATAAGTCCAACTGCTATGCAGGCTAAAACCAGACCCAAACTTGTGCTAACTTATTCTATATCAACCCAATGTCACCACTGGATCAACCCATATCATCACCAAATTTGCTTGAACCAAAATTTCACTAAACAGTTGACTTTTGTTGACCATCCATGGGAGTTACTTAAAACTGAATTGTGAGTTTACCAAGAGCTTTAATAAGCTTAAGTGAGCTTATTTGAGATGGGATTGAACTCTTTTTTTTTAAAGCTTGCAAATAAGAATTTGGAACTGCATTCTACAACAGTCAATCATGAAACTTGGAACTTAAATAAAATTTGGATTGATTGTTCAAAAACACATTACAAAGCTGTTTTCACTTACATGTGATACATTAAAACTAAAGTTACAACATTTTAACTAAAACTAAAACATTTAATTAAAAAAACGGCATTAAGGAAAAATAAAAAAACTAACTACTCCCTTTGTTGCATCCTCTTGGCTTCTTTTATAATCCAAAACTCTTTTCTCACTCCTCTGATCACATCCCAGTTGTTTCCTGGCCATTGGATTGCTTTGGAATCAATCTTGGTCGTTTGATGGTTTTGGCGCAAACGGTCTTGATATCTTGGACAGGGAAGGGGCGCATTTAATGCATTGGGTTGTTAGGTGAGGTGGGGAGAGACAAAGTGTGAAGTAGGGGTGGGTGGAGAGGGATAGTGGTCAAGGTTGCGAATAATTTTGTCGAAGACAGGGAACTAGGGGGCGGGTTGTTTATTTTAAACGTTGGGTGTTGGGTTGGGTAAACGGGTTTGGACCGGGTAAAATGATTGGGCCAAGGGGAATTGGATTGGGCTTGGGTTTATATGGGATCCGGTTTGGTTGTTTATTAAACACAAGGACCATAAGTGTAAAATTTGGAAATCCAAGGACCAAAGCTGTAAATTATGAAGATGTGGTCAAAGGGTTGGTCTTGCCAAACTTTAATAGACCAAGGGCTAATTTTGACATTTTTGAAATTCCAAGGATTAATTTTGACCATTTCTAAAATCCAGGGACCAAAACTGTAATTTCTCAAATATTTTGGAACTTTTCACCAAAGGACTAAATATGACAACTTATGATTTTAAAAGGACCTTTGGTGATTTTTCTTTTGAAATTAGGACATAGGGACTATTTCTGACAATTTTAGAAACTTGGGGGACTGAAACTGCCAATTATGCAAACTTTGCTCATTTTTCATCTGATTTTAAACATTTTGCATCTGAAACATATAAAATGCAATTTTGGAATATTTTCAGTATTTTGATGCATTTCTGAGCATTTTTAAACGTTTTGCAGTTCAGATAGACCCAAAAATGATGAGTATTTACACACTCATCACCTGTCCAAAAGATACCCTCTCCATTTACTCAAAGCTTGTATAACTGCTAACAATTCCTTCTCATAAGTGGACAATGATTGGTGTTTAGGAGCTAGAGTTTTACTATAATAAGCTACTGGATGACCACCTGTTGCAATCGCTGCTCCATTCCTCTTTGAGAAGCATCTGTCTCAATAACAAACAACTCATTAAAATTTGGCAACTTGAGAACTGGAGCTTGAGACATTGCAGATTTCAACTTATCAAATGCCACTTGTGCCTGCTTCGACCACACAAACCCATTCTTCTTAAGTAGTTGAGTCAGAGGATGACTAATAACTGCATAGTTCTTCACAAATCTTCTGTAGTATCCAGTCAAACCCAAAAATCCTCTTAATTGCTTGAGATTAACAGGCACTGGCCAACTTTTCATAGCTTCAATTTTAGAACTATCAGTGGCCACTCCTTCTCTAGTAATCACATGACCCAAGTATTCCACTTTTTGTGCACCAAAAACACACTTAGACTGCTTGGCATAGAGTGTGTTGTTTCTCAAAATTTGCAAAACCAATCTTACCTGTTGTACATGATCTTCCAAAGTAGGACTATACACAAGTATATCATCAAAGAAAACCAACACAAACTTCCTAAAATATTCTTTGAAAACAGAATTCATTAAAGCTTGGAAAGTAGAAGGAGCATTTGTGAGACCAAAAGGCATTACCAGAAATTCATAGTGTCCTTCATGTGTTTTGAATGTTGTTTTCTCTATGTCAGGAGGATACATCCTGATTTGATGATAGCCAGACCTTAAATCCAACTTGGTGAAGTACATGGAACCCTGCAACTCATCAATCAATTCCTCTATGACTGGTATTGGGAACTTGTCTTTGATGGTAGCACTATTCAACTGTCTATAGTCCACACACATCCTCTAATTTCCATCCTTCTTTTTAACCATAACCACTGGAGAAGAAAATGGACTTTGGCTATCTCTAATTGCTCCAGTATCAAGTAACTCCTTCACCATGATTTCAATTGCATCCTTCTGAGTGGGTGGGTGTCTGTAAGGTCTAACATTAATGGGTAGAGTTCTTTCTTTAAGTGGAATTTTATGGTCAAAAGGTCTAATGGGTGGAAGGTTAGTAGGTACTGCAAAAACATCAGTGAATTCCTTAACTAACTAAGTTACTTCTTTTGGTGATTCTGCTGATCCTTTGTTGGTTTCTGCTGAAATCATGTTCAGTGAGGTGGTTGGGTAAACACATAACATCATAGAGGATAATTCAGCTTGGGGTGTTTGAATTTGCATTTTCTTTCCTTGTTTCCATTGCATTCCAGTCTTTTGTGTTCCCCTTAACAACACAGTTTTGCCTTTATGCTTAAACTTCATTCTTAATTCCTTGAAATTAGCTAGTATGTTACCTAATGTAGATAACCACTGAATTCCAAGTACCATTTCACATCCTCCTAAAGGCAAAAGCATCACATCAGTTTCAAACTCCTCACCTTGCAACTTCCATTTAAACTCTTTGCAGACCCATTGACTAGTCAATTTGCCACCACCAGCTATGTCAACTTGCAATGGACAAATACTACTAAGTTTGCAGCCTATTCTCTTAGCAGTATTGACATCCATGAAATTGTGAGTACTGCCACAGTCAATCAAAATATGAAGCTTATGATTCCCTACATTACCATAAACTCTCAAAGTCTTGTAAGTAGTGGTACCATTGATAGCATTTAGAGAAATTTGTGGCACATAATCAATCAATTCCCCTGTTTCCTCTGTTTCAACTTCTATTTCACCACCAGTACCATCTTCTTCCAACACCTCTTCATTTTTCTCCCCTAAAACTTCAAGAGAAAACACTTGTCCCCCACATTTGTGCCGTGGAGTGTATCTTTGATCACAATAGAAACATTGGTTCTTTTGCCTTTTCTCATCTAGTTCTTTCTGTGTCAGTTGTTTCCTGAATGGGGTGTTTGGCACAGTCACATCCTTATTTCTCCAATTTGGATTTGGTGATGGTAAAGATAAAGGTTTGGGGCCAGTATTTGGAATTGAGTTTTGGAATCTTGGTGTTGGTAAAAGTGATGGCCTATGCTTCTGTTTTAACACATTCAACTTAGCTTCTTCCAGTTTACACAACCCATACAAATCTGCAAGAGATCTTGGCCTAAACATTCTCACAGCCCACTCAATTTCACTTTGTAACCCAGCCATAAAGAAACTCATACATTGTTCTTCAGGCAAATCTACTCTACACAACAATCTGTCATAAGCATCAATGTAATCTTGAATATTGCCTACTTGTTTGAGTTTCTTGATTTCACCCAAAGGATCATCATAAACAGACCCAAATCTTTTCAAAATTGCTTCTCTATACACAATCCAAGACGCATCTTCTCCAAGATACCTCACAAATTGTCTATGCCACATTAAAGCTAAATCATGTAAATGAATTGAAACAAGATTCACCTTACAGTCATCTTGGATGTTGTCGACTTTAAAGAACTGTTCACACTTGAATAACCACCCTCTAACATCATCCCCTCCACCAAATTTTGGGAACTCAATCTTGGTGACTCTACTAAACTGCATCTGCTGATTACCACCTTGACTCCCATGAATCCCATTTCTTTGACTGGTACCTTCTCCATTATTCAATCGATTCTCCAAAGTTGGATTGTAGTACCCATTTCAGTGATGGTACGCATGAGATCTTCCATTGTAATCGGCCTCTCAAGTTCACTTCTAGCATTCTCAGTGGATCTTGTACCCACCATGATTAGTGTTTTCAAAAGAACATAATTCAAGAACTGGTTGTGTAACTGATGATGATGGAATAACTGAATTCTAACAGAATTCAGTTGGATATGGTGGATATGTTAGAAATAGAAAATATTATGGGATGAGAATAGTTATCATCATTTCCCTGGATTGAAGATCTCGTCTTCCTCAACAAGAAAAAGATCATTCGCATTAATTGTATTTCCTTATTTAGTTCTTAAGCTCTTGTATAAATAGATAATAATCCATATTGTAATATATAACAAAATCAATACAACTCTTTTAATCATCTTAACATGGTTTCAGAGCCTATGGTTCCGGTCTCATCATTTACCATTTAAACGCTTCCATAAACCATCAATCAAAACCTAAGTCACCATGGTAAATGGTGCCGACGGCCCAGGATCCGATCTCGCAATTCAAATTGCAAATCTCTTGCAACAAAACGCTAGTCAACAACCACAGAATCCAAAACTTTCCGACAACCTTCAAATTAACCTCAAACTAAATAGCCAAAATTACACCTTATGGACTCGAATGATTCGAGTGGCCATAGGCGGAAAATCAACAAGCCTGTTAAATCACTTAACTGAAAAACCACCAGAAAACACAACATCAGAAAAATATGAGATATGGAAACAAGAAGACCTAATTGTGTTTTCTTGGCTCATTCAGAATATTGAACGTGTGTTAGCAGGAAACCTCACAGAGTTTTCCACTGCCAAAGAACTATGGGATGCTTTAGCAATCACTTACAGCAGTGGGAAAGATAAGCTACAAACTTTCAACCTCCACGTAAAAGCCAACGAACTTAAACAATCCGATAAGCCCCTCGAAGATTTCTGGATCTCCTTACAAGGAGTATGGGGTGAAATCGATCGAATTGACCCCAACCCGATGAAGTGTCCAGATGATATCAATATATATGCCAAAATCAGATCTGATCAAAAACTATTCCAGTTTTTGAATGGTTTGGATCGGAAATTCGAACCCGTCAAACGAGAAATCCTTCGGATCGAACCACTTCCTACCGCCGAAGCCGCATATGCCACTGTCCGTAAGGAAGCCGCTCACCAGAGCATCCTGGGAGCAACCATCGATGAATCACAAGGCATCGCCTCCGGTTTAATCGCCGGAGAAATGAACGGCGGCGGATTTGTATCTAAAAGTTTTCGCCGAAACGACGGCAAGAAAAAAGGGACCCAAGATGATAAATCTCATCTGAAGTGTGATGAGTGTGGCATGTCGAGACACACAAGGGAGAAATGCTTTAAAATTGTTGGTTACCCGGATTGGTGGACCGATGGCACCAAGAAGGGTATCAAATCTGTTAAAACAGAGAAGGATAAAAACACCACCCCTACCGCCAATACTAATAACAGTGGTGGCCGGCAATCGGATGGATTTGGTGGAGTAGCGGCGGCTCGGGTAGAGAAGGGAGAAGACCACTTTTCGATGGTACGTAGTAAAAGGGAGAAAAGGAATTCTCCTGCTTCTCAAAATTTATCTCACACTACATATATTAATATGTCAAATGGGTTTAATTTAATTGGAGGAGCCCACATGGCTCAAGACGATTATAACAAATCCAATGGGCCATGGATATTCGATTGTGGAGCAACGGATACAATGACTTACGAATTTTCCGACTTCACAAAAATATAAAAACCCACGAAAACACACATCCAAGTGGCGAATAGGGAAAAAATGGATGTAAAAACCGAGGAACAATTGAACTTTCCCCAAACATTAAACTACCTAATTGTCTCTTTGTTCCTTCCTTGTCACACAAACTTTTATCAATAAGTCATGTGACAAAAGAACTTAATTGCGTAGTTCTCATGTATCCGACTTTTTGTCTTTTACAGGATATCAGGAGGGGACAGATTATTGGGCGTGGCACTGAGAGAGAGGGACTGTATTATGTTGATGAAGTAAATTCAAGTGGGAGTGTGATGCTAGCTCATGGAACAAGTGAAAGTGAAGCCTGGTTGTGGCATCGAAGACTGGGACATCCTTCAGTTAGTTATTTACATACTTTGTTTCCTGAACTTTTTCCATTAAATAAATCAGTTTCTTGTGAAACTTGCATATTAGCTAAAAGCCATAGACAAACCTATAAACCTAGCAATACTAGAATGCAAGTTCCTTTTTCATTAATTCATTCGGATGTGTGGGGTCCTTGATTCTTGGGGTCGAATTTCGGTAGTATGTAATATTTGTTGATGATTGCACTCGGATGACCGGATTTATTTTTAAAAAATAAAGCTGAAGTATATGATAGGTTCACTGTCTTTTATGCCATGATTCAAACCCAATACCAACAGTCTATCAAAGTTGTAAGGTCAGATAATGGTGGAGAGTATATAAACTCACAAATGAACCTATTTTTCCAATCCAAAGGGATTATCCATCAAACCACATGTCCGCATACCCCAGAGCAAAATGGTGTTGCTGAACGAAAAAATAGACTTTTATTAGAAATGACTAGAGCTCTAATAATTGAGTCATGTGTTCCAAAAAGTTTTTGGCCCGAAGCTCTAGCCACTGCCACCTACCTCATTAACCGACTCCGGACAAAATCCTCAAAATGAAAACACCACTTAAAACCCTCACGGAATATCATACACTTCCACCAGCGCTTACTCTTCCACCTAAGGTGTTTGGATGTACTGTATTTGTCCATGTTCCAAAATCATATCGTGATAAACTTGATCCGTGTGCTTAAAAGTGTGTCTTTGTGGGGTATGGAGTAACTCAAAAGGGGTATAGGTGTTACAATCCGAAAACTCGTCATATGTTCACCACAATGAACTGTGATTTTCTTGAAACCCAGTACTTCTACTCCTCGCCACACGTGTTGGGGAGGAACAGTGTGACACACCGAGTTGGCTAGGTTATACTCCGAAGGAAGCTCTTTAAACCCCAAGTACCACAGTTGATACGAGCAGTCTCGGAAGAACAGTCTCTCCTCAAAACATCATTGTCACCGAAGATATGAGTCCTAACACGGTATCCGAGGTAAGTAATTCTTCACCAAATGTTACACTTGAAACTACCGCACTGCATTCCACAAATGAAAGTGTGCAGGAAAGTGAAGAACAGAGTGATACGGAGGTTCCAGGAAAATATGTACTCCCAGCAAGATCAACCAGAGGAATTCTGCGAAACGTTTTCTCCAGAAAAATTTTCCAAAAGATCTAAGTATCCTATTGCTAACATAGCAAGAGGAAATCTATCTGAAGAAGCAAAAGCATTCATAGCAAAGTTATATTCAGAAGAGGTTCCGTCAAATGTGGAGCAAGCTTTAAAATTAAAAAGGTGGAAGGATGCTATGAACGTTGAGATGGACGCACTAGTGAAAAATGAGACATGGGACAGATGTACTTTACCACAAGGAAAGAAACCAGTAGGATGCCGGTGGATCTATACAATTAAATATAGACCAGATGGTACAGTTGAAAGATATAAAGCTCGATTGGTTGCCAAAGGGTACACTCAAACATATGGAATTGACTACTCTGAAACATTCTCTCCGGTTGCAAAACTAGATACAATAAGGGTCCTGTTCTCGATAGCACAAATCAAGGATGGCCCCTTCATCAGTTTGACGTAAAAATGCTTTTTACACGGAGAGTTAAAAGAAGAAGTATATATGGAAGCCCCCGGTTTCTCTCGGATTTCAAATATGGAGAAGTCGAGTAAGTTGAAGAAATCTGTATGGATTGAAGCAGTCCCCAAGGCATGGTTTGGCGGTTCACACCGGCAATGAAAAGTATGGGTACAAACAAAGTAATTCTGATCATACTTTGTTTCTCAGTCGAAAAGGAGGTCGTATAACATGTTTGATAATCTATGTTGATGACATGATTATCACCGGGAATGATGATAGTGAAATCAAGAAGCTAAAAGAAGATTTATGTACAGAATTTGAAATGAAGGACTTGGGAAGTCTGAGATATTTTCTTGGAATTGAGGTATTGAGATCACAGCAAGGGATATTTATTTGTCAAAAAGTATATCTTGGATTTTTAGCGGAACAGGATGATTGATTGTAAGCCGCGCAATACGCCTATGGTTGTTAATCGAAATTATTTATGAAATCAGCGCTAAACTTGCTGATAAAAACAGTACCAAAGAATGGTAGGAAAGCATATTTATCCTGGCTCATACGCGTCGGATATAGCTTATGTTGTTGGAGTAGTAAGTCAATTCATGCACCAACCTCAAGTAGAGCACATGAAGGCAGTTCTAAGAATTATCAGATACCTCAAAGGAACTACTGGACATGGAGTTTTGTTTAAAGCAAATGGTCATCTTAATATTCAGATGTATACAGATGCTGATTGGGCTGGAGACAAAGGAAACAGAAGATCGACTTCAGGATATTTCTCTATGGTAGGAGGTAATCTTGTCACATGGAAGAGTAAAAAGCAAAAGGTTGTCTCTTTGTCAAGTGCAGAGGCTGAGTTTCGAGGTATAGCAAAGGCTTAGCGAAGCATTATGGTGAGGAAACTTGTGACGGAGTTAGGATTCACTTCCAAAGAAAGTATCCGTATTATGAGTGACAATAAAGCAGCTATTCAAATCTCGAAAACCCAGCAGACATGACAGGACTAAACATGTGGAAGTTGACCGACATTTCATCAAAGAGAAACTTGAAGACGGGATTATTAAGTTACCATTTGTCAAATCTGAAGATCAACTTGCAGATATCCTAACTAAGGCAGTGGGGACAGTCATATTCAATAGATGTCTAAACAAGTTGAATTTCGGTGATCCCACTATTCAACTTGAGGGGGAGTGTTAGAAATAGAAAATATTATGGGATGAGAATAGTTATCATCATTTCCCTGAATTGAAGATCTCGTCTTCCTCAACAAGAAAAAGATCATTTGCATTAATTGTATTTCCTTATTTAGTTCTTAAGCTCTTGTATAAATAGATAATAATCCATATTGTAATATATAACAAAATCAATACAACTCTTTTAATCATCTTAACAGGATATGTGCAGGATTGTAGGCTCTTGATATCACTTAATATGATCTTTAGATCTCTAATTATAGAAATGATAAAGATCTTCAACAAATGTGAATACTCAAGAACTAGAAAAGAGTATTGAACAATTTGATGATTTGTTATTATGATAGTGAGTTTGTTACGGAGAGAAATGTTGTTTTTACAATTCAAAGAGATGATCTAAAATGATTACAAGTGAATGATTTATACAAGGAATGGATTAACTGATTTTCCCGCCAAAATAGCTATATGAAAATGATATTGTGTTGTGTTGACTTTTTGACTTTACTTAAAACTCATATCTTTTTTCCAGTCTCGAATTGAACGGGTCGTCTCAGTTTTTCGTTCCTCGACTTTTTCCAACACACCCCTTATCAACCCCCGCTTAATAATAATGGTGGGTGTTAGATTTAACTCATTTAAGAAAGCTCAAAGGACTTAAAAGCAAATAAACAAAAGATACAAGTATATTTTACCCAGGCTTCCTTTATTTTCTATCATATATGCATTAGGGTTTAACGCAGCAGTTTTCGATCATCATGAAGAATCGAGCACGCAAGAAGCGCGGGTACTTACTTTAATTCTTTTTCATATTTTCATTCATTCAATGTCTGTTCTTTTTTTTTCTTTTTTTTTTTAAAATTGATTAGTAATTAATTGTGGTTGGATTTCGGTATGTTTGATTGAATGGTAATATCTATATCTATACTACTTTATAATGCATTTAGGCCTTCTAAAATTAGAAGGATTAAAAAATTCAGACTTTTTTATTTGCTTATGAAAGAGTTTTTCTAACCAAAAATTAAGATAAGGAGCTCCAATCATGAGATGACATGTGTCACTTTTTAGCAAACTCCAACCAAAAATTAAGATAAGAAGCTCCAATCATGAGATGACATGTGTCACTTCTTAGCAAACTCGAAGCCTAACTTCTAACAAACTCCAAACCTAACTCCTAACCACTAAAAATTAAGATAAAGAGCTCCAATTATAAAATGACATGTGTCATTTCTCAACTAAAAATTCATCTTTATTTTTAAATTAAAATATCTTTTTATCTACTTATTTTTTTTATAATCTAATTTCACCATATTTTCTAAAATTTTATGCTCTTTAATTCAACATTCATTTTGATATATTTTTATGAGTTTTTAGTTTTTATATTTTTAATGGGTTTATTTTATTTTTACAACTAACACATATACATTCGAAGTGTTGTGAAACGAATTCACTAAACGGGTAAGCAAACACATATAACTATACTTATCGCCGCCGCTGTGCGCGGGTACCCGGCTAGTATTCTATAAATTGTGTAGAGATCACTATTTTGTTTACGAGGCACGAGAGAATAAAGCAAATACACATAAAATTGTTAGCTACATTGGTTAAGAATAGTTAGCGGGAACAGACACAATCGTTGGTAAAAGTTGTGTCTTTTGGTAGGAATATTTGACTTGAACCCCTCTCTTAGTTGTGGCGGCATCAAGGTAGGTAGAACAAGTGTGCACTCTACACCTCCCGACTTGTTTATAAGCTATACGTGAATTAGCTCATTGATTTCTAGTAAATCACGAGTACATAAAATAAGTGATGACATTATAAATTTATAATCACAACAAATTCTATGTTAATAGTAATTTTTTTTGTGATTTTACATGATGTTAGGCAATAGAACAATTGGATAATTTGGCATATAACGATATCCCCAATTCACTTAGTTTTTATTCCATTTAGAGTTCCAACTGATTTTGTACTTCCAAAATGAAAATGTTAATGTTTCACATCAGGCCGATCGCCCACCCTCGAGGACGACCGTGTTTTTTTTAAATAAATATAAATAGGAGTTTAATATGTTAATAGTTTTTGTTTTCATGTTTAATTCATTTGATCATTTCTTCAGTTCCTACACAAGTTTGACAAGATGTGTCTTTCACACTACATTGCGAAAACTTGGTATTAAACTCAAGAAAAACTTCAAAGAAAATAATGGCAATAATCACACTCCAAGATATCATTCAGCTAAATCAAACAAGACCGGTCCGAAGCTCTCATCTCATGATGTAAGAAGAGTATTTGTGTGTGCTCTGTCTAATAAGTTGATTTCGTTGTTATTGATGTTTGAACCGTCTAGCTAGAATAGGTTCAAGTTGCAAAAAAATCTTAAAAAACCGTTTTTTAAACCAAATGACTCGATATCACCAACTGTTTTCTTACTTCCCAACCTCTTTCAACCAAATTACTGATTGTTTGTCTGCTAAATGAATCTGAATAGGAGTTTCATTGTTGGTTTGCTAATCGTGATATCCTTCTACAGCTTGAGGCCAAGTTAGCCAAGATGTGTATAACACCATACCAAAGTAAAGAAATTGTGAAGAGTAAAGGTGTTTGGGCATTATTTACGCCATACAACAAGAGGAGTCCGCAGAACGCATCTAAGGCTGTAAGAACATTATTATCAATGCTTTTATTGATTAAACTTATAGTTTTGGTTTACTCTCTGTAACTTTCTTAATGTCATTTTTTTGCAAAAATTGAATACATTGATGAGATCCAACAATTGTGGGCATATAGGACCCACATGTTTGATAAAATATATGTGTGTTCTCTCTTTACGCTGTTTTGGGCTAGCCTTGGGTTATTGGTAATCAAATAAGTATTAAGTTTTGGCTACAGGGTGTTTGGATAGTTTTATCAACGTGATTATTGTGATGATCGTGTTAGTAATTGTGTCAACTAGATTTTTGATTGAATTTTGGTGTGTAATTATAGTTAGGGCAAATGACAAAAAAATGCATCGAACTTGACACTTTATGTGATTGTGTGTAGCCAACTATTTTTTTTCTTATTGTATGTACTGAACTTTCAAATTTTGATCATTATGTGTATTTTGTGACTATTCTGTCATGTAAAATGACCATTTTACCCTTCAAAATTTGAAAAATTAAGGGTAAAATGGTCACAAAATACACACAATAATCGAATTTTGAAAGTTCGGTACACATAATAAGAAAAAAAAATAGTTGGCTACACACAATCATAAAAAGTGTCAAGTTCAATGCATTTTTTTGTCATTTGCCCTTATAGTTATTCCTTGGTTTTTAACTATGGGCTTGTTCAAGTTTTACCAAAAAAGCATCATAGTCGTAACTGCTGTGGCTTTAAATGACTTGAAACAAATTAAAGCTAAAATAATTTATGTTATTGTTTGTTCCAATTCCTTTGCAAGCAGAGCGCACTATATATATGCTTTTTAGACTACGAGAATTGCAGCTCTGGTCATGTTTACCATAATCAAATAACTTGATATTAGTTCACTTGATTTACGAATTTTCAGTATTACAAATAGAGCTCCAGCTGCTTGCTTACATCCAAATGAAGTTTTAATGTACATTATTTCCTAACCCACTTTGACTAATTCTAAATCTTTTTTCAGCTCGAGGACACGTTTGCCAAGATGTGTCTTACACCATTATCACCCCAAAGTGGTCATGACGGGAATTCTCATGGTATGCATTTCCATTCTTAATTTTGTCCATTTTCTTGGTGATCTATTGATGTTGCTTGGTTCTATCTAACGTGCTTTGCAGCTAAAAATATAAATCAAATAAACATGTTCAGTATAACTATAACTATTGATCATTTCTTATTATCTTTATCTACTGATACAACATTACTCCATTCTTGCAGCGACCGGGACATTGCCAGGGAGGACCCTTTTGACCGGCCAGCACCCTTGATCATCTTTGAGTTGATTTTTTTGTTATTAGTTTGATTAGAATGGCCGTCTTAAGCTTTGTTTCTTTTGGTTATCTAATTAGTGTCGTAGATAGATTAAGTGTTATTTATATGATTCGAGAACGGATATGTACATATATATGGATGAAGAATTAAACTGTGCATTGCAAATCCCCTTTAATTGTCTTGTTACTAGTAGCTGCTTTAAAGGTAGCACGTACTCTTGTGCAGGCTTCAGCGTTTATGTCTTGATAACTGCATCATCTTTCATAGGGTCAACCGGGTCAAGAATCGGCCAAAAGAACACGTAGAGGCAAACATAACCAGGACAACATGCATCAATACACATATGCCTATAAATACTGGGAAGAAACGGATCAAATCAGACCTAAGTGCGTGTAAATCATACGTTATCCAGAAACACTTCACTTTAAAAAATATATATATATAAATAAATAAATAAGTAAATAAAAATAAAAATAAAAATACATAAATAAAAATAAAAAAATATAAGTAAATGTCAAAATTGATGTACATACTATATAGAACTAATTGAGTATTTATAAATTCCAAAACCAGATGATAAAAATGTGTTTGTAGTAGGGGTGAGCAAACGACCCGAACGGACCGGACCGATGGACCGACCGAGACCGGACCGGACCGACCACATTTGGTCCGGTCATCGGTCCAGGCTTTTGGGCTAATTCGGTTCTCGGTCCGGTCCGGTCCGGACCACAAACCAACTATTTTGGCTTTGTTGGACCGGACCGACCGACGGACCGATCGAGACCGGACCGATCGAGACCGGACCGATCGAGACCGGACCGGACCGACCACATTCGGTCCGGTCCTCGGTCTAGGCTTTTTGGCTAATTCGGTCCTCGGTCTTGGCGGTCCGGTCCGGTCCGGGACCGATATTAATAAAACTCACAAATATTTGTTATTATAAATATTGTACAAACTAATAAAACTCACAAAGCTTCATACAATTTATATGTAAACAAGTTGATGGTACATATGGTTTTAAAAAACGGAACAGACCAACGTAAAAACTAAAAACTTTGTTTTATAAAAATAAGATATTTTTTCAAAGCAAATGGTTAAGTTGCAAAGTGCTAAGTGCTAATTATATATTTAATATTTGTTATATATATTTGTATAATAATTGTTATACTCTTTAAAGTAACCCACATTAATTCTTGAATATTTAATTTTTCTATATCTTTATAAGTATTTCTTTTACTTGTGTTATCCATTTATGTGGGACAAATATAACAAACATCGTTTTTAGTGAACTAAATTTTCTTGTATAATGTGATTTTTAAAATTCGTTATGATGTTATTATTTAATGATAACTTGCGACTATCGGCCACTGTAAACTACTTTAACCTCATATCTATACAATATACCAGTTACCAACTCAATATTGTCAAAACATCACGTGGATAATTTACAATTTTTATATGAAAAATATTGTTATTGCATAAAATTATCCAAAACTAAAATTGTCATCAACCGTATATCTATTATATCGTAAAATATATAATTAAAAAAAATAAAAATTCGTTGAATATTTTAATTGCATGATACCCGCCGCTGCAACGCACGAATACCCTGCTAGTTTATTGATATGTATTTTTATTTAATTTTTAGCTCGAAATTAGATACATATACATATATACATATATTAGATATTAGATGGTCATTAAATTAGATGAATTATTTGTGTTTTCGTCATCTACATGCCAAATGTAGCTCCAGTACTAATTTGCAATTTTACTCAATTCAAAATCACTTTCAAAACGATAGACAATGCATCTAAATGAATTGAGATGCATATGATTCAAGTCGATACATCTTAAATGTGTGTTTATAGTTGCATTTTATTCTTCTCATTTTAAGTTTTCTCCCTATCCAAAAGATGTATATGGTGTTAAGAAATATAACTTCTCTTTTTGCTCTCAACAACTTAATATAGGGGTGTTTACAGGCGGGGGAATCAATTGAAAATTATAAACTATCTGCATCATTGCGAGACATTCATTTTGCTATTTGAATCTAAATCGTGTTAGGCGGGTAACAAGACAAACATATATTTGAAATGTGTTGTTACTTGCGGTTCGAGTCTCGGTTAACCATAATCAAATATAACTGAATGAACAATAACATAATCTAGAACGTAAAATGTCTTTATCGTAAAATTAAATAATATTGAAAAGTTTAAAGGGGCGTTTGATATGGGGTATTGGATTCAAAGTAAAAAATAATGTTTGTTTTGTATGAGTGAGTTTTAATATCAGGAGTCAGACCCTTTTATAAGGGGTTTTAAAAATCCCAAGTGAGAAGTCAAATTTATTTTATTCAATGGTCTTTTTCATTTTTTTTGTATATATGGGTTTTCGACTCGATATTGCGAGCCGACTAATCATAGGGTGACTACCCTTTTGAATAGTTTGAATCTTTTGTTTTGTCTTCGTGTGAAGCAATTCTTAAATATAGTTAATTTAATATCACAATCTTTATAAAACAATAATTTATCTAACTTATAAAATATTTTATCTCTCTTACATTAAATTCAAATTCAAATCCAAATCTAAATCATAATCCTAAACCCATCGATAAACCAAATAGGCCCTAAAGTCATAGTAAAATTGTTCCGTCACAATACAAATTTATCATATATCACAAACTAACACACTATTTGTTTGGGTTTAGAGATTATGATCAAATTAATCAAATGTCATACATAGACGTTAGTGAATGTTCACATTAGGTAAGTAAAAGTTGTTATATCATAAAAGTAGTGTAATAATATAATCAATGTATGTAGAATTTTATAAACATGTAGTTAAAACATGCATATATTTAAGTTATACATTGTTAGATTTGGGTAATCGTGGTGACTGAAAATAAAAACGAAATCGAACCGTGATAAATGGTGTATTGCAATCTGTGTTTTCGGATATCGCCTATTTACGATTTCTGATTAAGCTGTCCGGCTTGGTTTTCAATAGGGGTGAGAAAAAAAAACCGAAACCAAACCGAAAACCGAAATAATTGATCGAAACTAAAAACCAATGGTTCGGTTTTTACTTTTTCAAAAACCGAGGTTTTCATCCAAAAATCGAACCGTAAAAACCAAATCGAACCGGTTTTATTATATAATAATATATAATTAATATAATATAAATCAATAACTAGGTAAATCAAATTTATAAATTCATATTCATTTTATGGGTGGATTTATAATATATGTATCTTAACGTTTATATGCGTGTTTGTCGTGTTGTGTGTTTACTTGATAATATATCAATAAATATGTGACAATGATCATACTATATTTATGATTTTATGTTCACTTGTATGTGTGTGTGTCTTATTTATAAGTGTGTAATTATAGAAACATGAAATAAACATTATTAGGCTTTGATTGATAAAAAGTAAAAAATAAAAAATAACCAATTTTTTTATATATAAAAAAAGTTTGTTGGTATAAATTAGTCATGCTCAAATATAAACGGTTAAAATAAATTGAAAAAATCGAATCGTCAAAAACAAACGGTTTCGATTTTGAATTCTTTAAAAACCGAATATTTCGGTTCGATTTTGATTTTAGCCAAAAACCGTCCAAAATGAATCGTGCACACCCATAGTTTTCAGTGTTATGGGTCGGCATTAAGTTAAAGAAAGTTCAAGGACTTTAAAGCAAATAAACAAAAAAAGTAAGTATATTCTACCCGTATAGTTGGTCATATTCGCATTAGGGTTTAACGCAGCAGTTCTCGATCATAATGAAGAATCGAGCACGCAAGAAGCGCGGGTACTTACTTTAATTCTTTTTCATATTAGACATTAATTCAAATGTCTTTTTTTTATGTTTTATTGATTAGTAATTAATTTTGTTGGATTTTGGGTGTGTTTGTTTGAATGGTATATGGTAATATATATATTCTATGAATTTTGTAGAGATCATTACTTTCAAATTAAAGTATCTGGATCTCGGGTGTCACGAAATTCTCAATTGCATAATTCGGTGGAGCACTTTGTTTACGAGGCCCAAGAGAATATAGCAAATACACATAAAATTGTTGGGTAAGTTCTTTTTTTTTTTTTTTTTTTGAACGGCAAATTGTGGCTACATGGCCCCTAGCCCAGAAGGCGTAGCGAGCCCACACAACCAGGTTCGGTCCAGCCCAGAAGGCAATGGCACCCTTCCCTTTACGCTATATCGACCCAACCAAAACCTAATCGGTTAAAATGGTTGGCGGAACAGACACAACGCTTGGTAAAAGTTGTGTTTTTTGGTAGGAAAATTTGGTTGGAGGGAATTATGGGGGTGACCGCCCCGGTAGACCTTGCAAGGGCGTCCCGCTCTTAGTTGTGGCGGCATCAAGGTAGCTAGAACAAGTGTGAGCAAAACTTGAATAAGACCTTGATCTCTAGTAAATCACAATTACATAAAATAAGCGATGACGCTATAATCACCAACACATTTCATATTAATCATGGTTTATTTTTGTGATTTTACATGATTTTAGTATATTCCATATAGAGTTCCAATTGCTTTTGTACATGCAAAATGAAAATTTTAATGTTTCACTTCAGGCCGATCGCCCACACTTGAGGAAGACCGTGTTTTCTTTTTGTTAAATGAATATAAAATAGGAGTTTAATTTGTTAATAATTTTTATTTCATCTTTAATTTATTTGCTCATTTCTTCAGGCCCGAGACAAGTTTGCCAAGATGTGTCTTTCAAACTCCCTTGCAAATACTTGGTATTAAACTCAAGAAACGTATCAAAGCAAAAAATGCCAATAATCACACTCCAAGATGTCGTTCAGCTAAATTAAACAAGACGGGCCCGAAGCTTTCATCTCATGATGGAAGAACAGTAATTGTGTGTGCTCTGTCTAATAAGTTGATTTCGTCGTTATTGATGTTTGAACCGTCTAGCTAGAATAGGTTCAAGTTGCAAACAAATCCAAAAAAAATCGTTTTTTTAACCAAATGACTCAATATCACCAACTGTTTTCTTACTTCCCAACCTCTTTCAACCAAATTACTGATTGTTTGTCTGCTAAATGAATCTGAATAGGAGTTTCATTATTGGTTTTCTAATCGTGATATCCTTCTACAGCTTGAGGCTAAGTTAGCCAAGATGTGTCTAACACCATACCAAAGTAAAGAAATAGTGAAGAGTAACGGTATTTGGGAATTATCTACACCCTACAACAAGAGGAGTCCACAGAACGCATCTCAAGCTGTAAGAACAATATTATCAACACTTTTATTTGTAAACATTTTTTTGGGCAAAAATTGAATACATTGATAAGATCCAACAATTGTGGGTATATAGGATACACATACTTGATAAAGTATATGTGCGTTCTCTCTGTGCGTTGTTTTGGGCTAGCCTTGGGTTATTGGTAATCAAATAACTTATCAAGTTTTAGTTATGGGGTGTTTGGATATGTTTTATTAGTGTGATCTTTGTGATGATCGGGTTAGTAATTGTATCAATTAGATATTTGATGAAATTTTGGTGTGTAATTATAGTTATTCTTTGGTTTTTAACTATGGGCTGGTATAAGTTTTTTACAAAAAAAGCATCATACTCATAACTGCTGACACGCTTGGAATGTCAGCAAACAAAATGAAATTGTTGACTTAAATGACTTGAAACAAATTAAGGCTAAAATAATTGATGTTATTCTTTGTTTCAATCCCTTTGCAAGTAGATGCACAGCGCTCACTATATATATGCTTGTCAGACTATGAAAATTGCAGCTCAGGTCGTTTTTAACTATAATCAAATAACTTGATATTACTTGTTCACTTGATTTACGAATTTTCAGTATTACCAATAGAGCTCCAGCTGCTTGCTTACATTCAAATGAAGATTTAATGTAATTATTTCCTAACCCTCTTTGACAAATTCTAAATCTTTTTCAGCTCGAGGACACATTTGCCAAGATGCGTCTTACACCATTATCACCCCAAAGTGTTCATGACGGGAATTCTCATGGTATGCATTTCCATTCTTAATTTTGTCCATTTTCTTGGTGATCGATTGATGTTGTTTGGTTCTATCTAACGTGCTTTGCAGCTAAAATTATAAATCAAATAAAAATGTTCAGTATAACTATAACTATGGATCATTTCTTATTAGCTTATACACTGATACAACATTAATCTTTTCTTGCAGCGACCGGGACATTGCCAGGACCCTTTTGACCGGCCAGCACCTTTGAAAATCTTTGAGTTGATTGTTTGGTTATTAGTGTGATTAGAATGGCTGTTTTAGGCTTTGTTTCTTTCGGTTATCTGATTAGCGTCGTAGTTAAATTATTAGTTATTTATATGATTCGAGAATGGATATGTGATCTGGTTAGAATGACTTGGTACATATATATGGATGAAGAATTAAACTGTAATGCAAATCTCCTTTAATTGTCTTGTTACTAGTTGCTGCTTTAACTGTAGCACTCTTGTGCAGGCTTCAGCTTTTATGTCTTGATAACTGCATCATATTTCATAGGGTCAAACGGGTCAAGAAGTGCACACTCGTTATAGGTAGCTTGATATCGTCATGAATAATATGGGGGTCAAGGAGCAGCGCCCCTTGTTGGTGGTTAATAACAGACTACACTGCTTTTCCTGCCATTTTACCAACCGTCACAATGTTTGGTAAGTAAGTGAATTTCGGTTAGTGGTTAATAACCACATCGTGGTCTCATTTTCAAAACATTTTTTGTGAATCAAAAAATACTTTATCGTTATCATATTTTTTGTTGAAAATATATATTTTCTTTCTTATCCTTGTTACCTTGTCTATCATATGTTGACAAATTTGTCAACATAACTCCGTTCTTGCAGCTACCGGGCCACTGCCAGGAGCCTTTTGACTGACTCGGACCCTTGAAAACTGACCGAGCTTTATTTATTTTTGTTTAGTTTGATCACACATGGTTGTTTTAGCATTTGTTTCTTTTGGCTGTGTATTGTCTTTGTTGCATTTTATTGTTTCATACGATTTTGTGATCTTGGGCATAGATGGTGACTTGATATAAATGTCGATGAAGAATGCGGATGACTTTATGCAGCACTTTTGAACCTTTTGTGTTTCCTATCATTCCTTATTACATGTGAATTAACCAAGATGCATCAATAGATGAACCCGCAATCTGTAGTTCTGCAACTTAGTTATTACTTCAGACATCACAATCAGTTTCTTTTAGCGAATTCATCGGCATAAATAAAGTCTGCAATTACCACAGCACTATCGTCAAAAGTACAGGAACTTCAAATGTTCATAGTGTATTATATATTTAAGTGATAGTTAGAACATTTTTATTAATATAATCAGAAATGTACTATGGTCAAGGTACTATGAACCATGTGAACTCATATTACATTATTACATACATAAAATTCACAAAAAATATGCAAAGTATAAGTAGAGAAAATATACAATTTCTTCTTGTTATTCGCAGTTGTCTTCATCTGTAGCACTCTTGTGCAGGCTTAACTGCTTAAGTGTTCATGAAACCGCACTAGTCCTTAGTTTTGGTGTCTTTTGTTTGACAAAGAAAGACGATAAAACACTTTTGCTACGCATAGGAGCACGAGGGATCTCACATTTTGGATTATCAAACGATCGGAATGACATCATCGGATTCTGACCTTCCATGGAATCCTGACAAGGACAAAAAAGACATTTCGCCATTTACATGTCTTGATTTATTGCATCATTTTGCCTAGGGGTCTCAAGATCAAGAACAAGTAGAGGCCAACATAACAAAGATAACATGGGTCAAATTCGACCCATTTATCTACAGGTCGATCTTGATATAATTTTTCTATAACGAGTTAAACAGATGAAAATACAAGATTTTAGCTAACTAGGAACAGGTCAATAATCAGCCCGAAGCGTACGTAAAGGCAAACAGTATCCTGAAGAACTTTATAAATTACATTAGATAATTATATTGACAACACATTGGTTATTTATAAAATCCAAAAACATATGGAAAAAAAAAATTTATATCTGGGTTAACCTGCCCTGTTTCGACCATATTAAAAACAAAAAACGTATTCATTTTGACCCATAACCCAACATGCCCAAATTTCCACCTCTAACAAAAGACAATTCAGAATATAGTTTTTTTTTCTCCTATATTTGCATGTGTTTTCTCATACGCTGTTTCTACTCATTTCTTATCTGTTTTCACTTTGTAGTATATGTTCATTGTCGAATTTGAGATTACCTGTTGTGATATGCCGAGTGTCTGAATAGCTGCACTCGAAGCAGGGCCCATTTTAGGCAGCTTAACATGAGCTTCAGATGATTTTGTTTGCACCCCGTCAATGCCATCTGCATATATACCAGCATTAGAAATAGAATTTTGTTGCAGTTGAATAGTGATCATAGTGAAGATATACATACTTGATGCATGAGACGACACGGAAGCATGACCAGAAGGTTTCATACCACCAACACTGTAAAGCAAGCACAATAATCGTTACTACACATAATGGTGTTTTATTTTGTCTTTTTGTTATTTGCCAAAAAAGTAGTTCCAGAAAGTTAAATATTTAATTGAGAAACATGTAAATAAGATGTTAACGTGATGCAACCTCATGGAGCTTGAATTCCTTTTCAAAGTAGACTTCGTTTCGGATGCCAGATGCCAACAAAGAGTATTTGCAGATGGGGTACCTAAATTAAAGGTGTATAATTATGTTAACTATTGAAAAATCCGGTCCCACTCCCAGTCAGAGACGGACCCAGAATTTTTGAGAGGGTGTTGCACAATTTTTTCTTTTATGATTATAAGTACTAAAGTTGTCCGATGAAGAATTTATCAGAAAAAATGGGGGTTGCACGTGCCAAAAAATGTCACATTTTATCAAAATTTACACTTCGTGCCCTAAAATGGGGTGTGGCATGTGCCACACCCGGCTCCCATGTGGGTCCGTCCATGACTCCCACATGTTCACAACTTATAACAATGAAAAAATTATGGTAATATTTAAAATGAGATACATCAACTACCTGAAGGAAATCGTCGCGGCCGTGACTGAATCTGCGGGCTAAAATGGACCTTTTTGCTGACAGCATCTAGGTAAGAGAAAAGGGTAAAGTCGTTAAAGATTCATAACCAATTTGTTTAAATGATTTAGCATTTTTCGTTTTGCAGATCCGTCACGTGTGCTTTATGTGAGCCCACAGTGAAGAAGGGAACGGGGAAAATAGGGTCAGTTTAGGTAAACGTTGGCTAAAAATAGATAGATTAAAGTGTTCACAACATCCTAATTACTTTTTTAGAAATAACATTGAATCGTTTTGTTGATAAGAACTTTTGGTGATCATACATGATAAATTCATATATATGAGAGGCATAATAAAAAACGTACCGGCAGGTCAGCCAGACCCGTTCTACAACTTTGCCAGTTTTAAGTTTTAACCCATTTCCGTAAATAAAAATGTAAGAAAGAAAGAGTGTAAATATTCTTACTAGGCAAACTGTAATGCTTGTGATGTCGTGGTACAACCGCTAGCAATTGTTGTTGTCTTAGAGCTTCTCTGTCCGTATATGTTTCACATGTAAGAAGTTGCTTAACACCAGAAACAAAACAATTATCAATAAAGTTGGTATGCAAGATTTCTTAAAAAAACCAAAATATAAATATTACCTGATGTAAACATGCCACATGTAACCCCGTTGTCGAAATTTCGGAGGCCTGTTCGTCTAAAACATCAGTCAGTTTGTAAGCAACAGTGCCAATATGGTCAACAGCATTTACAAGGGCTCGTACAGCATAATCTTTGATATTATCAAGGACCCTACATAAGAATGTATATATAATCACGTAAGACAAAGCAGAAACTTCATCTGATCATGTGTACATGTGTGTGTTTTAAATGATTCTTACACTTGTTTTTGTTCACTATGAAGATAAGACTTCTCACAATATTCCGCTGCAGAATACAGTTGAGGCCTTAGATTTTTGAGTTCCTAAAATAAACATTAAACACGTTTAGCAGTGCAACATTTAACTATTGTCCAACATCTAAAATACGACACACGAAAAGCACGTAATGCCACAAAAGCTAATATCTTGATTATCTAACTGGGAATGTTTGGATGTGTGTCTAAGGTGGCTGATACAGCTAGAAGTCGCAATAATCAGTTTTGGCATTGCTTAGCAAAAAGTTATAATGATTCTAAATTTCTGATCATTTCGGGTAAAAAAAAACTCGAAAACGGAGAAACAAGTAAAGATTTAGCTATTAGATAACAGATTATTAAGTGAATGTGAAATCACCTATTTATCCGTAACTATAACAAAATGGTGATCTGATTTCTTTGACCCTGATCTATTTTTTCAAGTCTTAACAATCACTTTGAAAACGCAAAATCAAACATGAAACACCCCCCCTTAAACATAAGACGCGACTTGCAGTTCTAAGTCAAACCTAGTACTCCTAGAATGCGAAATTAGTAACACTTCTATCACAATTACCACCAACTTTATTCTATTTTTAGTTCATGTCATAAACCATGATGTAATCACCAATTTTACTACACAAAATAAAAACTTAAAAATCTACCACATCAAAGTATCAAACTAAATCTTAAGCTAACCACTTTGACTCCTAAAAGTTAACCAAATAAGTCAAACATGCAATTCCCTCAGATAATACTTTCCTCATACCAATCAAACAGTAAATCAACTTCACATAAAAGATAAAAGTCAACCCTGTTATTAAATTACACATATTCTCCTTATAATTAAGATGTAACAACATTTTTAATCATAACACAAAATACCCAAGATCCAAAATTCAATAAAAATGCAAACTTTGAACCAAAATTCTTAAATTTAAATAAAAAATAACAAAACCTGAAGAGCTTTGACAAAGCTAATATTATGCTCCATTGAAGGCTCATTAAAACCCATTGCTTCATTTGCTTGTTCAAATTCCATAACAAGAAAAATCAAGAATCTTGGATCATATATATATATATAAAGATTCTAAATTTGGTAGTAAAATGCAAAATTATGAAATGGGTTATTTTGTGATTTGGAGAAAAGATTAGTTTTGTTTTGAAAAGTGTTGAAATCTTGATTTGGTGAGGAAAGAATATAAATATGGGGGAAAGAAGAGAATGTGATAGTTGAGCAGAAGGAAAGCTTTGAGGATGAGTTGTTTGCAAGTGACAATGACATTAGAATATTAAGTAAAGTGTTTAAGTATTGTTGTTTTTAAAGTTTATGTCAGTTTATTGTGTTTTACTAGAAGTAGTAAGTATTTATTAGTACTGGAATGTTGTTATGTTTTTAGGCTAGTTTGAGGTGTTTTGGTTATATATACTAACTTGTGTCTGTTGGTGGTAATTCCCAGAACA
This sequence comes from Chrysanthemum makinoi, assembly GCA_910596185.1. NCBI lineage: Eukaryota > Viridiplantae > Streptophyta > Magnoliopsida > Asterales > Asteraceae > Chrysanthemum > Chrysanthemum makinoi. Next base: position 54,067,584 of record OU343223.1, on the reverse strand, counting down.
GGGTTAAGACAATCAGTAGCAACTGCAATACTATTAGTTGGTTACCGGATATCACTTGGAATCGTGTAATCATTTTTCAAAGTAAACTATTCGACCCTAATGCATGGGTTACACGAATATCTATTTGGGATAAGACCAAATGTTAGTTATAGAATTAGGCACAATTCAATAACCCTTGCGCTTATCAGTGTTTAGCTTTCAGTTTGTTTCTCCTGGTTATGTATATTTCTCAGTGTATTCATGCTGATGAAAACCATCTCTATTTATAGTAGAGAATACTCACTCCTAGTTAATGGACATTATGGATGATTAACGGCCAATTAATCACTCATAATAAGCCTCCATTATCATAGGAATAGTGGTTACATGACCAATTAAACGTGGTCATAAAACAGTCATAACAGCCAATTAAATGAGTCAAAGCTGTTACAAATTAATCAACTGCAACACTACCGTAGGAACCATTACACTAGCGAGGAACCATACACTACCGGCGGGAACCATTACAGCTAGCGAGGAACCATAACACTACTAGTAGGAACCATCAGTTACTACACTAGCAGTACAAACCACTATTGAGTCGAGTCAGGGTGTTCAGGGACCTCATGGGTGTACACTCCGTACCTCCTAACCCAAAACCAGGTGTGAACTAATCCCACAAGTGCACTAAATTTTCCAACAATCATCCCCAAATTTAGTTCACTTCCTTTTCAAGAAAAACAAACATCAAACAAAACATGTGCATAAACGAAAATATCCTGGGGATTGAATTTTCATCTTAGTACATTACACGTTCAAATATTCGAGAATCAGGGTGTTCTAAGAATTGAACCCTTCAACCCATTTGAATACCCGAAGATAAAATACACACAAGTTTACAAACACTTAAAAGCTCCTGACACTATACAAGCCATGTGTCCATATCCAAATTCATAAATGTTGCAAGAGCCAAAATTCCAAAGCTCCCTGCGCAAAACTTCAACATTCACATAGGTGGTTCCTCTTTTATTCATGCTCTGCCAAGCACTTTTTTCAAAGAAAAATTAACCATTAAGTAAAGACTTCATCCTCCTTTCAGCAGGTTCTGAGCACAACCTTGGGATGTAAATAAAACATGTGCTCAGTCACTGAATGTTCATTTTGACTTTCCGCATTGAACTCAGCTCCCAAGTTTCCTTAGGAGGGAGTTGGGTGTCCTAGCATTCAGTGACTAAGTTGAACTTAAACCCATCCCTTTAGCAGACTTTATAACCAAGTCTCTAGCCAATCCCTTCGTCAAGTTATCAGCTAAATTTTGTTGAGATCTAACAAACTCTATAGATACCACCCCATTCATGATAAGCTCACGAATCATGCTATGTCTGACACCTAAGTGTCTAGACTTCCCATTGTACATCTGGCTATAAGCCTTTGCCAATGTAGCTGCACTATCACAACGGATAGAAATAGGTGTTATAGGTTTAGGCCACAATGGAATCTCAAGAAGCAAGTTTTTCAACCATTCAACTTCTTTACCAGCAGCTGCTAAAGCCACAAATTTAGATTCCATTGTTGAACTGGTGATGCAAGTTTGCTTCTTGGATGCCCAAGAAATTGCACCTCCACCAAGTAGGAATACCCAGCCACTGGTAGACGAATTATCTTCGTGTTATGATCCAACTTGCATCAGTGTATCCTTCCAACACTGAAGGATAGCCAGTATATGAGAGACTATAATCCATAGTTATCTTCAAATACTTCAGTACCCTCTGAACTGTTTGCCAGTGATGAGCACTAGGATTACTAGTATACCTGCTCAATTTTCCCACTGCAAAAGCAATATCAGGTCTTGTACAAGTCATGGCATACATCAGGCAGCCAATTACCCTAGAATACTCAAGTTGAGATACAGCTTTGCCATTATTAGGCATCAGCTTCTCACAAGTATCCATAGGTGTACTCACTGGAGTACAATCAATGTAATTGATTTCCTTAACACCTTCTCAATATAATGAGACTGAGAAATAGAAATTCTTTTACTTTCATGTTTAATCCTTATACCAAGGATAACATCAGCCTCCCACATGTCCTTCATGGAGAACCTTGATGACAAAAATTCCTTTGTCAGGTCAACCTAATTTTGGTCAGTGCTAAAGATCAACATGTCATCAACATATAGACAAATGATTACTCCTTTACCAGATTCATCAAATTTTCTATATACACATTTGTCAGCTTGGTTAAGAACATAACCACTAGACAAAACCACTTCATCAAATTTTTGATGTCATTGCTTAGGTGCCTGTTTCAGTCCATAAAGAGACTTAATGAGTTTGCACACCTTGTTTTCATTGCCAGGCAAGATGAAGCCCTGAGGTTGGTTCATATAAACCTCCTCATCCAATTCACCATTCAAGAAAGTTGTCTTCACATACATCTGATGAATAATCAGATTATGAATTAATGCCAAGGCAATCAGCAGTCTTATGGTACTGATACGAGCCACAGGGGCATACGTATCAAAATAGTCTATCCTTGACTTTTGTTTAAAGCCCTGAATGACTAGTCTAGCCTTGAAGTTTTCAATAGTTCCATCTACCTTCATTTTCCTTTTAAAAATCCATTTGCAACCCAAAGGTTTACAACCAGGTGGTAGATCAACCAACACCCAAGTGTTGTTGCCCATGATAGAATCCATCTCATCATTGATTGCTTCTTTCCAGAAAGCAATATCCTGGGACTTCATTGCTTCTTCAAATGTCTTGGGATCATCCTCAACAATGAAGCAATAGGAGTATTGGTGAGAGACCTCATCCCTTGTTCCTTCAACTAAATACAGTTGAAACTCAGGTGCAAATGACTTTGGAGTCACTGGCCTTTTGCTCTTTCTAAGCATAGGTTCAGGTTGTTGAACCATAACCTCATCAGGGACCTCTGATGGTTCTTCATTAGGGATCTCTGATACACCAGTGTCATGAGTTCCATTAGGAATCCTCTGACTTGGTCTAGGGACTGATGAGAATCTATTCTCATCAAAGTTTGCATCCCTTGATTCAATTATGGAGTTAACTGAAACATATTCATTAGGTTCAATAACATAGAACCTAAAAGCCTTGGAATATGCCTTATCAATAGGTTGTTTTGGTGGTAAAGCGTCTCCCGTCATGATGCTATGACAAGGAGAAAACAAAGCAAAACGCAAAAACTGAAGAATGGCAAGTGCTAGTGGGCAGAAAAGAGAAAATAAAAAACTAGGGTTTAGGTGGAGGATCTTGAGGCTGTGATACCATATTATAATTAGGTTAATTCCCCTTGATCATTAATCAAATAAACATTCGGTATATATAATGAATACCGATTACAAGAGAAACCCTTCATGGGCCAATATCCAAATAACAATAACTTAATGTATTGGGCTAAACTAAACTCAAGTCAAGCTCGGATAATATGCTCAGCATATCCAACAAAGATGCAATCAATGCCTCTTTCACCCAAAGTTTTCAGCTTTGGATCAGGGAGTCTTACAACAACCCTACAACCCCAAACCCTGAGATAGTTCAGGTTGGGTTTCCTTTTAGTCCAGAGTTCATAAGGGGTAACCTTGTTCCTTTTGTTAGGAACCCTATTTAATAAATAGCAAGTTGTTAACATAGCTTCACCCCAGAACCCTGACCAGTCCTGAATAGGACAACATGGAATTAACCATCTCCTTCAGCACCCTGTTTTTTCTTTCAGAAATACCATTTTGCTGAGGAGTATAGGGAGCAGTCGTTTTAGTTTTAAACACTTTGAATTTATCTAATGCTTCATCCTTGGTATGTAACAGATAGATATAACAAAACCTTGAAGCATCATCAATAAATGTCACAAAGTACTTCTTATTCCCCAAAGAAGGAGTGGCATGCAAATCACACAGGTCACTGTGTATTAGCTCCAAGAGCTTAGTCTCACGCTTAACACCCTGAAAATGTTTCTTGGTAATCTTGGTCAACATGCAAGTTTTACACTTTTCAGTGTCCATGTCAAATGCTGGGATTAACCCATCCTTAGACATATCTTGCATCCTTTTATAGTGTACATGGCCAAGTCTAGCATGCCAAAGGGTAGAGTCAGTCTGCTCAGAGGTGGTCACAAAGGCTGAATTATCACTATCAGTGACAATATTAAGCCTGAACATTTGGTTACACAAATAGCCAAAACCAATAAAAACACCACATTTAGACAAGACAAATTTATCAGACTCAATAACTTGTTTATATCCATGATTATTCAAATCACTACTTGAAACCAAGTTTTTCCTTATATCAGGAACATGAATAACATTAAACAAAGTTACAATCTTTCCAGAACTAAACCTAAGATCTACACAACCACGACCATGCACCAAGGCTGTTGACTCATTTCCCATGTGAAGAATAGAACCATCATTCAGTGACTCATAAGTCTTGAACCAGCTTCTATCTTTACACACATGAACTGTTGCACCAGAGTCAACCCACCACGCAACATCATCATCCTGCACATAATAAGATTCAGATACATATGTAACATAATAAATCTGAAAAGACTTATTAACCATATTCCGACCTTTCAGTGAGTTGGTAGAACCACCACTCCCTGAACCATTAGTGCCTGATCCATTGGTTTTACCACCAACCTTAACACCTTTGCAATCCCTTTTAATGTGACTAGATTTGCCACATTTCCAACAAGTAGGTGTTGCCTTCTTGTTAGGATCTGCCCTTGTGTTGTCATGATATTTGCGTTTGCCTTTGTTGTCATTGTACGTGGGGGAGTTGTTATGCTCACCATATTGACAACAGATGCACCAGTAGCATTGCTACTCTTTGGCTTGTCATTATCCTGCACCCTGAGAGATTCCTCAATTCGCAGATAACCGCCCAACTCAACCAGAGTTAACTCCTCTTTCTTATGTTTCAAGGTATGCTTGAAATCTTTCCAAGAAGGAGGAAGTTTATCAATAACACAAGAGACTGAAATAGCCTCATCCATGTGCATATTGTGTTGTGTAAACCTTCCAAGTATTCCAAGAAGTTCATTGTATTGTTCCATGACTGGTCTTGAATCAGTCATTTTGTAATTTGTGAAATTACTTACAAGAAACTTCTTACTTGATGCATCCTCAGCCATATATTTTGCATCAAGGAATCCCACAGTTCTTTGGAAGATTCAAAGTTCTGATAAATGTCAAATAGAGAATCAGACATACCATTGAGAATAAGACCTCTGCATATGTAGTCATCATTCTCCCATTTGCTCTTTCTTCTGATCTGCTCAACCGTAGCATCATCCCCATCATCAGGAATAGGAGTGGTTAGCACATACACCACGCTCATGCTGGACAACAGGAAGTGCATCTTCTTCTGCCATCTCCTAAAGTCCACCCCTTCAAACTTATCAAGCTTGGCAAAGTTTGAAGCCATGTGTTTCATTGCAGTAGCAGCCATTGATTATCATAAATAGTTTACTTTGATTGTTGGTGGTAATTCCCAGAACAGGGTTAAGACAATCAGTAGCAACTGCAATACTATTAGTTGGTTACCGGATATCACTTGGAATCGTGTAATCATTTTTCAAAGTAAACTATTCGACCCTAATGCATGGGTTACACGAATATCTATTTGGGATAAGACCAAATGTTAGTTATAGAATTAGGCACAATTCAATAACCCTTGCGCTTATCAGTGTTTAGCTTTCAGTTTGTTTCTCTGCGGTTATGTATATTTCTCAGTGTATTCATGCTGATGAAAACCATCTCTATTTATAGTAGAGAATACTCACTCCTAGTTAATGGACATTATGGATGATTAACGGCCAATTAATCACTCATAATAAGCCTCCATTATCATAGGAATAGTGGTTACATGACCAATTAAACGTGGTCATAAAACAGTCATAACAGCCAATTGAATGAGTCAAAGCTGTTACAAATTAATCACTGCAACACTACCAGTAAGAACCATTACACTAGCATGAACCATACACTACCAGCAGGAACCATCAGCAAGAACCATTACACTAGCAGCAAGAACCATAACACTACCAGTAGGAACCATCAGTTACTACACTAGCAGTAGTAACCAATACACTAGCAGTACAAACCACTATTGAGTCGAGTCAGGGTGTTCAGGGACCTCATGGGTGTACACTCCGTACCTCCTAACCCAAAACCAGGTGTGAACTAATTGTAACACCCCCAATTTCGTGATACGCAACGGAATTCAAACTGGGTGTTACTTCATGGCACAACAGTCATAACAATAGAAAACAAACTCTAATGGAGTCGTTTTAAAAGATTTATCATTCGATTTATATAAATACCAGAGTTTACAAAAATGAGGTCCCAGTTGGTTCCATTGTTTACAAAATACATTAAATGGGTTTTCGAATGATAATAAAATTTATAGCCTTCTTGATCTAGTCCTTGCTCTTCCGTGCCAGCTTCCGACATTATGGACTTGAAATACATGCTTAAAACTGTCAACACAAAGGTTGAGTGAATTCATAGAGATTAGGAAATCATTTGAACACATAATGTTTGTGTGGGTTACGTTGTTATACACCCATAATGTTGAAAACAAAACAGATATTATTCACTAAGCATCATGCAATCAAGGCGTTAACTTGCTGTCATATAATAGTAACCGATGCCCCAAGTAGGTAAAATTTGCCGTTTTACCTGATGTACTCAAATATAGTGCGTTTGTTTACCGGACTTGGTCAAACAAACGGGATTCGTCAATCCCGATAGATCTATCCACAATATTCGCGCTCACTTCACTCGTGATTAATGATTCATGATTTAGGGACTTAAGATTGGCAAATGCGGTAACTTAGTGCAAGTAAAATAATCAGATAAGTATACATTTTGAAAGCAATGTTCGGTTTAAAATAAAGCATGTATCTCCCCCAAGGGTTTGTAAAACAATTAAGTAATAGAAAGTGGGGCAATGAACTCACCTTAATAAATGATATCACATGTATAATGAGAATGATGGATATGACGTGAGAACTTCTACGAGCAACCTAAAATGGAATGTTGCGACTTAAGTTGGAACAATGTTTAGGAAAACATAAACCATTTTATATATATTTCTATGTTGATCATGATGTAGACAATTATTATTTGATGATTATAGAAAGATCTTTAATATGTGAAAACATATTTAGTTTATAGATATTGTACTACCGTTCGGGCCATCATAATTCAGAGGTCATGCGGTAAACGTTCGAGGAGCTAGGACACTTTAAATCGTAAATCCAACAACTCGTCGATACGTTTTACTCAAATGAAACCCCTCACATGAAGTTCCCTAGTGTTGTAGTGCTCAATACGTAAAACATGTATTTTAATTATTTGATTATATGCTATATTAAGAGTTTATAAATACAATAAATAAACTAACAAAGTTTATAAGTATTTAAATAAGTTTGAGTTATATATACTTACCTTAATATAGGACACTTGTGTATTATGGAAAAATAAAATATTAGCGGAGCTTCGACATAGAATTTGCAATCTTCGAAAACCCAAGGCTATTAGAAGATTATAACAACGCCTTCTTGAGAACCCGAAGAACAATTGAAGATTATAACAACGTCTTTTTGGAGACTTGAAGTTATTTGAAGATTATAACGACTTTTTCTTGAAAACTTCCAAGAACGAAGATCAAACGCTAGTTTTCTTCAAGAACACATGAATGTTCTTACAAGATCTATAAGAAATGCCTTTAGGTTTAGGACTTTAGATGTTAAGAAGGGGTGGTGCAAGAAAAATGAAGTGATTTAGCTTGGTATTTATAGGCTAGAGATTTTAGTTAACTATATATTGGGTTAAAAACTAACCATGGTTAAATTTACACATGTAAATGATCTAAAGGAAGCATGCTTAGGATTTTGACACCAAGGTGATGACTCCCCCCCCCTAATTTCGTTCATGATAAGATAGGATGACTTTGGTGGATGGTTTTGGTATTATCTTGGTTATGGTGAGTTTTGGTTCCGTTAAATGCTAACCGAAGCCATAAAACGTAAAACCGGGTATCGTAAAAATACGAAATTTGAGGGAATGATGAAACTCATCATTATACTCCATATAAAATATAAAATGAGTGATAAGTCTCATTGGGTGCAAAAGCAAAAGCGTTTAAACTGGAAATACAGGTCAAAAACGCGTAATTCGCAGTTATCGAAAAGAACGAAATTTCGGAAATGATCGTGAATTTATTTAGAGTAGACTAAAATAGTCTAAAGTGATATGAGATGTCAAACTTAGGTTTTCGTCGTGACGCGGGATAACAGTTATTTGTGAAGTTTAAAAGTTACGCGATTTAAGCAAAAATGTAGAACGTACAAGGATAATTCCTTTATGGTCAAAGGAGGAGAGAAATATGTTTGACTTTTCCAAAAATGTAAAAGTATCAAAAACATATTAGAAACACAGTGCAGGAATCGTTAAGCCTGGATGTAAGTAGAATTGTTTAAAATGTAAGTTTAGTTTTGTTCTGCGCTGGGCTTATTTGGTAATATTAAAAATAATAAATCTTAAAAATTCTCAAATTAATTATGAGTGATCTAAGAATTTATTTGATGCGGGGAAAATTGTCAGAGACGGTTTTTGTTATGCGTGAGATGTTAAAATGGTGTTCCGACCAAAATGAAGCTTTAAAACGATGTTTTCTTAATAACTTTTGCGAAAATGATCTAACGATGGTCGAACTCTCAGGTTATTACTAAAATAATTTATCTTACGAGAATGTGGATTAAAAATTTTACGGGTGAATAGTGAAAGTGAATAGTAACTTTTCAAAAATATGAAAAGTAACTCAAAAAATGCGGGTTGTTACACTAATCTTACAAGTGCACTAAATTTTCCAACAGTGTCTTCATTGCTATTTTGATATATTTCAAAATAAATGTCAATAAGAAGAGACTTTAACGGGTACATATATTATTTGATCGGTAGAAAATGTAATTAAGAAATGTTTTTTTTTTCCCTTTAATGAGTGAGCTCAAATCTTTGTTTCTTCTTATTGTGAAGTTTTATAAAAATTTCTCCCTCTCCCAATTAAGAGACTATATTATGAAAATTGACACTTATTATAGAATTGATGAAGTACTAATAAACCAACTTAATTGAAAAAAGTTGTGTTTTTTTTAATAAGTTGATAATAATTTTACTCGATGTGTTTTGCATTGTATGTGTAGTTTGAATAAACTTTCTCAAACACCGTCTAAAAACAAGTATAATAAACGGCTAAAATTTTCATTTGAGTTTTAGCCGTTTCCATTTAATTATTTAGATTAAGTTTAGTGGTGTTGTGTGGTTGTCCGTCATATCAATGTTACATCAAAATAAACTTTCATCATCGAACCCATATAGTGGTTATCACTTTCATTAACGTTTATACCAGGGTCGTCTTTGAGGGTGAGCTGAGCGACCGCTCAAGACCTCAAAATTTTTAGGGGCTCCAAAATTTGTCCCGTTAATAATTATATGCATGTGTATATATATTTTTCACGAAAAAAAAATATTTAGATGAGAAAATATCTTAAATGAGTTATATGTTAGAACGTTAAATTATTAATTGTATTATATAATAAAAACAGTGACACTTTATATATAATATTCCTTTTCGAAATATCTCATTATATGATTTTGTCCAAGGCCCTAAAAAATTTCATAAATTCATAAGACGGACCTGGTTTACCGACACCCCACTCAAATAAGAACTTACTTCACTTAAACACGTAAAATCTAACTTACTGCACAAAGTCTAACTTATTTTTACCCAAATGCTTTTCACATTACCTAAACCATCTTTGTACCTTTAATAGTTTTGGTTGTATGTTTTTAGTGTTTGTGTTTTTTTTATTTGTTTTGCTTGGGGCTTCATCTTTTACAATTGTCTTGTTAAGGAGGTGAGTTGTCATTTTTTTTTTTTTTTTTTTTTTTTTTGTACTTAGCTGCGGTTCTTTTAATATATGTTGCTTTTCTAAAAAAAAATTAACCATTTTTGTCTTAAGTATATTATTGTATTTTACACTCTCAATGGTTTGCGTTACTTTTGTTAGCAAAAACTAATTTCTAAATGATTTAAGATCATTTGAGGACAAAATATTATTTACATACCAAGGGATCAATCTCCAACCTCCATTTTTATTTGATCTAATGGATGAGATTAATCCAAACAATTTAAAAAACCCACTTTCATCATTTTTTTCAAATAGTAATATCTTTCAAACCGTTAATCGTTAAGCGAAAAAAAATATATCATTGCGACGAGCATTTAATTATCTTTCTATATATAGACACTTTGATATGCTTTCGACAAAAAAAATTTTTCGTATTTTTCACGTTTTTTTTTAAGTTTTTTCGTTTTTTTACATTACTGAAATTTACATTAAAAAATCATATTTGATAAAACACTAATTTGAATATCACATGTGATATTAGTGTAATATCATATATGATATGTAATATCACATGTGATATTAGTGTAATATCACATATGATATTACATATCATATATGATTTAACACTAATATCACATGTAATATTCAATTTAGTGTTTTATCATATATGATTTTTTCATGCAAATTTCGACGTAAAAAGGAAAAAAATAACGAAAAACGTGAAAAACGATTTTTTTTCTTTTTCAGTATATTAAAGTGCCCATCTATAGAAAAATAATTAAATGCTTGTCGCGATGTAAATATTTTCACTTAACGATTAATGGTTTAAGAGATATTTAAATTATAAAAAATATGTGAAATAATAAAATGATTTTAATCTCAGTCATTGATTTCTTTTTAGATGGATGGTGAAGATGAGTCCCTTGGTATGTGAGAAAAGTTTGATATGTAAAATAACTCTCCTCATTTCTAAATAGCTCAAAGTCAACTTTACTCTCTTGTAAACTAAAGCACATGCAATTCATTATTGGACACCTAAACTTTTGATATCACACGTGACTACTTAATGAAAATAATGCAATCTTCGTTATAGCAAATGGACTGACTAATTTAAAATCATAGTCAGTGAATTAGTAAACTAATGTTGTAATTAGTAAACTAATCACCGTTGGGGTATTGCTCTACGAGAATCATTCCCTCACCGCAAATGTTCAATTGACCGTCTCAACTCATAGTTAAAAGTCACTGAACCATATGCTTATTGTCTGGAGCTAAGTCATTCGACCTTTTCCCAATAAAGAATTCCGACTCGGCCCGAGAAAGTGTTAGGTTACTGTTCTTAGCTCCCGAAGGGGTTGTCTAGTCCTAAAGCTAGATTTAAAACTTTTGGAGAAACTAGTATCATAATTAATACGGAGTATCTCGTTTGTATTTGGCCTACAAAGTAGATTTAAAACTTTTGGAGAACTAGTATCATAATTTATACGAATCGTTTTTTTTTTTTTCCAAGAAAACGGAAATTTCATTGTAACATAACATCGTTAAAGTCAAAACCCGTATCCATAATCTAACATTTAAGGGGTATTTGGTTTGTAATTATAACCCACAATATTTAAGCGTATAATATTGATAGTGAAAATGAGAATGCATTTGTTAAGTCACTCTGTGAATCTAAAATACTGTTTACATTTGTGAGTTTATATCATTGTTAGAAAAAGAAAGACTTGTGTTTGAAATAGAATTTAAAACAATGTTTTGAAACCCAGACCGAACCGGCCGGGTTAACCGGTTGAACCTGTTTCGGCCAAAAAAGGGTAAAAAAACCAGATTTTTAAAAGCGGGTTAACCGGTTAGACCCGTCGGGTTTTAAGTGACCCCGGTCAACTCGATTCTCGAAACCCGGACGGGTTTAGTTTTTTTCATTTTTTTAATAGAAAACCGGGTTGACCCGGTGGTCGAACCGGGTTGACCCGGTTGGAAAAAATAGTTTTTTTTAATATAAAACCGAGTTGACCCAACGATCGAACAGTTGAACCAGTATCCCAGTAACTCAACCGGGTCGATTAAAAACTCGGTTTTCAAAACATTGCTATTAAACATACATGTTTCCAATCAAATTATAAACTAAAAATAAGCGTCATTTTAAGATTCAGACACTACAAATATAATTCACCATCAACTTATAAAAATCCACCTTTTAACTTTCATAAATTTGAAATTTTCCGCTAACACACTTTCCTTTTCCTTTTACATATACCAATCACATACACCATTTTTAAAATAGCAAAATACCACCAACATAAATTAATTGTGACCGCCGCTTTGCGCATATAGTTAGGCTTTCTTATTCTATATCATATTCATTAGAAGCATTTTTAGTGCTATAGTTATTTGTTTATTTGAAAAAAACATTTCTTTAATGCTTGTCTTTTGCGACGATACAAATTTGTTGCCCCCTTTAACCTATTGTTCTGGCTCCGCCACTCCATATAGATGCTAGTTTGTTCTAACACCCACAAACTAAAGAGAACCTAAACATAAGGTGCATTGTTGGAAAGTTAACTAGTGAAAATGAGCTTGACATTGTTAGATAATAAAGGTCCGCAAGTCTATTGGATTTGGCATGTTAAGTTGCTAGGATTAGATTAGTTTATTTTCTATCTAATATCATGTAATCTTCATTTTTTAGTGAATCTGAAAAACATGTTTTTTAGTACTCCATTTGATTTCTATATGGTATTAGTCTATTAGAGCTATGTGTTCGCTATACTTGAGTTTGGTTTGTTTTCGTTACACTTTGTCGTAGATAAAAAAAACAAGAGAAAAAAAAAGTATTTGTTCGCTTGATTTGACTCGGAGCCATACTTTATCCGTTTGACGTTGTTACCAAGTTCTGATTGATATACACAAAAAAGTAGGATGGTGAGATGTTAATTGAATTTTTTATGACTATTTACTTTAGATACGGTGAGGAAGGTTGATCATATTTATATGTTATCTTTTTGTCGAGCCATTAATTTTAATTTTGATATGTTACGATTCTCATCGTTTACAACATTCGTATATTGGTTAATATAAGTTTGTTTGATGGCTTTTATGATTTAATTTGCTTGGAATCTAGTTTACACAAAAAAAGTAATTATTGGTGGATTCTATTAGTTTTGGTTCGTCACTATTTGGCATCAACTCGAGTATGATAGTATTCTACGCCTAATCCTTTTTGGTGTTTTTTTTTGCGTAGCTCTTGGTTGGTTCAACATCTTGGTTTGTATTGGTATTGGTATTGGTATGGGTATGCATGGGTAGTAGTGATGGTGATGTTACAATATTAACTAATCCGACTAAGTCTTAAGCAGTTATGTCGCATCATAACATCAATAACCTGCTTTGGTTCCGCATCTGGTTCGGTTCTGGTTCTTTTTGGTTCTGCAAATGTCTTATTTTGCCAGGTCCTGCATCTGATACTGCTTGGTTCTGCATTTTTCTGGTTGTGTCTGATTTCGCTATGCCTCTGTCTATCGTTGTCTGATTCCACTATGTCGTTGTTTGATTTTGTCTACATTTGTCTGAATGTGCTCTCCACCTGTTTGCCTATACTACTCTTTCCACCCTGCCTGATTATGTGCTCTGCACATGTCTTCATCTTTCTGGATGTGCTTTCATCTCGTTATGTATGTTCCACTCATGTCAATCTCCGTATTTGTGTTGCTCTTCTCTAATTCTGCATTTAGTTTTTGGTTTTGCTTCGATTTTGGCCCGTCTGTTTCAGACCTGACTGATTTTGTATTGTTCGTCGTATACTGTTAGGAATTGGAAATTCCATGTTAAAGTGTCGGTCACCCCAATAATGGTCTAGCATATGTTAGCTCGTAGACTTGTCATTGTTTACGTTATTTAGTAGTTAATTAGTTAGTCAGTAGCGTAGAATAGTTTAGAGTAACACCGTGGAGGAAGGACGGGTCTGATAAGGTTTTAAAATGTACCTTTTTGAGGGGTCGTTTAAGCCCTTATTTGATCACTTTTGTATCCGTTATTACTTAATATCGTTCCTTTTCACTTGTTAGGTCTCTTGAAGGCAAATTCTGGGAATGGCACTTATTTGGACGGAAAAGCGGATATCTGAAGAAAATGGCCAAAGTCAATAATCGAGACACTCAAGCTGCTAAAATACAAGGGGACGGCGTCATTGCTTAACTGCGGACGCCGTCGAACACTTCTGTGACGGCTCGATTAGCCAAATTGCTTATTTTCAAGTGGCGGTGTCGAGCTTTAAAAGAGTAGGCCGTCGCAACTCACGACCTAGATTTGATCCGAGACGGCGTCGACTGAAGGGGACGGCGTCACAAGCATAAGGTGACGCCGTCACAAGACTAACGTGGCCAAGACGAAACCCTAATGACGGCGACCCGACGGCGTCACAAATCATAAGGTGGCGCCGTCGCGATTGTAATCTTATATATAGAATCCGAATTTTTCAGTGTGTAGTCTTTTGGAGTAAAAACCTAAACCGAACCAAGGTACTGTCTTATGCGGAGTATTTTAGGGTTCCAAACCCTATCTTACATCAAGATAAGTGTTTTACTTCGTTAATTCAATTATGTCTTCAATTATTTGTGTGTATGCTTGCATGTTCTCCATGTCCGGCTAATTTATTTGTGTGTTTGCTTAGGGAATATGAAACTTAATTATTGAATATTGATTGGTTGTCTCTTATCTTAATTGTTAATGATCTAGTAATGCGATAGGTCATTCGTTGTGTAGTTAATGCTTGATTAATCTTTGTGAACCTTAGACTATAACACTTAGAGCAGTTGTAGGCTAAACCATCCAAAGAGTACCTTAGAGTTAGAGTTTATAATTCCTAGAGATATTTTAGACGAGACCCTTTTGGTAGTTTCAAAGAGTTAGGGACAAACGCATACCCTACAACCTTAGACACACAACGCGATTAAGAATAAGGACGTGACAATTCAATCATCAATAGGAGATAATTAAGGAGTAATAAAACCTAAGTGAACACATCTTTAAACTATCATAATCGAGCACACAATAATTAGACATAGACTACATACACCTTAGATTAGATAATTAGACAAGTAGAGCAATCGGTAAAAATACCAACCCCCAAATCCAAACCCCGAGATTCGTACCTTTCCATTTCTAAAAAAAACATAAAAGCACAAAATAATCTTCCTCAACCCCAACCTTAGCGTAGTAACTCCTCACTAGCATTCCTATTCCCCTAGTGAACGATATCAATACCCGTGGCTTACCCTAATACTACACTACAACGATTAGGTTCACTTCTTAGGGTGTTATAAAACTTGCTCGAAGAAAAGGAAGTTCCTTTGACCCCGAACGACGCGTGTGGCGTTATCAAGTTTTGGCCGTTGCGGGGAATAGAATAGCTAGTTAGTAGTCCACTCGTTTAGGTTTCTTTGCTTGATTCCTATCAAGTAAATTTTTCTCATTTTTAGCTTTCTCGTAGTCTATCCCCCTTCTTCGTGACCTTTGTTCGTAACCCATCACTTTTCATCATGGAAGGTGATAACCACCCACCATTCATCAACTTACCACCAAATGACCCGCCAAGAGCCCGTACTCTTGGAGAATACTCGAGACCAAGCCACCTAGGCTATAGGAACACCATTGAGCTTTTCGACCAAGCCCAAACTACTGACCCTGCGATCCGACACCATCCGGTTGGTGCAAACGGATGTGCATTCCATGGACTTTGTTGCGAAGATCCTAATCAGCATCTCAAGGACTTCCTCAAAATTGTCGATTCCATTGACCTTGATGCTACTACTCGGGAGACCACCTGCGCTCTTCCAATTCTCTCTACGGGACCAAGCTAGTAATTGGCTTGAGCGACTTCCCACTGGCTCCATCTCAAGTTGGGATGATCTCACCTCTACTTCTTTGCTCAATTTTTCCCACCGGGGAGAACCACTAAACTTAGGAATGACATCTTGATGTTCCAAAAACGTCAAGGTGAATCTCTCTATGAAGCATGGACTCGATTCAAGGACTTACTTCATAAAGTCCCTCATCACGGCATTGATCTTTGGCTCTAAGTCCAAATCTTTTATGATCATGTCAACTTCCCCACCAAGCGATCCATTGACCAAGCGGTCAGTGGAAAACTTAGTGATCTTAGAAGAATCATGGGGTATAATAGAGGACCTTGCTCTCTATGACAACGAAAGTTGGAATGACCCCGTGAGTTGCCCAAAACCGTTAAGGCAATCTCCTTGCCTCCAATTGACTCACAATCTTCCGATCGTAGGATGATCGAGCTTGAAGATCAAGTAAAATTCCTAATGAGCTCCTACGAAAATCCTAAGTCTTCACGCCAAGTGAACAAGTTTCTTTCGTGTGAGCCGTGTAGTGATCCTCATAACACGCGGACTTGCACCCGATCCCCCGAACATGCTTCCGTTGACTACGCATCCTCGCATATTAATGGAACGGGAGGAAGATTCCCTACAATACCCGGACCTAGGAATTTCAATGAAACCGAGAGGCATGGAAGGGCAAGCCCGACTTCTATTGGGGACAAACCAAAGAATTCACCTTCAATGATTTCTCATGGCCCCCATCTCACGGTCCTAACCAACAAAACATTGAAGGGATGTTGCAAAACCTAGTCGCATCCCAAGAAGCCCAAATAGCTAAGCTCTCGGACCGCTTTAATCAACAACAAGCCGAAATGGATAGGAAGATAGATAACCTTTTGAAAGCCATGACCAATAGTGATAGGAAGATTAATGCTAACTCAACTCCCGAGCCTTCCGGTGTAGAGATTAAGGACCCAAGTAAGTTAGCTAAGCAAGTTCAATTCGTCAATACCATCGCCTTAGTGAAACCTAATAGAACAAATGATGAAGCGAACCATGAGATGATACTTGAGGTTAAGGAAACACCAACGAATGAAACAACCGAGGAAGTGAATGAAGTAGATGACTATTTCAATAAGTTTCCTACGGAAGAAGAACTATCTCGCCACCCTCACTTAGTGCGTGACCTCCGTCACATGTATGTTAGAAAAAGGCCTAGGATCAAGTTTGGGAACCCTTGGAATCTTAACATACCATGTTGCATAGGACACCTTTTCGTGGCAATGGCCTACATTGATCGCAAGTCCCCAATCAACATAATGACTAGCACCTACTACAATTGGGTAATGAAGAAGCCTATTCCAACTAGGCAAGACCCCGATAATCCTAGTGTTAGTTGCAATTTTCTTGCTAGAATTAAGGGATTGCCGTTTATGTAGTAGTTTCACGTTTCCTATGGACTTCATAATTGTGGATGATATTAGCACGGCCATAGATCCTAGCTTGTCCCATGTTATTCTAGGAAAACCTTTCATAGAAAACACCGGATGACTTATGATCCCTCATTAGGAATAGTGCGATTCAAGGATGAGACCGGCGACATAGCTTACCAAATGCCGTTTAAGATTGAGAAGTTTTCATCACTCTTTAATGATGAAAAGGAACTTAAACTGTCGGTCTATTATAGGAATAATGAGGATAAGGAAAAAGGAGTAGATTATGTTATGGCTAAGATTTTTGGATTCTATAAGGATTGCTTGAACTTAGGACCGGAATATAGAAATAAGTGGGGAGAGGATCGAACTCTTAGAGAGGGTGTATCATAGGGCACTTTTACATCATGGAACCAACCACTAGAGACCGTCATGAGGAAGGAGATGACGGTAATGAAGTCACGTAGAACACCGACTACGAGTCTAGCTACAAGACTCATAAATAAAGAAAAAGAGGCCGTGGGAGGCAACCCATGCTTAATTTTTTGCTTGTTAGTGTCATATATCTTTTATTGATTGCTTATTCTCATGTTTAAATTTGTAAAAATGCTTTATTTTGTTTTTAACCTCGTCTTAATTGCATATAAAGGTATTTTACATAAAGGATAAGTGTAGGGAGGATTACACACATTTTCAAAATAAACGTAAACATGAGAATAGCAATTAATTAAAAGATATATATGTGTTTGTTCGAGTCAAATGCTTGTATCGAGTCATAATGGATGTTTTTTCAGAAATTTTTCCGATTCTAAAGATATAAATTTTCGAAATTTTTCCAGAAAATCGCATACCGGTTTTGTCAGGATAACCTGACGTACGTGAAGGAGTAAAACAACAGATTACTTTTTCTCGTTTTTAGCTACTTATAAATTTTAGAATTTTCCGAAATTCGTAAACATCCATTCCACAAGCATTATATCCTAGTTTAGTAGAGTCTTGTATATATATATTATTACGACGTTTATTTTACGCGAAGGTTTCGTTCGTTTTCTTCAAGTGTGCAAGTTTTATTTATCAAGAAGAAGATACATAAGGTTGGAAGGAGCTTTTCACGGATACATTCTTCTTGGAAAGGATTTAACCACTACTTCACACACGGATCCTACCGAGCTAATCAGGGGAGTACTAGTTTCTTTCATTTTTAATCACCTTCTATTATCATAACTTTGATACTTTGGGGAACATTGGGGACAATGTTCAGTTTAAGTGTAGGGAGGAAAATAAAACGGGAACTTTGAAACTATGCTTATCCTTGACTATCTACTTTGTCCAATTGTATTTGTGTAATAAACCATGAGAAAATGTCGGTTAGGGTAAATTTGGCACCAAATTTAAAATTTTTCATGACATATAGGAGTGGGCCATTAGTCTTAACAAAAGCGTCTCACGGATAGGAAGTTGCATGACTAGCACAAAAACCATTTACCACCTAAATTCCACCCAAAATGTGAGGATCTCCCTTAGATTAGTAGGAATTAAAGCATTCATCTTTAATGCTTAGAGTGTGAACCGGTAGTATATTAGATTCTAGAACTTGTTTTGTGATGCATCCCGAGATCGCTAGTGAGACTACACTTGTAGTTAGGAATAACTAAATGATAAGAGGCATTAGGATAACCCTTGTTTGATATCTGTAATATAATTACTTCTTCCACATCGGTTGAGTAATTCCCCACACCCTTTGCGTTGTACTCATATTTTAGTACCGATACCCTAGTTAACCCCTCTCGAGCCTATCCTTTTCGCGGTTCTCGTGATGTTTAGTTTTTCGAATATCAATGAAGAGCGCTTATTACACCCCACCCCAAATGTACACCCAAATCTCCTTAGCCTACCTTGTATGCACTCACTTTTAGTGCATTATTGTTATCACCCCAAACCCCTAGTTCAATTATCTAGTTGCTTGCATGAGTTGCTAGTCGAGTCATATCCTTTGTACACAGTTTTGGGACGATTGGGACTCATGGGAAAAAGTTAAAGTTTATGAATGACATGGAAGGGAAACATAAATTCCCTTGGTTTTTGCGTAATAACGTTACCCAAGTGTTTTGATCTTTTCAAATTAGGGTCAAATTAGTGTTAGAGTAATAAAAACTCAAGTGTAGGGGTGTGCCTATAAATCCCTATCATTTTGATGTTACCGTAGAGGATGGTAGAGTAAAAGTGTATGAAAAAAAATCGAAAAAAATAGAAAAGAGAAAAGAAAAAAAATAGAGTGTTCAAAACATAATGAAAAAACTACCATCCTACATCTATCTTTAAATTTATGTTTGTTTGTTTCAAGTTATCTAGAGTTAAGAGTGTCGAGTCTTCAAGGCTTAGCAACGCCATTCTTCGTATGCTTGTAACATAAAGATTTTTGACTTGCCACCACTAAATAGCCTATCCCACCAAACCCTTTGTTTCCCTACCGTAAACCTAACATTACAACCCTTTAAAGACCTCTTTGATAGTCTTTCCTAGGTGCTTACATTAAGCGATGGAGGTTTGATCTATTCTCAAACCTATGGTAATCTATGTACTAGGACCGGTTAATGAGTGTTTATCTTCCATTTCCAACTTTTATATTTCATACTTAGAGAGATGAGTATCAAACACCCATGTGGGTGCTAGTATGTATTTATTCTTGTTATGACTTTTTCGGGGCTTATATGTGTTGTGGACTGTTTTAAACCAATGCTTCAAGACCCTAACATAAATTAATTGGCTAAAAGCACACATTTGCTTGAGGAAGCAAATACCAAGTGTAGGGATATTTGATAAGGTTTTAAAATGTACCTTTTTGAGGGTCGTTTAAGCCCTTATTTGATCACTTTTGTATCCGTTATTGCTTAATATCGTTCCTTTCACTTTTTAGGTCTCTTGAAGGCAAATTACTGGAATGGCACTTATTTGGGCCGGAAAGCTGGATATATCTGAAGAAAATGGCCAAAGTCGAATGAGACACCTCAGAAATTTCTTTGAAATACAAGGGGACAGCGTCCTTCTTAACTTACTGACGCCGTCGAACTACTGATGGTAGCCAAATTGCTTATTTTCAAGTGGCGGTGTGGGGCTTTAAGAGTAGGCCGTCGCTGACTTCGGGCGGCCTAGATTTGATCAGACGGTACGTCCGGTGAAGAGGCGGCGTCACAAGCATAAGGTGGCGCGTGCCAAGACTAACGTGGCCAGAAACCAATGGCGGCGACCCGGCGACGTCACAAATCATAAGGTGGCGAGTGTGTTGTAATCTTATATATAGAATCCGAATTTTTCGAGTTTTGTGTGTAGCCTTTTGGGTAAAACCTAAACCGAACCAAGGCATCATGCGTGTATTTTAGGGTTCAAACCCTATCTTACATCAAGATAAGTGTTTTACTTCATTAATTCAATTATGTCTTCAATTATTTGTGTGTATGCTTGCATGTTCTCCATGTCAGCTAATTTACTTGTGTGTTTGCTTAGGGAATATGAAACTTAACTATTGAATATTGATTCTTTATCTTAATTGTTAATAATCTAGTAATCGATAGGTCATTAGTTGTGTAATTAATGCTTGATTAATCTTTGTGAACCTTAGACTATAACACTTAGAGCGGTTGTAGGCTAAACCATCCAAAGAGTACCTTAGAGTTAGAGTTTATAATTCCTAGAGATATTGTAGACGAGACCCTTTTGGTAGTTTCTAAGAGTTAGGGACAAGCGCCCTGACTATGACCTGGCGATTAGAATGGGCGTGACAATTCGTAATCAATAGGAGATAATTAAGGTAATAAAACCTACTAAGTGAACACATCTTTAAACATCTGAGCATACAATAATTAGACATAGACTACATACACCTTAGATTAGATAATTGAACAAGTAGATCAATCGGTAGAAATACAACCCAAATCAAACCGAGATTAGGTACCTTTCCATTTTCTAAAAAACATAAAAGCACAAAATAATCTCCTCAACCCCAACCTTAAGCGTAAACTCCTCACTAGCATTCCTATTCCTAGAGAAACGATATCAATACAGGTGGCTTACCCTAATACTACACTACAGCGATGGGTTCACGCCTAGGGTGTTATGCTGAGAAGAAGGAAGTTCCTTGGCGGCGGCGTGGCGTGTAAGTCTTTACCGTTATACGATCCCTGACGTCGGCGGAGGTCGTAGTGCAGCAAGTATAAATACCCTTCCATCCTTGGAAGGTGAGTGCTAATCTAACCTTTCACTTTTTGTTAAACAACTCTCTTTCAAAACATCCTCTTTACTCTTAATTCTCTCTTGACTTTCTTATTTAATCACAATCCTAGACCACCCGAATCATCAAACAACATGATATTCATGATCCTACAATTGGTACCAGAGCCATGGTTGTGTTGTTTTAATGATTTGCATGGTTTTTCGATGAGGTTTGATGCGGTTTGTGTTTGTTGATTGTGATTGTGTTGTTCGAATCACTGTTTATGCTGCTGTTTATATCGTGGTTAATGTCGGAAAATTTTCTATTTTTCCTTACTTGTTTCATATCAGTTTTTTTAACATCATTGTTATTGTATCCATGGTCCAAAAATTTAAAGTCGTTCCTTATGTGTTTTTCAAAAGCGATTAAATCCTTCATGCGTGTTATATTTTTTAAAAGTCATGGTCCAAACAAATTTATGTTCCTGCTTGTTTCATAACAGTTTAACAACTCGCTTTATGTTCCTACTTGGTCATCCTTCATGCGAGTCAAAACAGTTTTTTTTGGTACCATTCATGGATGCAGGTTGAAGATTTATCGGTCACATGTACTCTAAGCGAGTTGTCCATATTGTCAAAAGTTGTGCTTATTTTTATCGCGAGTTGTTATAAGAAATGCGTTTTGGCTATTCATCAGCGGGTTGATTCAAAATAAAGCAACTCACGAGTTGGTCGGGTCATGTCGAGTTGGAATGGTCCCTCGAGGGTTAGCTTAGTTGTGCGGATTAGCGTGTTGGTTCAATGTTCATTATCAGCGGTTGTGCATAAGCGGTTGACTTTTGAGTCAACTCAAGTCCACTTAACACTAACATGGATGTAATTTGTATGAAAAAGAAGAAGCGAGTTGTCAAAGTGTTTAAATGATGCGAGTTGTTTCTTTTTATGAGGATGAAAGAGATGAAGAAGTATGACATAGTGACCACTAATCACAACCTTATTAACAAGACTCTAGACCTCAGCTGCTAATACAACATCATCAGTCCTAATCCTACAACAACTTCACCATCAAATCCCAAACTTATCCTATCATCCATTATTAATATCATTCATCATGAAACAAAAACCCTAAACAAAAATGAAATGAAATAGATCTCAGATTTATTCTTCGTGCGTTTCTAAGTGATATCATGCTCGAAGGGCGTTCCACACAAGAATAACATCATCACAGATCCATGAGTCGGACTAAGTAAGTTACAAAAGATATCAGACTTCTACGAAATCCAAATCAACATAGATCTCAGACCTCCTTTCTCGTGTGGTACAAGCCCATTTAACTCAAATATCTTATCACAAGAAGGACTAATCATCATATATCGTTAAGTTTATGATTATTTACGATTTAATGAAATGATTGTAACAAGGATGTTAAATCATTTGTTCGTGTATGACTCAAAACCACAAAGAACTAATCAATCTTACCTTATGCATCCAAAGGAATCATTGAATTAATCGGATTGAAGCCATCCCTGTGGCGAATCAAAGAGCTTCTTACCATCCCTGTGGCGAAGGCATCTTGTGTTGATGATAAATGTGCTCAAGATTGTTTGATTAGGACCGAAGGTGTAATGATAGGTGAGGTAGAGGGCGGAGAAAATAATGATATGTGGTTAGGGTTTCTTTGTGAGACTATTAGGTTAAAAGTTTGTAGAATGTGCACTTTTATATTCGATACATTTGGGTGAAATGACAGAAGTGGATCGGTTGTATCCCTTGGGCCGTGAGATTCATGTAGTATCATCTAGGACTACTTGGGCTTTTGATTATGTTTTCTGATTGGGCCTCACTCAAAAATATTCACACGCTATGATGTAGTATCACATTTCTTGTACCGAGTGATATTTTTGAGAGATATTGTCTTGGTCATTAATCGGGTGATAATGGGATTTGGAGGTGTGATTCCATGGACTGACATTGGGCGTACATTGTTTTTATACTGATATAATCATGAATGTTTAAATGGATCATGGAAGTATAAACAGATCGGGTGTGAATTGATTATGGGCTTGATCGGGATGATTTGTGTTTCGAATATGATTCGGATCGGACTGGGCTTTGTGTTAATCACATTTTTCACATGAGATGTTCATAAATGCTTAGACCTATGGATATACTTATTTGGATACACTTCTCGTGTAAATGCTTGCATATGGATATACTTGGGTCGTAAGTTCTTATTAATTATAAATCCGTTGTAAGTGTTGTGTGTTGGACCGGGTATAAGTGAGCTACTGGACATGGGATTTTGATTCGAATGGGGTATGTAGAATTTTGATCCGGATAATGAGATTATTGGATCGGATGCATATTGGATAGAATAAGATTATTTGGGCTTGATGAACTTGGTAGTGAAGCTAATTTCATGATCAGGAGATATTTTGATGGGCTGACAATGTCTTTGACCGGATAAGGGCTTGAATTGATATCCGATGTGCGGTTGAATTTGTGTTAAACCATATATGATACTAATTGGGTATATTTTTGAACCAGGTAAAGATAATTGTGTACATTTGGGTCAGTTGATGATTATCCTACAATTTGTGATGTTTTGATGATAAAAGTGATAATGAGATTTTCTATTTGATGAGCTTTGATGATGCAATTTGGTACGGTGATGAGAGTTGTTGTGGAATATGGGTTGGTATCTTGGTGTATACATTTTCACGGAGAATAATATGTCACGGTTTTCAATTTGAACAAGGTTTACTACGGGGTTGTTTGGACGGTATTTCTTATTTGGATTTGAAATGAGGTTGTCCGGGCATGTTTACTTATTTCGTCTTCTTTCTTTCTACCCTTCCGCGAAGATGACTTGTTTGGGCGTTTACAGAGGGTGATAAAGACTTGGCTATTTAGTTGCGTTTGTGATTCTTTCTCACTTAACCCACAACGTAGCTATCACTTCGGTGTCTCACTTAGTTGAGAATGTCAAGAGGTTTTACATTACATTGGCGTTTCTTTTCACAAGGATTAGTACAAGTTTAAGTAACAAATCTGGGGAATTTTACTTAATGCTCAAGTTTGGCATATCGGGTTTACATCACCATGTTGTCACTGCAATAGCCGAAAGAACATGTGAATGATGTGTTTACCAGAGTATTTATTGGATGGTTGATGATGTTGATGATGTTGGATAATGAACCGTTGATGAACCGCTGCATGTTCCCCTAAAACAGATATTCACCGAAACCAAAGTTGTCATAACACGTTCAAACTAACATTGTTTACGGTTTAGTCTTGATTTTGTAAAATCCTGCGAAAGAATCTATTTTTCGGTTTAAATCATAGACTTGTAAAATCCCGTGACAATGAAAACATCCCGGTTAAAGTAATGTGCATTTCCGGATCTATCTTACGGTTTATTCTTGGCTTTGTAAAATCCCGCGAAAGAAACTATTTCTCGGTTTAAACCATAGAATTATAAAATTCCGTAATGATGGAACCATCCTGGAGAAAAGAAAGTCTATCTCGGGATCTTATCTGATGCTTGTGCTACGGTTTCTGATTCGAAAAAGGGATAAAAAGGGTGTACTTCAAGAATTGGGTGTTTGTTTGGATTTTCTTCATGACGGTTTGGTTACTTCAAAGTTTTACGGGGTTATGCTCATTAAACCATGGTCGGGATGAAACCATTATCATAGTTCATGTAAAATGTCAAAGGAAGCTAGATTTGAGCTTTTAACCACAAGATGTGACAACGGGGTTAATTCACTATTATTTATTTGAGGTTGAAGTGAAATATCACGGGCAAGTGTTCTTAGTATTTGAAGGCAAGGTTGTCAAGATCGGGATCCTACCCAGGATCGTTTTTGTCTTTGCAAGATCGTGATCGTAAGATCGGATCGGGATCTTAAGATCCTACTCTAATGTTATTTCTTAATAGTTTTTTGTAATTTTATACAAATCTACAAATTCTAATACATTATAACCACAAAATACTATGAATGTTTCATATAAATGTTGTCCTAAATTATGATTATAAAATGTTTAAAAAGATTAACATGTTGTTTTTTGAATTCTACAAACAAACAACCCATAAATTTGTAGTTTTTTAGTTTGTAATCCGAGAAGAGTAAGATCGGATCGGATTAGATCGTAAGATCGTATGGTCAAGATCGGGATCCTATAAGATCTTAATCTTGCAAATATCCTATGTAGGATCCGGATCGTTTTTGCTTTACAGTATCGTAAAATCGTAAGATCCTAAGATCAGGATCGGGATCCTGACAACCATGTTTGAAGGTATCGGGGATGGTTGGATGAAGATTCTTCAAGATCCTTGTTCGAGCTTATTATCAAAAATGAAGACTTGAAAATCTAGTTATTGTTGGGTGACTTTTTCCTTTTATTTTACCACTTGGGGGAATTGGGCTCTTACCACCAAAAAATAACTATCACTTTAAGGAGTTACGTTGTAGTGCTCAGTGTCACATTCAATTGTGGATTTTCAAGAGGTGATGTACGTCTTATACTTGATGGTTGGTTGGATGAAGAGTATAGAGTACTTAGAAATTCAATGAAGGATGAACTCTCGTCATCGCTCTTTGTTACATATGTGCAAGTTTAAGTCACGAGTTCGGGTTATTCTACTTCAGGGTCAAATTCATCATATTGGGTTTTCTCCATCAGCTGTCACGACAAAGAGCCTACTGAATGATAATGGGGTTGATTATAAGTTTCCAAGAGTTGATGAAAAGAGAGAGATTATAACGTTTGAACATAACAGTTCAAGCCTCGTTCTCTAAAGAAAAAAAAGTGCACGTTTCAGTGCGCTTTATCTTCGAAAGAAGAGAAATCTTCTTATGACGTTTGAACACAACAGTTCAAGCCTCGTACTCTAAAGAAAAGAAAAGTGTACGTCTCAGTGCACTTTATCTTCTGAAGAAGAGAAATCTTCTTATTTATGACCATTCTCAACAACTTGTTTCATACTTTTTCCACGCGCTTTCAATTATCAAGTGAACCGGACTACCGATGATTGTTCTCTTATTCCACTTGCTCGATTATAATGTCGATGGCGACATCATGTGCTAATTTTGCGGGGGAGAAGTGTGAATAGAATACATTTGGATGATAATCACTTGTTTAATCAAGAATGGCATCTCCGTATGCAATTCTTGAGGGGGAGAAGAAGTATGATAACTTTGCATGTTGAGTTATATCTGAGAATATATGGTCATACGGCTCCTAACTCATGTAAGAACCGAGCTTCTTCTTATCGGGTCATCTAAACATGGAGTTTATTCTATGAGCCGTTGGTTGACATCTTCTCACGGACTGATGAGTTTATTGACAAAGTGTTTCCGGTTAATGCTTCACGTACACATCAACATGATGATTCCGAACAATCTCTCTGTTCTTGTTTGATGTGATTGGTAGTTTGGTGTTACTATTTAGTGTGTTCGTTGCGGGCTGATTGCTGATTTCCTTGATGGACATCTTTCTGTTCTTGTTTGATTAGGAGGGATTTGTGTTAAGGGGATTTGCAAGAGGTAAGTTAATTGAGATGCTTTTTGAGAGATGAAGATGTTAACTATCCATTCCCCAACTGGACAATCATGAAGAAGGTCGAGTCTACAGTCGGTTCTACATTTTCCGCTACATGTTAGAAGACTAAAGAAGAGTTGCATTTAATGATCTAAATACTTCTTCTTATCCCGGGCATTTATCTAAAAGATTGTCGGTTTAGGGGAGAGCACTAATTGGGGGAGAGTGAAATGTCGAATTTAATCCCCAATTAGACTTGCTCACATTCTTCAGCAAGTTGATTCTCACAGATACATCTGAGCTAATGATGTTCTTCTCAAAGGATTTCTAGTACATGGGCTTATTATGTGTGGCTGATTCTGAAGTATCAAAACCAGCAAGGGGGAAGGAGACACACATCTAAACACAAAGCGAGTAAACTTGATGCACTTAATTCTTCTAAGTGATTGAAGATATCCCGGGAAGACAAATGTCATGACCGCAGAGAATCTCAAGGTTTTACTCATCAAGGCTTTTAGTGTTATTATTCCAACTGTGTGGGGGAAGAGATGGAAGAGTTAGTTTCTGGGGATAAAAGAGGTACACAAGTATGACATATTCAGGGGAGATAAATGTATAACATGAGGGAGGTTTTATCAGTTATTCTTTTGGTGGGAATGTGTGTACTGCGGATAAGAAGAGCTTCATACACGATCATCAGGGAAGAAAAATGTGAACATTAGGGAGGTGTTTTCATTCCCTTCATGATGTGTATTCGGGAGGGCTCTTGGGTATTGGTGTACTTCGGGTTCTTGAGCTTCATACACAATCATCAGGGAAGAAAAATGCGAACATTGGGGAGATGTTTTCATTCCCCTCATGATGTGTATTTGGGAGAGTTCTTGAGCATTATACAAAGAGACGAGCTGCATCAATTCAACTACTCAGGGGAAGTGGTCTCTTGTCACCTTTTGGAATGGATTGCGTCAGACTTCAGTGGAATGAAATTTGAGAAGAGTTATTTATGTGTGGGATGATACGTTGCTGTTCTTCTTGTGGATGATATAACCTCGAACGATGAATCACGGTGATTATTCTTAAAAGGAGCAGCAAGATCGATGATAATGGTGTGCTTTTTTGTGCACCTGGCTAATGGAAGCTTGAAAGAAAGCTTTGAATCTGCTCAGCTAAAGGATTTTTGGTTTGATGGGAAGTCAGCTGCAAAGTCTCACATTCTTAAAGGCTGAATTTCTTCTTTTCAAGAGCCTCGAAAGCTTTGGTGGTGGATGTTTAAGAGATGACGATTTCTATCTTCTACAACGGGGCTGTTCGATATCCTTATCTCGGTACTCGTATCATCATCCTCTTAAACTATATCATCTACCTTATATGTGTAAATATTTATCAAAAACTAAATACAAAAATATAAAACCAGCAAAACAAAATAGAAAAATATAAAATCAACAAAAACCCAAAAAAATTAGAAAATTTGAAAAATACCAAAAATATTATTTTTCAAAGACATGTCTTCTGGTATTGATAACATCTGCGGTCTTAGAAATGTCATTCAATAATGGCACGGGACCATAGATGAAGTTCGAGCAGGAGGTGTAAATATTCTTTTCCAAAACATGGCTTACAGTTATTTCAGACTGTAACCCGTGCTTAAACTATGGCGTGCAGTTACTTCAGACTGTAACCCGATCTTAAAACTATGGTTTGCTATTATTTCAGATAGCAACCCCTTCTTCAAGAAAGGAAAGTGCTACGCTAAACCAATTTTCAAATATTTCGTGCACTTATCCTAAAACAAAAATGAGGAAAGCATGTCGCCAAAAAGACTGCTGTTCCTACACAAATATTTTATCGTCTAAAAATTCTTCAGAAAAATATTTGTTGTTTTCAAAAATTGGTGGTAAATGAGTTGCTTGAAAATCAATCAGTATCGGAGTTTTCATAAATTTGCAAACTCAATCAATGACTTCCGTGCTTTTAATCTTTTCATAAAATGAGTCATTAATTGAGGGGGAGAATGTTTTCAAATCTATATCATCTAACGAGCTTATCCAATTATCCTATATACTTAAATGTAAAACATGTTAACCTACGTTGAAGGACTAGGTGCCTAGGATATAATTGTTAGGATTAGATGATTAGAGTTTGATAAACACATAAATCCCATGCCTTATATGAACTGATTGACATGTTGAATTGACTTTTATTAGTCGATTGCTGTTTGGGTGTTGTCGACCACCATATATCTGCTTGTATGTCTACTAACGTATGCAGATATCATGGATTATAAGAATGTTCCCGATCCGGATCCCACAATTGAAGATGATTGGATGCCAAAAGGAAAGGGTAACTATATCTTGGGTTGACAACTGAAGAAACGGAGCTTAATTTGACTTCTATGGAAAGTTGGCGTGAAAAAATGCAACGTAAGAGGTCTCACTGCATCAGCAGCTGGTTTTCTACATCATCAAATGAAGAAACGGAGCTTAATTTGTCCTCTATGGAGAGTTGGCATTAAAACATGCAACGTAAGAGGTCTCACTGCTTCTGCAGATGGTTTTCTTCCAGCCTTACAGCAACAACAGAAGCTGCTTCTACACCACCTAACGTATCTTGTGCAGGAAAAGTAGTGAATGATACCATTTTTTAAACAATTTTTGAAAAATATTGTTTTGAAAATGGAAAAATATTGTTTTGAAAATAAATTGGACTTAATTTTGGAAATTACCGGACTTCATTTTATCAAAACTTAAGTCACTCAATCATCGACTACGGTCATCGATTGAGGGGGAGAGTGATTTAAAATAAAATATTTTCAAACGATATTTCTTCACAAAAGTTCCGATTTGTACGAAATAAAGTGGTGATCTAAAGATTTAATGTTATGTCATGGTATGATTTTCTTTAAAACTCAAAGATCTTTCAAAATGAAACTTTTTCTGTTCTTGTTTGATTGTGAAATTGTTTTATTTTACCTAAAAGATCTCTTAAAACAATCATACCTGACACTCACAATCTTTAATGTCTTAAAATGGTCCTTATCTGTCATTTTCAAAATCAAATCTTGCCACGTCTTTCCCCAAAATTTTCTAAATGATTCAAATCATTTGGGATCACAAATCTCAATTGGTTTGAAATTTTTGATCGGGGGAGAGATCGTGATTTAAATCTCAAATCTGTTTTAATGGAATTGGTTTTAGTCCTTCAAAGGCACTCCTGCCTCCATGTGCCAAACGATTTCAATATACATAATGCACATGTTGAGGGGGAGAATTTATCCAAAAACTAGATGAGTTTTTAAATCTGGCACATTTTCTCCCATGTTTTCCAATCCTTATTAAATCACTTGGGATCCAAAATCTCAAAGGGTTTGATATTTTTGATCGGGGGAGAATTTGTGATTTAATAATGAAATTTGATAAAAGGTGATCATTTTGATTCAGATGTGCATGCTGCTCTCCCATATGTGCTAAACACTTTCGAATCTCGAAGCATATATTGAGGGGGAGCATTTCAAAAAGAAAATAAACTTTCAAGGTACAATGATTTCTATGTTTCAACATAAAGTACCTTGATTGATTTTTTAATGGTTTCTTAATGGCTTTTGTGATCGTGGTTGTGCTTCAAAAGAACTCTTTCCTCTATGTGATAAAAATGATTTCAAAAATCCTATGCACATATTGAGGGGGAGAATTTACCAAAGAAAATCAAATGGCTTTTTTCATGGAAAATGTGATCAAGAAAAGATTTCAAAGTCCTCTTGCCTCCATTGTTTCAATGCACATGTTGAGGGGGAGAATTTCTAAAAGATCAAAAACAATTAAGGTACAAAATGCTTTGATATTATATCACAAGTACCTTGATTGATTTTCCAAATGATTTTTCAATTAGTTTCGAGAAGGAAAGAACAATACCAAAAGACCGACCAATTTACTTTATGCATGGTGTTATAAGGATGGTTAGGTTAGGTATTCATTCCCACGATCCCGCCAGAGCCGGAGGGATCTACCCAGGGACAATCTACTAGATAGTGTAGAGTCCTTAGGTATGATGAAAAAAGAAGAAAAGTGAGATATGGAAGGAAGAGGTGCGGATCGGATGATGGTTAGAGCTAGAACGGAATAAACCAAACAAGGTTTGTTATGAAGTCTCGGCTAAGCACTGAAGGGTTGAAGAATGAAAAAAGAAATGAATGTGAAAAAGGTGTGAAAAGAAGGAGCCCTCCAATAATTCAACCTTAGGGCGTAAACCGTTCAATACATATGCTATGGTGTCTACTAAGGTAACACCGTATTGAAGACAAGACGCCATGGACCCGGACGACCGCACTACCACTTCCCAAGCCGCAAGTTCCTCTTAAAGGACTTGTTTCATTCTTCGGGAACCTACATTATCTATCGACTTTCTTAGAGATTGTTGATATTGAAAAGGAGACTCTCCCTAGTCTCCGGGATAGGAAACCAAAGTGCACAATTGAGTCTAGAGCCAAGAGATCATCCACAATATCTCATTAGGACATTAAATTCTTGAAGACTTGCTGTTTCACACAATGTGGAAAGTAAGTATATATTTAAAGAGTCCTACGCATTATCCTTGTGATATTGCCGTAACATCCGAAAGTGATATGTAAAAGTGTTCAATGATGAAGATGGAAATCCTTCTAGAGCCAAATTCAAACAAGCTCTTGGTGGTGACATGTGAGATTTTCAAAGATCAAGCTTGTGACAACTGATAGAAACATGGGGAGATTCATTCTTGAATCAACCTTGGTCCAGAAATGAATTGATCGAATACTTTAGAAAAACCATTCGATGTGCAAATCTTCTCTAGCACATCAATGTGTATTCATAATTCAAATTCAAAAGTATCTGATTGAAAAATACTTTGGAAAACCGCTCGATGTGCAAATTTCTTCTTTTCTCTAGCACATCAATGTACTCTTTTCAAATACAAAGTATTTTTGATTGAAAATTGATCTTTCTATAAAACCTTCGTCAGATAAAAAACTCTTTCTTCTAAGCAATACGCGATTGTTTTTCAAATCAATTTTTCATTAATCAATGAATCTCAATTCGGCCGTTCACTCACTCGTGTTGTCTTTGAGACGCTCCGGTTTGAGAACGCTTAGAGCAAATAAACCCCTGCAAGGAGATTCTTGAATTCTACCCGATCACGTGCGCATACTTGTATCGATCAACGGGAACCGTGGGTCGTGTACCTCAATTCAACGAAGTGATCAAAAACACTTTCGTGTTTTATTGCTAATGTTGTTTGCAGTACATTTGGACGGGTGCTGTACCGATGTAATTGAGGAGTCAATCCAAAGCCGCATGCTCACGATCCACACTTAATTGAAGAAACCATGACTTGTGCATATCTACATAACCTGGCTCGATATTTTTATACTATGCTTCGCTACGCCGCAAATATCATGAACCAGTAAAGCTTCCGTTACTCTGATGGAAAGATGTCATGATCCAGAAAGTTTGAGCATGTCGGTCCAAAAGTCACAACATCACATGAAGGCAACACTACAAAGTGTGATCCAGAGATTTACCAGGCTGATGATCTCAATGAAAGCTCGAAGATCATCAAAGATGTGGATCAGTTAAAGGCCTCCACTAAAAGTACAAAACTATGCGGACTTTGAAGAATCGCTACTAAAGCACAAAGATTGTGGAACTTGAAGAATTGAAGTCTACAAGCTCAGAACTAAAGACAAAGATAGAATGCTAGGATGCAAAATGTATTTCATGGGGTGACCTCCCTTGGGGGAGATTGTTAGGAATTAGAAATTCCATGTTAAAGTGTCGGTCACCCCAATAATGGTCTAGCATATGTTAGCTCGTAGACTTGTCATTGTTTACGTTATTTAGTAGTTAATTAGTTAGTCAATAGCGTAGAATAGTTTAGAGTAACTCCGTGGAGGAAGGACGGTCTTTACCCATCAGATACCTGATCCACAAGCCGCCGAGGTCGTGTAGTCTATAAGTATAAAACTTAGAAGGGTAGTGCTTCTCATAATCTAACCTTTCACTTTTTGTTAAACAACTCTTCAAGAAACTTTCTCTCTACTCTCTTCATCTCTAATGGCTTTTATCTAATCACAATCCTAGACAACGAATCATCAAAACAACATAATATTCACGATCCTACATATACGTTTGTTGCATAAGATTAAGACCTAGTCTAGCACTGAATTGTGGACGCCCAAACCTCGCTGTGTTTTTTACCGCTTTTAGTTTAATTAAATTACACCTTCGGCCTTGTGGTTTCCCAAAATAACACCGCGAAATCCCTTTGTTTTCATTTCTCGCATCATGAGTCCTTATAATGAAATTTGTAACACCATCACCCTATCTCTAACGATCGTTAGCTTTTTCCGTTAACTCATCCGCTTTTAACGCTTTACCCGCTTTCGCCTCTGTTTTATATCGCTTTTTGTCCATTTTATCGGTTTTCACTGCTTTTATATGTTTTCGCCTATTTTTACGCTTTATCCATTTCACTTGTTTTTATACGCTGGCCCATTTTTATAGGTTCACTCATATATAATGTTAACTCCCCATATTTAATATAGAACAATCGCTTTCGCCCGTTTTTTATACATTTTCGCCCATTTTAATACCGCTTATAATGCTTTTGTTTGTTTTATAATTTCGCCCATTGTTACATGTTTTCTAACGCCATAATGCTTTTATTCGTTTTTATACGCTTTCATTCGTTTTATATAAAAGTTTTTTATCCGGTGCTTTCGTTCGCTTTATGTTTTCGTCCGTGTTCATTAGTTTTTATAGGTTTTCTTACGTTTAAATACATTTGCGTCCGTTTTTATACATTTAAAAACATATAAAAACTTATGAAAACTTATAAACGGACGAAA
The DNA here is from genome assembly GCA_910596185.1 of Chrysanthemum makinoi. NCBI lineage: Eukaryota > Viridiplantae > Streptophyta > Magnoliopsida > Asterales > Asteraceae > Chrysanthemum > Chrysanthemum makinoi. Next base: position 54,033,766 of record OU343223.1, on the reverse strand, counting down.
AAAACCGTAAAAAACTAGACGAAAACATATAAAAACAAATGAAACCTATAAAAATGGACGAAAATGTATAATGGACGAAAACGTATAAAAACGGACGAAAACGGATAAAAACATAAGAAAACGGACGAAAACATATAAAAACAGATGAAAACCTATAAAAATGGACGAAAACGTATACAAACGAACGATAACGGATAAAAACATAAGAAAACGGATAAAAACATTAAAAAATGGACAAAAACGAGCGAGAACGTATAAAATGGATGAAAATGACGAAAACATATAAGAACGAACGAAAACAATTGTTCTACCCTCATGTGCATGGAACATATAGGGAGTTAACGTATAAAAACAGATGAAACTTGTAAAAATGGACGAAAACGTATAAAACAGAAGAAAACGTAAAAAAACAGATGAAAACATATAAAACATATGAAAAACCTCAAAAATAGACTAAAAAAGTATAAAAACGTATGAAAACGGACGAAAAGTATATAAAAACGGATTGAAAGTGGATAAAAACTTAAGAAAGGGGATGAAAACATATAAAAACGTAAGAAAACAGACGAAAACGTATAAAAATGTACGAAAAATTTTGAAAATGGATGAAAAGGTTTAAAAACGGATAAAAACATAAGAAAACGGACGAAAGTTAATCCGAGAAAGCTAACAATCGTTAGAAGTAGGGACCCGGTGTTACCAAATCATTATAAGGACTCATGACGCAAAAATGAAAACAAAGGACCTGTGGTGTTATTTTGGGCAAACCATAAGGACAAACGGTGTAATTTAGTCTTTAGTTTATTTTATGTTTGACAAACTCTCAATATTTACTGAAAATAACAAGTTGTGAGTTTAGAGGCTTTTAGATAATAAAGGTTCGTAAAACCCATGGTTTTGCATTCTAAGTTTGCTAGTGGTTAGTTTGTTTTTTCTTTTTTCTTTTTTATTTTTTCATCCCTGTAATTTTCATTGTTTGTTGAATCATAAAACATATTTTATTATTTTTCGATATTCCCTCTGATATCTACAGCATTAGTTCACATGCCAACCCAAATGTGAACGATTTTTCGCAAAGTCTTCTTTTTATACATTGACATGGCTCTTGATACATTTGTTTCGACATGAGAGCGAATAAGTCAGCTCGGAATTTGTCAAAATGTACAGAATTGAACATTATGAAACCTTGAAAAACAGTGTTAAGTTGATGAAGACAAATTATGCAGAAATAATATACATAGGACTGTATAATATTTGAGTTGTTGTGATTCCTAGTTATGTTATCATAAATGGCCAAAATGCTTCAAAAATTTGGTAGTGTTTAGACACAATATAAACTAAGGTAAGTGATGAAGCCTTTCATGTGTTAATCTTGCTGACAAGTTTTTGAGGTCAGAAGTTAACTACATTCTTTGTGCGATGGAGTTAAATAAAGTTTTTTAGGCTTGAAGTTAACTACATTCTCTTGAAACAAAGTCTTATTTTAGTTGAAAACCAAGTATGCACATGAATGGCAACGAGGCGAGGAATGTCAGGGATCATATTTCCCATCTCCATCCCCATTCCCACTTTTCATCCTCATCCCCCTCATCGCCATAATGGGAATAGTTTTACATCCCTGATCCCCAAATGAAATGTGGATCCTCATGCGTATTCTGGGATTTTTCATCCTTATAAAAAAAACATAAAAGTTACACTAACTCGTCGAAAAGAAAAAGAATTTGACCCATAAAGTGTCTCAAGAAACGTATATTACTCATACTTAAATTAGTTACATTGTTAATCAAACTTTAAAGTATCATAGATATTGAGACAACACATATAATATAAGACTAATGTCCATTATGTGAGTATTCGAACAAAACATTGGTTAATTAATATATAGCAGGGCTGAGTATTGCAGACCCAAAATTGACCGAAACCGAGAGGACCGATCAACCAAGGACCAAAGAAATTCAGCCTCTGGTCCATATTTTTTTCTTTATTTCAGCCCGTTCCTGGCCCGGCTGAATCGTCTTACGTAAAACCCTAATTATTATTTTTGGACCGACCAAACACGTTCGGTCCGGTCCTCGATATAAGGTTTTGGGCTAGTTCGATCTCGGTCTGGTCCGATTTTGGACCGTTGATCACCCCTAATATATAATAATTCATGTTTAACTGTTTATGCTTTTTAAGGCTATTTGATCATTTAAATATCACACATGCGTATACATTACATGTAAATGCTCATAGAAATATACATACAAAAGTAAATTGTTGTATGGTTATACATATGATTTTCATATATTTATACATTGAAAATATCATACCGATTCGGGTTTGGGATTGATGTTATCCCCATCCCCGCTCCCATACCCGACATGCAATTCGTGAGATTTCCCTTCCCCATACCCAGTCAAATCATAGATTCCCCAGTAAAATTGGGTTTGAGGATCGGGCCCCGTCGGATATGGGTGTTTTTGCCATCCCTAAGTATGCATAACTTACACTATTTGTCATTTCGGTCTCGAAATTTGGGTAAAACATAAATATGTTAAAAAATTTAATACAAGTTTTACACTAGTCCTATTTGACAACAAATAACATAATTTTAATAGTTTTAACGCTTATAATTTTATTAGAAATGAATCAAAGAATTACAAAGGATAGTTATGAAACACTATCTCGATTGAATGATAAATGAAACTCTCATTTTACATGAAGAAAAGGTCTAGCTTAGCTTATGATTAAAGAAGAGGAGGACCGTATCACTATAATACATTTGTATTATTTTTTGTGTTTATAATCTAACTAACTCTATCAAACATTTTATTATATAGGTGGGGATACGAGGGTAATATGTGGGTTGTTGAGACGGTCATACAACAAAGGGAGAAGTACATCTTACATTAAATACTTCTATTTTTAGAAAGACAACAACCATACTTTGAGAAGACTGTTACAACCGTTCTCACCTTTATACCAACTCCTCATACTTGTTTTTGACTTTTTGTAGTTGCTTTTAGCTTATCTTCCTAAGAAAGTTCCGCCATATCATGTTTGTTTTAGAGATGAGTAATGCTTCCGGAGACTTTTTCGCATATCGCAGTTCTCCTCTGATGTTGTTTGTAGCTCGGTACTTACTCAATCGATATCGCATTAGTGAGCTAAAGTGTTTCTTCAGCTTGTCTTTGACGCCTATGAACCTTGTTGAAAGAGCTTTTATACAACACTCACCGACTTCTCATCCAAAAATAAACTACACACTAATTCTTCACTGATTAACACACTCACTGATTCTTCAATGAGTAATGCAAGCTATTTATGTTCGGGATAAATGTAAGAGACTCCATTAGATCAAATTTTGGCCCAACAAATCCTTTCACAACTATGTATCTTTACATGATAACCATAAAAGTCAACAATAACCATCAAGTGTGCTAGAAAATCCACTAAACAATAATTGGCTTAAAGTTTGGTTCATTGTAGATAAAAAAAAAATCAAAGATCAAATGGTATAATCCTCACCCTCCATTCTCTTCATCTAATGGTTGGGATTAAAGAATGCATGGTAGAGCAAACAAAATACACAAAGGGACAAAATAGTAAATACATACTACTTCACATGAGTGGCACATATCACTCATCACACTTATTCTCTAACAAACCCACCGCTTCTATTTACCTCTCTTAAATCCAGTTAACGCACAATCATACACACTCACAATCTCTCATTCACCTAACTTTCACACTTCCCCAAAAATCAAAACCTTATATAAGTAGTTCATAACTTTCAAAATCTCTCATTCACCTAAAACACACACTCACAATTCATAACGCTTTCCCCAAAATCAAACGTGGATTCTTCATAACGTTTCCCCAAAATTATGCCTAATCGAAAAGAAACTACCGAATCGATTTCTAATAGCTCAAATTTAACTCAATATTTATGCATTTTTTAATTATTTTAGCTTATAGAAGGATTGGGGATAGAAGGCTCTCAGAGTGTTTGATTATTGTTGTTTTTAGGGTTTATGATTTGTGAAGTCTGGTTTTCATTTTGATTTTGTACTCTGAAAAATGATGTTTAATCAACAATTTTAATTGAAATTGGTATTTTGGCAAGTTAATTATTTATAATGTGCTTATTTTGGTGGTTCTTTCTGGTTGTTATTAAGTGCTAATTATGTGCTTATTTTGGTGGTTTTTCTAGTCGATATTAAGTGCTAATTAATCATTTTCTGCATTAGATATTGCTTGTCGTTTATATATTATCAAATTTTAGAAGCAAGCCTTTTGTTATACTATAACAAATGATGTTTGAACTATTAACTGCGATTGTATACATGAAATGAGTTCAACGGATATTGAGTATTTTTTGCTAGGAACTTATAATTGAGGGTGGAAAGTTCAAATCGTTTAATAAGAATCTAAATGTTACATTGGCATAGCATCATAGTTTACCAAGGTTTATCTAATGCATCTATAGTGTGATTCGGGCTCTGCACAAAATTTTTAAGTTGGTTTTTAATTTACGGAAACTATTAAATGAGAAATTGTTTTGTTAACGAATAACCTTGTTTGAAACATGTCCACATTATTTTGTCATGTAAATCACGCAGTTAGTGTTTTAGCTCATAAGATATTATGACAACAACATGTCCATATTCGTTTGAATTTCGTCCAATTATCTATATTAATGTGTTATATGCTTAGTTTTTTGGTTCTTGCATTTTAACCTTTGATGTTGATGACTTTGTAGACGATGATGCTAGAATTGATACGCTTTTGAAAACATCGGATTTTTTGAAGGACAAAGCTTCACACAAAACTACTGATGTTCCCAAAGGTATTTATATGCACATATCATCTTTACTTTCTTATCTATCAAGGTAATGCAATTTTTTGTTTTGACCTTATTTTTTGGACAAACATACTCATTGTAGTCAAACTCATAAGTGGGGAACTGATTAGCCTACATTACATGATCACTTCCTCGTGGAAAATCACTTTTGATTTGGTAATCACAAATCACTTGTGATTTGGGAAAATCACAAGTGATTTACACAAATCAGAAGTGACTTACAAATACTTAAACATGTGACTTTACTTTTAATTACAAGTAGTTTATGTTTTCTTACAAACCTTTTAATTGTTTTATGCAGGTGTCACAGATCTTAAACCATCTTCACAAACCTGCTGACAAATTAGCAACCAAAAAAAAGGCCAACCCATCCTACGCCGTGATCGCTGAAGTAAGTTAGGGCTAACCCATATCCTTCCCATGAAGCACCCAAAACATCTAGATTAACTAAGACTAAGGTCTAATCTAGTTAGGTTAAGAAAAACATGTCAAAATTTTAAAAATGGCATACTTTTTCAAAATAAACTAGAAAAACGAGGGCAAAATAATGTTCAAAAGATAATTCTACTCCCGCCCCCCCACTTGAATTGTACAAAGTCCCTTTTGTACTAAGCATTAAATAAAGGTGAAGAGAAGAGTAGAATTAGAGCGAGAACTTCCCCTAAATTTGCTCCATAAAGGAAAAAAAGGCCCACTAAAAAGAGACGTTTCTCGTGATAAGCATCATGAACAAACTTCAATCCCTCGAATCACACTACCGACAAGCATAATTCTAACAATAAAAAATGAAAGATGAAAAATAAACCTAACTCACTTTCAGGGGAATCACTTCGCTGCATTTGGCATATGCAACAAGTTTTAAACCACTTGGTGTCCCAAGTGGACGAAAGTGAAGTCTCGTGAGGGTTTAAGTGGAACACACTATTAAAGTTCATTTAAAACACTACTAAGGTTATTAGCGCTTTTAAAAATGAAAGAATTAAAGTGCAGGAAGGTTACCGTAACTTTGAGGGAGTTATGCCGAACTAGCAAAACCTCGCATAAGTCGCAGTTTAGTGGTTACGGCGTAACCACGTAGATGGTCTTACCGTAATTAGTAATACGCGCCAAGAATTATGTCAGCAAAAGTTGGTTACGGCGTATCATTGTGATGAGTTACACCGTAACTCGGTCGACAAGAAACCGCAGCAGCAATTACTTCTCGCTTCCGCAAAAAATGGTTAGAAAACACAAAACCCAACAGTAAATGGAAATAAAACAAAGAAAGGGATAATTCGCTGTTCCCCGAAGAAGCACTTTTCTTTATTTTATTTGTGTCTTTAAGTTAGACTCAGATCCGGGGCTTCTATAGGGGCCTTGGACTCCGACTTCCTCCCCTGCCTTCATCAAGTTACGCCTAACCCAACCGACATTTGTGGCAAAGGCGAGATATTCTTTTGGTTTCAATCTTTCAATTTTGCAAAAATTTCTTCGTGTCCTAAATGGTATCCAGAAACTCATATTTTGCTATAATTGGTGGTGGTCTCTAAACGGATGCCAAGAAGTGTTTTCTATCTTTTCTCGTACTTCATCATCCTGGGTCAATGAAACCGCTTCTCGCTTTGTAACTCGAGGTAATCAAATCATCGTCGCCGAAATCGGTATTTTTAAGTTGGTCACTTATAGGTGAATTTTCTAATGAGTATTTGCATGCATTCTTCTTTTCCTTTCTTAGACGAGTCCTTGATGTCATCTTCTGATTATTCATTAGGAATTTCTCATTAGGTTGACTTTACTCATACACCATTCCATATTTTCTTTAGTTAACGCCAATTTTTCCGTATTTGATTCTCGACCCAATCGTCTAACTGGTGATCATTTGGCCAAGGCAATTTCGGTTTTTCAAAATCATTAAAGTCCATAGGAACTCGCCTTCCCAGCCTCTCATTGTCGCCCCCGTCACATTCATACTCAAAAGGGTTGCGTGAAGCCCAAACGCTCTCCATGTAAGGTTTTAATTTGTTCACATTCAAATGATTTTGAGTTCTCATCATTGTCATTTTCGAAGGAATATCATCGAGGGCTTAATGGTTTTTCCTCAAGAATATGTTTTCATATTTGAGTTCCGCATTTCTAAACAAAACCAATTAATTATTGCGCCCCCGAATCTTACCATAATACCAATCTCTCAATGATAGATCTCCAAAATCAACGCCATGTCGCATTCATGTGGCATATCCAAACTCGTTTTTCACATTACCTCCTCCGGCAATATTCACTAAAAATGGTTGCACGCTATTGCTGCTAGTAATCTCATCTTCCGTGATGAGTAAGGGTTTGCGTGAATGCTTGATAGGTGGTCCTTCCACTGTTAATCGAATTTGGCTAACCTTTCTTCGCCGAGTTGTAGTCCACATGTATCAAGCTATCATTTACCCCTCTTTATCAACTCCTCCATCGCAGTTTTCCGAGGATCACACTAGGCCCATAAGTCAGCATTCCCCATCATCAATTGCAATAGCCTTTACACCAATGACTTCCTTTAGAGTTGTCGAATCTTGGTACCCGCCTTTTGCTTGAATTCGGTTACCACGTACCAGAACTCGAGATGTGATTACGACAGAACTCACTTTCGCCATCAAGAGATAGACTCATCGAGGACTTATTGTCATTCTAGAATACGTTCTACATATAGTAGATTTGTTCTTTTGTTCCTCATTTCTTCTTTGTAAATTCTCGCCGCCAAGCTTCCAATTAAAGTTTCCAAGTTTTAGTGATATGTCATGGGAAGAAAAGGCTCTTGTTTGTATTATCTTGGAAATTTTTCTACCCATTCCTCCGCTCCTTTTGCCTTTGGTAGTATCCACAAGGTACTTTGTTAATAATTTCCTCTAGGTTAGCTCTTTTCTTTTTCATTACGCTTTGATGAGTGTCTAAATACTCATCATTTTGTATTCATTTAAACTGCAAAACATCCTAAAACACTCGAAATGCATCAAAATACTGAAAATATCTCAAAATTGCATTTTATATGTTTCAGATGCAAAATGTTTAAAATCAGATGAAAAATGAGCAATGTTTGCATAATTGGCGTCAAATTCCCCAAGTTTCAAAATTGTCGAAATAGTCCGAAAGCACTTATTTCAAAGAAAAGTCACCAAAGGTCCTTTTAAAATCATAACTTGTCATAATTAGTCCTTTGGTGGAAAATGTCAAAAGTTTTGAGAAATTACAAGTTTGGTCCTTCAAGTTTCAAATTTGGCAAAAATAGTCCTTGGAAGTTTGAAAATGTCTATTTTAGTCCTTGTACTATTGAAGCTTGTCATTTTTGGTCCCTTGAAACAACTTTGCAAAATTGGCGTTTGGTCCCTTGTTTTTAGAAATTACATAATGGTCCTTGATATTAAACCTAAGCCATGACCCTTTGGACCCTTGAACCCTTTATCAATTATGAACCCCACCTTGAACCCCCCTTTTAATATATAAACCAAACTCAAAACGCTTCCTTTCTTCTTCCTTTTTCCTCGCTTCAAGCAAAACCACTCCAACACCAACATCACTCCACCCCTACTCCCTTCCATGTCCCTCCACCTCCACCAAACAACAAAACGCATTTAATGCTCCTCAAGGCACTCAAACCCCCAAATTGTAAAAACCATTTTGGCGCCAAAAGTGATCAAACGGCCAACATTGTCTCAACTCATCCAATGGCCCAAAATAAAGGTGGGATACACTCAGAGTACATGTGGGAAGACTTTTGCTATAAAAAGAGGAAGAAAGAGAAGCATGGGGAGTAGTCCTTAGTTTTAAATTTCTTACATGTCGTTTTTAATACAAATGTTTTAGTTTAAGTGTAAAACTGTAATCTTTTGTTTCAATGTACTAAACTCAAGTCATTTTATCAGTGTAATCTACTTCCTAGTATCAATTCAAGGTTAATATTTCAAGTTTTATGTTCATCAAGGTATTTTAGTTTCAAGCTCTTGTATTCAAGCTTCTAATAGCTTATTTTTAAGTTCAAATAAGCTTATTGAAGCTACTTATAGCTTTTGTTAAGCTTACAATTAAGTTTCAAGCAACTTTGGTTTTTGGTCAACAAAAGTCAATGAAGCATCAAATGGACTTGGTTATGGAATTTGTTGATGCAGAGCTTGATGGGGGATTAGACTAGGTTAGTGGAGGATTGGTTCTTGTTTAAGCTGCAAAATAAGCTCGGACACTTGTGAGTGTTTATCTCATTTTCATTTCTAACTCAGTTTGCATATTGTGCTTGTATTTGTATCCGTGGTCATTAATTTAGTCTGCTTATTTAGTGGTAATTAGGTAATTAGAGTCATCAAGTGATAATACAAACTAGTTCTGGTTAGCTCGCTTAAAATTGCAAATCAGCTATAAAAAGTGTTGTTTGATTGTGTAGCGCACTGAGATAGAGGCTTGTTCGTTGGTAAACTCGCTGTTTTTAGTCCTATTTAGTTACAATATAGCCAAATTGGTCAGTCATTTGCACACTTAAATAGCTAAAGTCAAATTTGCATTAAAACTGTTCTTGTGATCACATTTGCTTGAATCAGTTGGTTAAAATCAGTGTGTAGGTTTGTAGTACATAGAGATAGCTTGCATTAGGATTATTTCATCATAATACATCAATCTCAGTCCACAAATTGGTTTCAAATCTCATAAAATTCAAAATATCAAAACTGCTTAAAAGTCAAATAGTGAAAAGTCGGCCACCCTAATGGATGATTTTTCATTGATTCAATTTTTGGTCAAATCAAGTAAAACTTGGGGTTTAAAAACTTCAACTGGTCTAGTTTACAAAAATGATTTTTGTTGAATTTTAGTAACTTTGTAAAGCTCTAAACACTTGTCAACTTGGTCTCATTTTTGAGTGCCCCGCAATGTGTGGAACCGAGTGTGCATGTGTGATTTGCAGTGGCTTGTCACAAGCTCAATAAAGCTTATCTTGGTCAATCTGGTTTATAAGTAGCTAGCCAGGTCTAGCTAGGTTCCAACCTTTAAGTCCCAAGTTTTTATGGAGTAGCTTATTTTCAAGCTACAAAGTAGGTAAAATCTGTTGAGCACTTGAGTTTTAAAACATCAAACTGTAGCTTGTACTTTAGAGGTTTAGGATAGTAATAATTAGTTGCTTTTGAGTAGTTGTAGCATATTATAGCTTCGCGTGATCATTTGGTAACCTATAGTTTATTTGGAGTGCTTATTTATAAGCACTCTCCACTGCTAGCCATCATTTTCTACACATAAGCTACTGTTTTTATATTTTTCATAGATTCATAATATTAATTTAGACTTTTCCTGAAATTTTCATATTTTTCTAGCAATCGCTTGCTATTTTCTTCATTTAAAACAGTTTTTAAGCCTTTTTAATTAGCTTTTAATACAATTAAATAAGAAAAGCTTCAAAAATAAGTTTTCATTTTTCCTAGGTTAAGATAAATATAAAAAGTCAAAAAATATTTTTCCAGATTTTTCTTAGTTAAATTTGTAATTTTTAGCAATTTAATTAGTTTTAAATAGTTTTTAATTCATAGAAAATAGAAAATAATCTAAAAATATAAAATTAGTTTTGAAAATTCTCTTTAGTTATTTTAGATTTTTCTAAGTCATAATTTCATTTTTCTAGCTTTATTTCATATTTTCTTGTATTTTAGGGTATTATTAAATAAGTAAAAATAGTTTTTAATTAATAATAATTAGATAAATAGTTTTAAAAATAATTTTCTTTTTCTGAAAATTTCTCTTATCATTAGGTTTGTAAAAATGTCATTTTTATATTTTTAGGATTAATATTGTTTCAGTTTCACATTTTCTTTTATACGTCACGTAGTTTTTAAGTTAAATTTTATAAAAGAAAAATCAAAAACATCATTTTGTAAATAGTGATAGCGTTTATTTAATATAATTTATCTTTTTAATTTTCTTTAATTTGCATTTAATCCCCTGTAATTTATAAACTTTTTCTTTAGGTTTAATCAATCACATATCCTTTTCCCGCTCAAATTCTCTCGATCACTATTCGCTTGATTATTCTCGCACAGCTCGTTGGGACATAACGACCTGGGGAAACACTATACTCCTCTAGATCTTAATTGCATTTGGTTCCGCATTCCGAAGTTTGTTACGGTTGACCATTCACAAGTGGTTAGCTTGTGTGATAAAACTTGACGGTTTGGGAGCCAATCAAATTTTAGCGCCACGCCGGAGCCGTATAATTATCTTAACGCTTAGCGATTAGTGATTTGAATATTCACTCCTTGTTCATACCATCCATCTATATCTATATATATTTTCTTATAAAAATCCAAAAAACCCAAAAACATCTCAAAACGTATAAAACACAAAAATATTTTCCTTTTGTTTCTATATATATATCAAAGATAAAAATAAAAAAAAGATTTGTCGCTTTCTTTGTTTAATAATAACAACATAAAAAATTACCACCGCAAAACCAAGGCAAGTGTACTACCTAACCGGGGTACGACCATAATAAGTTCCCTAACCAAAGATTAAAACTTGCCTTTGTGTCCTTGTGAGTGGTGTACCTTTTTCAAAGAAGCCATTCATCTTGTGATTATTGGTTTAAGTTCACTGTTGTTTTGCCTCGATATTTTTTTAATTGGATTTGTTGTTATATCTACTTTTCAAAACCATAAAACTCAAAAAGATTCTTCTTACCCCATTTTCATAATTCACTTTCATAATTCTTCCTTAACTCAGATTCCTTAGAGTTAACTCTAGTGTATGCGCACTCGCTTTTCTAGGTCCTGTGAGCCCATTTCGTGAGCTTGTCAAGATTCCAAGAAGGCGGTCCGTAGACTTTCGCTTCATCACGGATTCGAGATCCGATCGCTACACTACTTCCGCTATCATGGCGGAAGAACGCCCTATGTGTGAAGCTTCTCCGTGCACCCATCGACGGGTATGGAGATGCTATTGTTATCCCGACCATTGTGGTGTTAAAAATTTTGAACTCAAAACCGGGTTATCAATCTTGTAACCTCAAGTCAATTCTATGGTTTTGAGAGGGATGATCCTCATGCTCATATTCGATGGTTTAACAAGATTGCATCTACCATCAAATACAATAATGTCCCTACAGATGTCTGTTAAAGCTTCTTCTCGTTCCCATTTTCCTGAGGGACAAGCCCGATTTGGCTTGAAAACAACCCCCTAAATCAATTGAAACATGGGAAGATTGGTGAAGAAATTTGTGAACGAAGTTTTATCCACCTTCCAAAACCACGAAGTCTTAAAATGAAATCATCAAGTTCACACAAAAGTTTGATGAACCCTTCGAATCGTGGATCGCTTTTAAGGAGTTGCTTCTTCAAGAAATGTCCTCACCACGTTTCTCCGAGTTGATGCAACTCGATACTTTCTATAATGGAGTGAGTCAATCTCGATCAAGATTCTTCAATTCCTCCGCCACTGAGGAAATTTCTTGAGCAAAACTCTAAAAGAAGCTTTAACGATAATTGAAAACAAGTCTAAAGTCCGCGACCGCATCGGCAAACCGTTGTTTCCCAAGTCGCTGTTGGTCCTTCTTCTTCATCATCGCGGAGTCAATCTAGCACCGATGCTAAGATTGACAAACTCACTGAAGCAATTCAAGCTTTGGTTCTCTCCAACCAAAAGAAAGTTTCTTTCCGACAAACTTCACCTCCTCGCCGAAGTTAAGAAAGTGGAAGTCTGTGTTACTTGCGGTGGCCCCATGCCTATTACAATCAGATGGCCACCGATGGTAACCCTTTTGAAGCAAACCGTGGGCGGGATTTCTAATTCAGAGGCAACCAATACCGTGCTCCTATGGACCCAACCACCGCCCTAACCACTACCCTCGACCACCCGGTTTCAACCAAAACCAAAACCGTAATCAAAATCAGAATAGAATGAACCAAGGTTTTCAAAACCAAGGTAATTTTAGTCAAAATAACGGTTTTCAAAATCAAAGTCAAAACTTCCAACACCAAGGAATTTTTAATAGAAACCAAGGTCGTGGAAATTTCAACCTGTGGTATTTTCATGGCAATAATCAAGGAAATTTTCAAAATCAAGGCCCTAATCCAAACAATAGAGGCCATAATTTTCCTACACAAAGTCAAGCCATTGTTCCAACCGACCATCATCCGATGAGTTGTTGAAACAATTCATGAAATCCCAAGAGGAAATGAATAGGTTGTTGGTTAGCCGATTTCGACATTAAGAAGTCTTTAAATGATCGACCTGGCTCGTGTACTTTACCTAGCAACACGATCGCTAATCCGAGGGGCGATGCAAAGGCGATCACAAACGTAAGTGGTGCTTCATATGATGGACCCGCTATTCCTACTATCTCTTCTTCTTCTCTCCCGAAGGTAGTGGAAAGTGAACCTGAGGCAACAAAGGACCAAGTGCAACCCACTAGCTCACAAAGTACAAAGACATGTCCATCCTCAAGTTGTCCCAAACCCAAAACCAAACCTCGAGTTGTTTTTGAACCTCCAGTTGACAACCCCAAATCCAAAACTTCTATTCCTTACCCATCACGCTTAAATGAGCAAAGCTCCGCAAAAGCCCATCAAATGGAAAAATTTTTCAAATTTTCCAAGAACTACATTTTGACATAAGCTTTGCGGATGCTATCATGCCGATGCCCAAGTTTGCATCAACTCTCAAACACATGTTAAGCAACAAGGAAAAACTGTTTGAAATGGCTAAAACTCCTTTGAACGAACCGCCGCCAGCTTCTGTTAAAGAAGCTTCCTGAGAAGCTTGGAGATCCCGGAAAATTTCTTCTACCTTGTGTTTTTCCAGGAATGATTGAATGCTTTGCCCTCGTCGATCTTGGTGCAAGCATCAACTGATGCCTTATTCAAGATATGGAAGAAACTTTCTCTTCCGAACTTATTCCTACCGCATGACTCTTGAGCTTGCAGATCGTTCTATATCGCGGCCCCTGGCATCGCCGAGGATGTATTCGGGAAAGTAGGAAAGTTCCATTTTCCAGCTGACTTTGTGGTTGTTGACTTCGATGCCGATCATCGGGTTTCCCTCATTGTTGGACGAGGATTCCTGAGAACGGGCCGTGCTCTCATTGATGTATTTGAGCAAGAAATCACGCTACGTGTGGGTAATGAAGCTGTTACCTTTAACCTTGATCAAACTTCGAGGTAATCCTCAAATTATGATGTCAATCGTTAATCGAAGTCGATTTAATTGATATTGCTTCAGAGGAGTACTCTCAAGAGTTTCTTGGTTATTTTCATAACCTGTGAGTGGGGATTCCACCACATCTTCTCAACCAATCATTGCCGACTCTTTCCTCTCTCACCCGCTTTGAGGGAGGTGACTTCTTTCTCGAAGAGATCGATGAGTTTCTTGTTAGTGATGAATCAATTCTCACGAATTGATGGTGTTTATGATTCAGAGGGAGATATCCTTTATCTTGAGCAATTGTTAAATGAAGATCCATTACCTTCACTCCCTCCTAAAGAGATCACGATTGAGGAAATCAAATCAGATAAAACATCTATCAAGAATTTCCGAGGTTGAACTTAAGGACCTACCTCCTCATCTCGAGTATGCATTCTTGGAGGGTGATGATAAATTACCCGTCATAATTGCTAAAGACTTAACTGAGGAGGAGAAGACCGCTCTCATAAAGGTCTTGAAGTCACACAAGCAAGCAATTGCTTGGAAACTCTCCGACATTAAGGGTATCAACCCCGAGTTTTGTACTCACAAAATCTTAATGGAGGATGACTTCAAACCAGCAATTCAACATCGAGAAGGGTGAATCCTAAGATTCATGAGGTTATCAAACAAGAGGTTCTCAAACTTCTTGATGCCGGTTTAATTTACCCGATCTCTGATAGTCCTTGGGTCAGCCCCATTCACTGTGTTCCAAAAAAGGGTGGCATAACCGTTGTCACAAATGAAGAAAACGAGTTAATTCCAACTCGATTGGTTACGGGATGGCGCGTGTGTGTATTGACTATCGAAGTTAAACGAAGCCACCCAGAAGACCATTTTCCTCTACCCTTCATGGATCAATGCTTGAGAGATTAGCAGGAACTAATACTATTGTTTCCTTGATGGTTTCTGTTATTTTCAGATCCCCATTGATCCGCTGATCAAGAAAAGACCACATTCACCGCCCATACGGAACTTTTGCCTACGACGTATGCCTTTTGGCCTATGTAATGCCCTCCCGCACGCTCCAACGATGTATGATGGCCATTTTCCACGACATGATCGGGAAACAATGGAGGTGTTTATGGATGACTTCTCGGTCATTGGGGACTCATTTCAACATGTCTCTCCCATTTAGAAAAAATGCTAAACGGTGTGAAGACACCAATCTTTGTCTAAATTGGGAGAAGAGCCACTTTATGGTCAAAGAAGGCATAGTCCTTGGCCATAAGATTTCCAAAAACGGATTGAGGTAGATAGAGCAAAAGTTGATGTTATTGCTAAATTGCCTCATCCTACTACCGCCAAAGGTATTAGGAGTTTTTTAGGTCATGCCGGTTTTATCAGATTCATACAAGATTTTTCTAAAATCGCCCTGCCTATGACCCATCTTCTTGAAAAAGATGCTCCTTTTATCTTCTCACCGAGTGCATCGCTTTTGAAACATTAAAGAAAAAGCTTACGGAAGCACCCATTCTAGTTGCCCCACCGATTTACCCTTTGAGCTCATGTGCGATGCAAGTGATTTTGCTATCGGTGCAGCCTTGGGGCAACGAAAAACCAAGCATTTTCAGCCTATCCACTACGCTAGTAAAGACTATGATCGGCTCAAACCCATTACACCACTACGTAAAAAGAATTATTAGCCGTGGTGTATGCGCTTGAAAAGTTTCGCCATACCTTATCTTGACCAAATGCGTGGTGTATACGGATCACTCGGCTCTCAAATATCTCTTTGCAAAACAAGATGCAAAGCCGAGATTGCTCCGCTGGGTTCTCCTCCTACAAGAATTTGATATCATTATACGTGATAAAAAAGGAGCCGAGAACCCGGCTGCCGATCATCTGTCCCGCCTAGAAAACCTCACCAGATGTGTTCGAAAAAGGAAATAAACGAAACATTTCCTCTCAAACACTCAATGTGGTTTCGTGGAGACTCTTCTACCCCATGGTTTGTCGACTTTGCAAATTACCATGCCGGTAACTTTGTGGTGAAAGGGATGTCGTCCCAACAGAAAAACAAATTCTTTAAAGATGTAAAACATTACTCCTGGGACGACCCCTACTTATTCAAAATTTTGCGGATCAAGTCATCAGCGATGTGTGTATGGTCGTGAAGCCAATGACATTCTCAAGGCTTGCCATTCTCGACCTACCGGGGACATCATAGCCCCAACTACACCGCCAAGAAGGTGTTTGATTCCGGATTCTATTGGCCCACGATTTACAAGGATGCCCTTGAATTTGTCAAAACCGCGGACGCTTGTCAACGCCACGGGAATATCTCACAAAGAAATGAAATGCCGCAAAACGCCATTCAAGTGTGTGAGATTTTGACATCCGGGCATTGACTTTATGGGGCCATTTCCTTCTCCTCGCGGTAATAAATACATACTCGCGGCCGCTTGACTATTTGTCAAAATGGGTTGAAGCTAAGGCTTTGCCTACCAACGATGCCCGAGTTGTTGTGAAATTCTTAAAATCTCTTTTACTAGGTTTGGAACTCCACGAGCTATAATCGCGATCGTGGTACGCATTTCGCAATGACCGCTTGATAGAGTCATGCAAAAGTATGGTGTAACTCACCGCCTTCTATCGCTGCACCACCCCCAAACAAGTGGGCAAGTGGAAGTTTCCAACCGAGGGATTAAAAGAATTTCGAAAGGACAAGAGGCTTAAAACCGCGTGCTCTTGGTCGGATAAGCTAGATGACGACTCGGGCCTTCCGCACAGCTTTATAAAACACCCATCGGGTGTACTCCATACAAGCTAGTGTACGGAAGGCATGTCATCTCACCGGTTGAGCTTGAGCACAAAGCATACTGGGCCTTGAAACATGCCAACTTCGATATTCAGACAGATGGTGATCACCGGAAAGTTCAAATGAATGAATTAAATGAACTCCGTGATCAAGCATACGAGAACTCTTTGATCTACAAACAAAAGACAAAGAAGATTCATGACTCTAAAATCAAAAACCGCGTTTTCAACGCCGGTGATCGAGTCCTTCTTTTCAACTCAAGATTGAAGATTTTCTCGGGAAAACTAAAATCCCGCCGGGTCCGACCATTCACCATCACTAAAGTATTTCCATATGGAACCATTGAGTTATCTCAACCCGATGGTCCAAACTTTAAAGTGAATGGTCATCGGTTGAAGCATTATTTTGGAGAGGACATTCCACCCATGGTTGTCCCGATCTACAAACTTTCCCCATGAACCAATGAATGCGGGGATCGAGTCAAGCTAGTGACTTGGGAATCAAAAACAAGAGCATGCCATATGGGTTTTCACCCATATTTCTGACTTCTTTCTACTTTCTACCACCCTAGTGAGGGGGAGTTGCCCCCATGTTGTATATAAAGTTTTAAAAAAAAAAAAAATCATCACAAAAATAATGGCCGTAGTATTTCCCTTTTACGTTCTATGTTTCGCATAACACCGCCGTACTTTGAATATTGAGGGCAATATTCATTTCTAGTGTGGTGGGGAATTCTCACGAATTTTATCATGTAATTATACCACCCAATTCCCCCCATTTTTGGCAAAAATTTTTTTCTGGAGTAAGTGTTTTTGCACTTACTCAAATTATGGTTATCATCCGCCATGTCTAATAAACAAAAGGATTGGCTAATCCAGGAGCAAACGGCTCTTGGTAAAGATATCTCAAATCCGCTGACGGCTTGCAATTTGCCCAAAATTGTATGGTATTCAGTTCACCATATCCTTAAAAGTGAAGAGTTGGCTAGCCCGCAAGTTTATGGCTTGTGGTAAAGGCAATGGAAAACCATAATTGGTAATCGACTCACCAAAGATAATATTGATAATTTATCTAAGAGTTGGCTAGTCCGTATAAACGCTTCCGTAAAGACAAATCAAATCCGCTTGAAGCGGTGGTTTGCTCAAAATCACATGGTTATCGTGTACCATGGTTCTTACTTGAATCAAAACATTTGGCTACCCGTAAGTAATGGCTTTTGGTAAAGAGATTCAAATCCATTAAGTTTTTTCAAAAGATTGCTAGGGACTAGCAATAGTTTAGTGTGGGGGATTGATGAGTGTGTAAATCCTCATCATTTTTGTACCATTCGAACCAAAAACATTTAAAATGCTCGAAATGCATCAAAATATCGAAATATCTCAAAATTGCATTTTATATGTTTCAGATGCAAAATGTTTAAAATCAGATGAAAATGAGCAAAGTTTGCATAATTGGCGCTTTCAGTCCCCAAGTTTCAAAAGTTGTCAGAAACAGTCCCTGAGCACTTATTTCAAAAGAAAAGTCACCAAAGGTCCTTTTAAAATCATAACTTGTCAAAATTAGTCCTTTGGTGAAAAATGTCAAAAGTTTTGAGAAATTACAAGTTTGGTCCTTCAAGTTTCAAAATTGGCAAAAATAGTCCTTGGAAGTTTGAAAATGTCTATTTTGGTCCTTGTACTATTGAAGCTTGTCATTTTTGGTCCCTTGAAACAACTTTGCAAAATGTTTTGGTCCCTTGTTTTCAGAAATTACATAATGGTCCTTGATATTAAACTAAGCCATGACCCTTTTGGACCCTGAACCCTCATACACCACATGAACCCCACTGAACCCCCGCCCCTTAATATATAAAACCAAACTGCAACGCCTCTTTCTTCTTCCTTTTCCTCGCTGCTAGAAACTGCACTCCAACACCAACATCACTCCACCCTACCTCCATGTCCCCTCCACCTCCACAAAACAACAAAACATGATTAATGCTCCTCTTGCCAGCACTCAAACCCCCTCAAAAAACCATTTTGGCCAAAGTGATCAAACGGCCAACATTGTCTCAACTCATCCAATGGCCCAAAATAAAGTGGGATACAATCGAGAGTACATGTGGGAAGACTTTTGCTATAAAAAGAGGAAGAAAGAGAAGCATGGGGAGTAGTAGTCCTTAGTTTTAAATTTCTTACATGTCGTTTTTAATACAAATGTTTTAGTTTAAGTGTAAAATCAGAATCTTTTGTTTCAATGTACTAAACTCAAGTCATTTTATCAGTGTAATCTACTTTCTAGTATCAATTCAAGGTTTTAATATCTTTTCAAGTTTTATGTTCATTGCTGCATTAGTTTCAAGCTCTTGTATTCAAGCTTCTAATAGCTTATTTTTAAGTTCAAATAAGCTTATTGAAGCTACTTATAGCTTTTGGTAAGCTTACAATTAAGTTTCAAGCAACTTTGGTTTTTGGTCAACAAAAGTCAACTGAAGCATCAAATGGACTTGGTTATGGAATTTGGTTGATACAGAGCTTGGATGGGTTGGATTAGACTAGGTTAGTGAGGATTGGTTCTTGTTTGCTTAAAAATAAGCTGGACACTTGTGAGTGTTTATCTCATTTTCATTTCTAACTCAGTTTGCATATTGTGCTTGTATTTGTATCTGTGGTCATTAACAATTTAGGTCTCTGCTTATTTAGTGGTAATTAGGTAATTAGAGTCAGTTCAGTGATAATACAACTAGTCTAGGTTAATTAAATTGCAAATCAGTTATAAAAGTGTTGTTTGGATTGTGTAGCGCATCTGAGATAGAGGCTTTTTCAGTGGGTAAACTCTGTTGCTTTAGTCCTATTTAGTTACAATATAGCCAAATTGGTCAGTCATTTGCACACTTAAATAGCTAAAGTCAAATTTGCATTAAAACTGTTCTTGTGAGCACATTTGCTTGAATCGGTTGGTTAAAAATTGCATGTAGGTTTAGTAGTACATAGAGATAGCTTGCATTAGGATTATTTCATCATAATACATCAATCTCAATCCACAAATTGGTTTCAAATCTCATAAAAGTCAAAATATCAAAACTGTTTCAAAAGTCAAATAGTGAAAAGTCAGCCAAATTTCTTAACCGGGATGATTTTTCATTGATTCAATTTTGGGTCAAATCAAGTAAAACTTGGGGTTTAAAAAACTTCAACTGGTCTAGTTTACAAAAATGATTTTTGTTGAATTTTAGTAACTTTGTAAAGCTCTTAAAAAAGCTTGTCAACTTGGTCTCTAGTGCCCCTGTGCATGTGGAACCGAGTGTGCAAGTGTGATTTGCAGTGGCTTGTCACAAGCTCAATAAAGCTTATCTTGGTCTGAATCTTGGTTTATAAGTAGCTAGCCAGGTCTAGCTTAGGTTCCAACTTCTGGTTTTAAGTCCCAGCTTATGGAGTAGCTTATTTTCAAGCTACTAAGTAGTGTAAAACTGTTGAGCACTTGAGTTTTTAAAACATCAAATCTGGTAGCTTGTATTTTAGAGGTTTAGGATAGTAATAATTAGTTGCTTTTGAGTAGTTGTAGCATATTATAGCTTCGTGGATCATTTGGTAACCTATAGCTTATTTGGAGTGCTTATTTATAAGCACTCTCCAATGCAGTTTCATATTCTTCTCACACATAAGCTATTGTTTTTATATTTTCATAGATTCAGAATATTAATTTAGACTTTTCCTGAATTTTTCATATTTTTCTAGCAATGTTTGCTATTTTTCTTCATTTAAAACAGTTTTTAGGTCTTTTTAATTAGCTTTTAATACAATTAAATCATAAAAGCTTCAAAAAAATAAGTTTTCATTTTTCCTAGGTTAAGATAAATATAAAAAGTCAAAAAATATTTTTCCAGATTTTTCTTAGTTAAATTTGTATTTTTAGCAATTTAATTAGTTTTAAATAGTTTTTAATTCATAGAAAATAGAAAAATAATCATAAAAATATAAAATTAGTTTTGAAAATTCTCTTTAGTTATTTTAGATTTTTCCAAGTCATAATTTCATTTTTCTAGCTTTATTTCATATTTTCTTGTATTTTAGGCTATTATTAAATAAGTAAAAATAGTTTTTAATTAATAATAATTAGATAAATAGTTTTAAAAATAATTTTCTTTTTCTAAAAATTTTATCTTATCATTAGGTTTGTAAAAATGTCATTTTTATATTTTTAGGATTAATATTGTTTCAGTTTCACATTTTCTTTTATACGTCACATAGTTTTTAAGTTAAATTTTATAAAAGAAAAATCAAAAACATCATTTTGCAAATAGTGATAGCCTTTATTTAATATATTTTATCTTTTTAATTTTCTTTAATTTGCATTTAAGCCCCTGTAATTTATAAACTTTTTCTTTGAGTATAATCAATCACACCTCTTTCCGCTCAAATTTCTATCACTATTCGCTTGATTATTCTCAATGTACGCTGGGACATAACGCACTGGGAAACACTATACTCCTCTAGATCTTCATTGCATTTGGTTCCCATCTGCTTGAAGTTTGTTACGGTTGACCATTCACAAGTGGT
>OU343223.1:53801337-54012353 GCA_910596185.1 Chrysanthemum makinoi | reverse complement strand
CATTTCATATTATGAAGTTCCTTTGTTACAATTTTATTATCATCTAAGTCTTGTATGCAAGCTTCATATAGCTTCTTGTCATGTTTATATAAGCTTATTTAAGCTGGTTAAAGCTTTTCATAAGCTTAAAGTCAAGTTCCAATTCATTTTGTATCCGGGTCAACAAAAGTCAACTGGGTGCTCAAATGGCTATGGAAATGGTTAGGGGTTGATGCAACAATTCAAATGGGTTGATTTAGGTTCCTGTGGGTTGATACTTAGGGTAGTAGTTCTGGGTACTTGGATTCAAGCTATAGTGGCTAATGGACATCTTGTAAGTTGTTATTTAGTTCAAAAGCATAATCTGTTTCTCACAAAACTAGTTAAAAATCTGTTCCAATAGTTGTATTTAAGTTACATCAACTTAGTTTGATCATTATTGTCAGTTGGATCATTGTCTGGATCAAATTGGAGTCATAATTAGTAGTTAAAGGTGTGTTTGGCACAACTGTTAAAACTGTCCCAAGGGTTTATTCACTGATCAAGTCCTGTTGGTTCATGCTGGTTGAGTTATATATAACTCATATCTGTTTTAGTTTGGAGTGCAACAGCAAAATCCAAAAAAAAGTCAAATCTGTGTATTTGCTTGCATTGTGTTCATTACATCCTATAACATCAACATCAGTCAATAAATTGGATTCAAAATCCATTTTGGTCAAAGTTTGAGTTCTTGTTCAAAAGTCAAAAAAACAGAAAATCATGTTTTGAGCGAGAAGGATTTTTCATTGGTTCATTTCTAAGCCAATTTCAGTGCAATTTGTTGTTTTAAAAAGTTCAACTGGTTCCCTTTCTTGTCATCATTTTATCAGATTTTTGCAAATTTCTTAAAAGCTCCAAACAAGCTTATCAACTTGGGCCTAGTTGCCCTGCTCACTGAACTCAGTTGACGAGATTTTCAGTTCTTGTAGCTTGTGCACAGGGCTCATAAGGGCTTCCCATGGTCTGATTTTTGGTGCATTTGGTCTCACCCAGGTCTAGTCTAGATTCCAAGTTGTAGTTTTCATTTTGAGCTTATTTTTAAGCTTGTGCTTGTGTCAAAGTAGCACCGAAATCTGTTTCTAGCTTAAAGCTCATTTCATCAAATCTGTTGAGCTTGTGATTCAGTAGCTGTAGCTTGTTGTTCTTAGTTGTATTTCAGTACTTATAGCATATTTAGACTTCTGTAATCAGTGGGTGGCTTGTCTTGTTCATTTGGCTCATTAAAGTGCTTATTTATAAGCACTTGCTTTAGCAGTTTCATTTTCTTGCAAACAAGCACTTGTTTTTCCATTTTTCCTAGCTTCCTTATTTAATTTTAGAGTTTTCCTGAAAGTTTCAGATTTTTCTAAGTTGATTTGCTATTTTTCTTAATTTAAATTAGTTTTAAGCATTTTTAATTAGCTTTTATTACAAAAATTAAGAAAAGGTTCAAAAAAATAATTTTTCATTTTTCTTAGGTTTAGATAAATATAAAAAGTAAAAAAGTAATTTTCCAGATTTTTCATAGTTTATTTTGTAATTTTTAGTAATTTAATTAGTTTTTAATAGTTTAAAATCCTAGAAAATAGAAAAATAATCAGAAAATTACAAAAATAGTTTTGAAAATTCTATTTTGATATTTTAGATTTTTCTAAGTCTTAATTTTATTTTTCTAGCTTTATTTCCTAATTTCTTGTATTTTAGGTAATTATTTAATAGTTAAAAATAGTTTTTAATTAATAATAATTAGATAATTAGTTATAAAAATAATTTTCTTTTTCTATAAATTTTCTTTTATCATTAGGATTGTAAAAATGTCATTTTCATATTTTTAGGACTTTTATTCCTTAGATCTCACGTTTTATTTCGTACGTTACGTAATTTTATTTAAACGTACGTTTTAAGTTTTAAACGTTCATCATTTTAATTATAGTGATAGCGTTTATTTAATAGTTTTTATCTTTTTAATTTCCTTTAATTTGCATTTAAGCCATTGTAATTTGTTGGCTTTTCCTGTTATTATAATCCAAATTCTCCTTTCCCGTTCAAATCTCTCGATCACTATACGTTTGATAATCCATTGCATAGCTCGCTGGGACATAATGACCCGGGGAAACACTATACTCCCCAGATCTTCATTGCATTCGTGCTTAGGCAGTTTTAAGCTGGTTACGGTCGCCATTCACAGTGGCAGACTTGAGTGATTTAGCTTGACTGTTTGGCACGCATCAAATTTGGCGCCGCTGTGTGTCTTTGATTATCTTCCGTCTAGCAGATTGGTGATTTGGATATTCACTCTTTGTTCATACCATCCATCTGTATATGTTTATATTTTCTTATTCAAAAATACAAAAATACTCTTCTCTTTCCTCTTATCCGTATGATTCTATTTCTCTTACCCCTCGTACCGTTTGATTCTACTCTTCTTTAACCTCAAAACCGTTTGATTCTATCTCTTTAACCCTCTATATGTTTAATTCTTATGTCGTCAATCGTCAACATCATCGTCACAAGCGTGTGTGAGCGGTGTGGAAGGCCTAGTTCAAGCGAATTTTGCAATTTGTGCGAATTATCCATCAAAAATTCTTTTCAAAGTTATTTCGACCACCCGCCACAACCTGAAATACATTCTAATCTTGAAAACCAGTTCAAACGTCAGAGCTACCCCAAGCACCCACCGAGGATTACGAGGACACTTTCTTTGAAAATAGAGCCCGTAATCTAATCGAACAAATTCAAGCCGATGAAAAAGGTCGAGAATTAGAATTGATTACGATGAACCCGTTCAAACGTCGGTGACTAGCAAGAATGACTTGCCTAATCTTCACGTTTCTCAAGAACCAAAACCGGAGACCATAACGGAAGTGGTGGAAATTGCTAGCTCTCAGAGCACACCACTTGTCCCACCTCGGATTTTTCAAATGTTCTTCGAGACTTGTTAGTCATTCGGATCACCATGTTGGTTTTGTTGATTCTTTGAATAAACCGATTCCTTCTCATGACTTTCAAATACAATCATTTATTCCTTGTGTCGGTTGTGGTGAGCCTCTCTTTGGTTCACCCTGTCGTTGGTGTGCGTGTGTACAATGTGGTAATGATATTCATAACGGGAGTTGTTTGTTTTGTGGTTCGAGGAATTCATTTGATTATGATCCTAATCCGAACTCATTTAACGACCCCTCAAACTTTTCCAATTACCCACCACAGCCCGACTTATCTTCATATAATCAACACTACTTGTGAATATTGTGGAGGTCCTCACCAGGATTTGAGTGTCAATCCGGAATCACGTTTGTCTATGAACAGTTTTCCAGTGATGCTCAGAACTTTGGTTATAACCAAAATCCATATGATTCACCAGTCAGACTCAACAGTTTCTTGTTGTAGTACTGTGGTGGTTCACACTACATTCGATTGTCAATCGGGAAACACGCTTGTCTATGGGCAGGTTCTTGATAACAATTATGACTCCAGCACATACGACTCACACCACATCAGTTTTCTGTTGTGAGAATTGTGGATGTCCTCACGATAATTTTCAATGTCAACCGTGGAATCAAAATTACTATACTTCCGGGTTTGACAATTTCCAACCTCCACAGCACCATACGGTTCAAACTCCACCTGAACCGTTGCCTAAAGAAAATTCCCAAGATTTGGAAACCACAATGAAAAAACTTGATGATATAATTCAAAACTTTAAGAATCAAGTGAGTTGTGAAAAGACCATAGGAGAATTGTTGGCCGGCGAGGCTCGCCAATCAAGGAAGAATTATTATCCCTAGAGCATGCAGCTCTAAGTTCCCAATTTCTTAAGGCTCTATATGATGATGACGAGGAGGGTTTTATCCTTTTAAAAATATATTCTCAACCTCCTCAGTCAGTTGATATCCCAGAAGTTGAGATTCCATCTCAAACAACTGCTATCACACCCGAACACTCCTCTCTTATTATGGGGGAAGAGCATCTTGACACTGTTCCTGAAAAGGAATCGGACGAATTCATAAAGTCTAGTGTTGAGAGCCTTGTCCCAATCCCAAGAGATTCACAGGAATTCGAGCATTTGTGTGATATCCCTTCCCATCTTGTCTTCCCAAAAGATCATGTTGAGATGTTCTCCGATTCTGATGATGATTCATTGTCTTGTGGAGACATCGCTTATGTGGAAGATTTACCCGAGCTGTTAGCTTAGAAGAAGAGAATGATGAAGTTACCGACACGAAATCAAAGATGAAGCACCGTGCAACATTCTGAATGTCAGTCTTCTCATTTCTAAAATCGAGGCTTTCAATGCAAAACCTATTTCATCTCCTATCCCCATTAAGGATAGTGACATTCTTTCCGATGATTCTATTCCGAATGAAAGCCTTCATTTTGATAATATGGGAAAGAAGATTAGTGGCAGTACCACTTTTCATTCTCATAATTCTCTCCCCGATTATGAATCATTTACATTGGAGGAGTTCACCAGTGAACCCACTCATATCAATTCTGAATATGATTCATTCACCTTCAAGGAGTTCTCAGATGAACTCACTCATATCATGACTCCGCCGGAGTATGATCGCTTGGATGGCAAAAATCATGATCGGGGGAAAAGTTCTCAATCATGAGAGTTTGTATTTCTATGACAAATTTTCCAACCCTCCCTCCCGAGATGCTTTCCAAACCTAAGAGCTCAACCGATATATAAACGCAATGCAACTGCACGACCCGAGGAAGATCTTATCATGATCGTCATCATGATTTTCCTTCTTTTCTTCACCTACATGGTGACTTCCTCTCTTCTTCACTCGTTGGTGAGGACACTATCTTTGACCCATTTTCGGTTATCATTTGTGAGCCGGGTCTTTCTCTATATATCTCGTCGGTGTGGAACTTTCGCGTGCTTCAATGTTTATCCAAACATCTTGAATGAAAGTCCGATGGAGATTGTTTCTTCCACTTTGCTTCCCCATGAACCAATTAATGCGGGGTCGAGTCAAGCTAGCGACTCGGGAATCAAAAAACAGTAGCATGCAATATGGGTTTTCACCCATATTTCTGACTTCTTTCTATTTTCTACCACCCTAGTGTGGGGGGGTTGCCCCACATGTTGTTATATATAAAAAAAAAAAAAAAAAATCTTTCTAAATAATGGCCGTAGTATTTCCCTTTTACGTTCTTTGTTTCGGCATAACCGCCGGTACTTTGAATATTGAGGGCAATATTCATTTCTAAGTGTGGGGAAATTCTCACGAATTTTATCATATAATTATACCAATTCCCCCGTTTTGGCCAAAATTTTTTTTGGAGTAAGTGTTTTACACTTACTCAATTGGTTATCAGTCCGCCTTGTCTAATAAACAAAAGGATTGGCTAATCCAGAGCAAACGGCTCTTGGTAAAGATATCTCAAATCCGTTGATGGCTTGCAATTTGCCCAAAATTATATGGTATTCAACTCACCATATCCTAAAAAGTGAAGAGTTGGCTAGCCCGCAAGGTTATGGCTTGTGGTAAAGCCAGTGGAAAAACCATAATTGGTAATCAGCTCACCAAAGATAATTCTGATAATTTATCTAAGATTTGGCTAGTCCAGAGCAAACGGCTCCTGGTAAAGACAAATCAAATCCGGAAGAAGGTGGTTTGCTCAAAATCACATGGTTATCGGTGTACCATGGTTCTTACTTGAACGAAAACATTTGGCTACTCCAGAAGTAATGGCTTTTGGTAAAGAGATGAAATCCATTAAATTTTCTTAAATCATTGCTAGGGACTAGCAATAGTTTAGTGTGGGGGATTGATGAGTGTGTAAATACTCATCATTTTTGGTCAAATCTGAACGCAAAACGCTTTAAAATGTTCACAAATGCATCAAAATACTGAAAATATTCCAAAATTGCATTTTATATGTTTCAGATGCAAAATGTTTAAAATCGGATGAAAAATGAGCAAAGTTTGCATAATTGGCAGTTTCTAAAATTGTCAAAAATAGTTCCTGAGTCAAAATTTCAAAAGAAAAGTCATCAAAGGTCCTTTTAAAATCATAGGTTGTCAAATTTAGTCCTTTGGTGAAAAATGTCAAAAGTTTGAGAAAATGGCAAGTTTGGTCCTTATACTTTTTGAGAGTGTCACTCTTAGTCCTTGGAGCAGCTTTGATGAAATGGCAGTAATAGTCCCTCAATTTTCAGAATTTACACAAAGGCCCCTTGGATTATTAAACCCTTTATATCTTTTTGGCCTGTCATAATACCGGACCCCTCCAAACAGATTTTGACCCCCCCTTCTATTATATCTGGTCAAATCCTTGGTCAAATACCAAAACCCGCCAAAGTCTTCACCCTCTCAACTGCTTCCTGCAACAAAGCAACATCCCATTCCCCTTCCTCCATCCACTCAAATATGTTCCCACTCCACACTAACATCCAAGGTTCATTAATTGCACCCCCCCCCCACTCACCCAGTTGTCAAAAGCCAAAAATGGCCAAAATCTTTTAAAGGCCAAGATGAATTCAAAGCCATCCAATGGCTGGGAAAGAAGTGGGAACTATTCAGAATGGAGAGAGAATGCATTTGGGTATAAAAGAAAAGCAAGAGAAGAAGAGATAGGCAGTTTTTAGTTTTTAAAAATTTAGTTAATGTCGATTTTAGCTTAAAAAGTTTTAGTTAAGTTGTAACATTGTTAACTTTTGTTAAATTGTATTCTCCTAAGTTGTTTTATCAATATAAATCAATTTCAAGTTCTAATTTCAGTCATATCATCATTTCATATTATGAAGTTCCTGTTACAATTTTATTATCTAAGTCTTGTATGCAAGCTTCATATAGCTTCTTGTCATGTTTATATAAGCTTATTTAAGCTGGTTAAAGCTTTTCATAAGCTTAAAGTCAAGTTCCAATTCATTTTGTATCCGGGTCAACAAAAGTCAACTGGGTGCTCAAATGGCTATGGAAATGGTTAGGGGTTGATCAAAGCAATTCAAATGGGTTGATTTAGGTTCCTGTGGGTTGATACTTAGGGTAGTAGTTCTCTGGTACTTGGATTCAAGCCATAGTGGCTAATGGACATCTTGTAAGTTGTTATTTAGTTCAAAAGCATAATCTGTTTCTACTGTCAAAACTAGTTAAAATCTGTTCCAATAGTTGTATTTAAGTTACATCAACTTAGTTTGATCATTATTGTCAGTTGGATCATTGTGGATCAAATTGGAGTCATAATTAGTAGTTAAAGATGTGTTTGGCACAACTGTTAAAACTGTCCCAAGGG
The DNA here is from genome assembly GCA_910596185.1 of Chrysanthemum makinoi. Taxonomy (NCBI): domain Eukaryota; kingdom Viridiplantae; phylum Streptophyta; class Magnoliopsida; order Asterales; family Asteraceae; genus Chrysanthemum; species Chrysanthemum makinoi. The sequence goes on along the minus strand of OU343223.1, from coordinate 54,005,108 downwards.
TTTATTCACTGATCAAGTCCTGTTGGTTCATGCTGGTTGAGTTATATATAACTCATATCTGTTTTAGTTTGGGTCTGCAACACCAAAAAAGTCAAACATCAAGAGTAATCCATCTCAACTGTCACTGTTGTAGTTTTGGATTAGCATAATCTCAATTTGTGTTTAAAAGTCTTAAAATTTGCTTGCATTGTGTTCATTACATCCTATAACATCAACATCAGTCAATAAATTGGATTCAAAATCCATTTTGGTCAAAGTTTGAGTTCTTGTTCAAAGTCAAAAACAAAATCATGTTTTGAGCCAAGAGAAGGATTTCTCATTGGTTCATTTCTAAGCCAATTTCAATTTGTTGTTTTAAAAGTTCAACTGGTTCCCTTTCTTGTCATCATTTTATCAGATTTTGCAAATTTCTTAAAAGTTCCAAACAAGCTTATCAACTTGGGCCTAGTTGCCCTGCTCACTGAACTCAGTTGACACTAAGATTTTCTCAGTTCTTGTAGCTTGTGCACAGGGCTCATAAGGGCTTCCCATGGTCTGATTTTTGGTGCATTTGGTCTCACCCAGGTCTAGTCTAGATTCCAAGTTGTAGTTTTCATTTTGAGCTTATTTTTAAGCTTGTGCTTGTGTCTAAAAGTAGCACCTGAAATCGTTTAAGCTTAAAGCTCATTTCATCAAATCTGTTGAGCTTGTGATTCAGTAGCTGTAGCTTGTTGTTCTTAGTTGTATTTCAGTACTTATAGCATATTTAGACTTCTGTAATCAGTGGGTGGCTTGTCTTGTTCATTTGGCTCATTAAAGTGCTTATTTATAAGCACTTGCTTTAGATTTCATTTTCTTGCAAACAAGCACTTGTTTTTCCATTTTTCCTAGCTTCCTTATTTAATTTTAGAGTTTTCCTGAAAGTTTCAGATTTTTCTAAGTTGATTTGCTATTTTTCTTAATTTAAATTAGTTTTTAAGCATTTTTAATTAGCTTTTATTACAAAAAATTAAGAAAAGTTTCAAAAAAATAATTTTTCATTTTTCTTAGGTTTAGATAAATATAAAAAGTAAAAAAAAGTAATTTTCCAGATTTTTCATAGTTTATTTTGTAATTTTTAGTAATTTAATTAGTTTTTAATAGTTTTTAATTCCTAGAAAATAGAAAAATAATCGAAATTACAAAAATAGTTTTGAAAATTCTATTTTGATATTTTAGATTTTTCTAAGTCTTAATTTTATTTTTCTAGCTTTATTTCCTAATTTCTTGTATTTTAGGTAATTATTTAATAGTTAAAAATAGTTTTTAATTAATAATAATTAGATAATTAGTTATAAAATAATTTTCTTTTTTTTTCTATAAATTTTATTTTATCATTAGGATTGTAAAAATGTCATTTTCATATTTTTAGGACTTTTATTTCTTAGATCTCACTTTTTATTTTGTATGTTTACGTAATTTTATTTAAACGTACGTTTTAAGTTTTAAACGTTCATCATTTTAATTATAGTGATAGCGTTTATTTAATAGTTTTTATCTTTTTAATTTCCTTTAATTTGCATTTAAGCCATTGTAATTTGTTGGCTTTTCCTGTAGTTATAATAATCCAAATTCTCCTTTCCCGTTCAAATCTCTCGATCACTATACGTTTGATAATCCATTGCATAACTCGCTGGGACATAAGACCGGAAACACTATACTCTCCTGATCTTCATTGCATTCGTGCTTAGGCAGTTTTAAGCTGGTTACGGTCGGCCATTCACAAGTGGCAGACTTGAGTGATTTAGCTTGACTGTTTGGCACGCATCAATCGGCAAGCAACACCATTCCCGACATGAATGAAGACCACCCTCACTTGAATCAAGAAAAATGAAAAAGAAGCAAGGCGCATCCTCCTCGTCGATCTCAAGTGTTGCGGATGAAATCAACTCCTACACACAAAAGAAGACACAATATTTTGAAGAAAAACGCGAGAAGGATGCGTTGGCGAAACAATTGTTGGCTACACAACTCGAGGCAAGTTCAAGAATATACAACGGGAGATGAAGTTTTGGAGCCGCATGATCACATGCGATCCCGCTATGTTGGAATCGTTCTTACCCAAAACGTGAACTGCGGCCAAACACGGATGTGATTGCAATTTTTAAGTTGTAGTTTCAATTTTTTTTAATTTCAACTTATGTAATTTTTTTTTTTTTTAGGTTATAGTTTCAATTTTTAAGTTTTGGTTTTTTTAAGTATTATGTAATGTTTTTATTTTTAATGAAAAAGGTATGTTTTTATTTTAATATTGTATGTGATTTTATGTATTAAAAAAAAATCGGGTACTAGGGTACCACTCCCTTCAAATCGGGTAGTGTTAGGGTAAAATTAGGTAGTTTTGAGTTGGAGGGTTTTTATTGGATAGAGGTGATGTGCAGATTCGGTAGTAGGAGTACACTCCCTCCCCTAAAGGAGTTATGAAAGTTATTTAAGGATTCAGAAGAAAAAGAAAAAAAAGAAATGATGTGCAAGCATACAATTATTGAGTACTAGAGAAAAACTTAAATGCATATAGCAACAACAAATTATGTATTGTATAAATTTTATCCAAATATGTGTAGTTTATAAAGAAAATAACGAGCATAATAAAATAAAATGATTTTCTAACTTATGTTATAAGAGCATGGGTTTAGAAGCATTAATTAAATATAATTATTTTTTAAATTAAATTTATTTCCATGTAAAATGATGTTAAATTTGGCAAGTACAAAAGTTTTTAAAAAATAATACTATCAACTAACATTTAGTTATGATCATTTTAATTTATTAAATATTTTAAACATATATTATCATGGTACATTGCAGAAAATCTTTAAAATAAATATAATTTTCTACGGAGTATATTTGATAATACATATTCGTGGTTTTATATGTGGAAGTACCTAAAGAAACAAATAAAAATGGATGACGTGTCTCCTCCATGTATGCTGTGATCAACCTTCTGGTGTAGATGTCATGTGACACTTGAATGCGGGTATATAAATGCTACAACAAACACACATAAAAATTCATGCTATCTGTATATCTCTCTCTCTCACACACACACACAAACACATCTTCTTGTTTCTCAAAATGCTTTTATTTCTTGTTTCTTGCATCTCTTTTATCATTCTCTCAAACTTTTCCTTGTTCAAAACAATCCCATATTTTAATAACAAAATGGGTTGTTTCTCATTTAAATGTTTCTTGCAACACATGTTAAATGCAAGCATGATCTCCCTTAACTTTTGTGTTCTTGACACCTCAACTAAAGAAACCTTAGAGAACAAGAACAACAAGTACAAAGATTCTGTTTCTTTAATAGATTTGCCAGATTTACCCTTGGAATGCATTCTTGAAAAGCTATCGCATGCTGGATTAACTAGCATGTCAGGGGTGTGTAGGTCTTTGAGGACTATGTGCACACAAGATCATTTATGGGAAAAGCATTTGAAACAAAAATGGGGTAAGTTGTTGATGGCTCATTGTGTTTATAAAGAATGGCAGGTATACATTGAGAACAAAAATATGCAAAATCTCTTGAATTGTTCAAATGCAAAAGGCTATTTTGGGGTTTTTACTAGGTGGAAGAAGAATGTGAAAGTGAATAATACTGGTTTTGGTTTGCCTGTTGATTCGATTATGTCTTGGTATCTCTCACTTGAAAGTGGCAACTTTTCTTTCCCTGCTCAAGTTTACAATAGAGAGGTAATTAAACTAGCCCAAAATAAGTACCTTTATATGTCAACTTTGGAATTATTAAATTTCACAATTAAGTTAAGGTTTTTGAGCAAATTTAACAGCATTCATATTCTAGTTATTGATTGTTGCATGCTATATTTTAGCTAAGACAATTTTCTTGAAATGATATATTGGTTTTGAATTTTGATAAATCTAGTAGCTGACCTTTTAAAGTCAAACGGTTCTATGATGCAATTGCTTTGTGATGTCACATTTATGATATATGTTCAATGTAAGGGTTTTATTAACTTTATGATGTTTGAAATGCAGAATGGGAATGTTGGGTTTTTGCTGTCTTGTTATGATGCAAAAGTTAGCTATGATTCCCACACCAACAGTTTTGAGGCAAGGTAAAAACAATTTCAATTTTTTTCTCATTCCCAGTTATAGCTTGCAAAAATATTTCAAAATAGTTCATTCCCAATCGTTTACTTAACCAAAAGTTATTAACTTTTGTTACTTCCAATTACATTTAGCTAAAAAAAAAAAAAAATTATAACTTTTGATCATTCCCAAATTGCAATAAATTTTAAAAGTTTATTCATTCCCAATTTACATGTTGCAAAAACATTCTAGATCTTGCTGTTCAAAAAAAAAAAAAAAAAAAAAAAATTACATCCAAATTATTTACTTTGTCTCATGCCAATTATATTTTGCCATAAGTTGGAGACTTGGTTTATTCCTTGAATAAAGTTTAGAACTTTGTTATTTGCCAATTATGTTCTGTAAAACATATCTTAGAGAAGTTCTTGATTGTTTTATGTAAATAATGGATTGTGTAGGTATTTGGCACATGGTAGACCGACAACCGAAGAAAATATCGGATGGGAAAGGCTAAGATCACCTGCAGTTGATACATCACCATATGATCTTTATGTTTCTGAAAACTTGACTGATCTACAACCGGGTGATCACTTTGAGATCCAGTGGAGGAAATCAAAAGAGTTTCCTTATGGTGAGTGTTCTTTAATTGTCTATGCATTTAATTCGTTGATATGTATGCATGTTTATTTGTTCTATAAGATCTTGTGCATTGGGCTTAACGGCTTGTATTTTCTTGATGTATCGCAGGTTGGTGGTATGGAGTTGTTGGCCACTTGGAATCATGTGATGGAAACAAGCTTTATTGCCAATGTCATCGTAGTGGTGAGTCTACACAACTATGTCGTCACACATTTCTTAATATTAACTTTTTGAAATCGTATAAAAAGATTATGTTATCAGTCATTTTATTTCTAGAAGGTCATATAATCGAGTCACTTGGTCACCTTTTGGTATTAACTCTTGGAAAGACTCAGAACCCACGAGCCTTAGTGCATCATGGTCACGAAAGACCCACGGAACCCACGAGTCATGGAGCACCAGGGTCAGTTGGATAATACTTTCGGCAGTCTGAAAGATTTGATGCTTTTCAAATCTAGTAAATAACCAAAAATAATATAGTATGGATGTGGTGCTCCTCCTTTTGTTGTCACCAACAATTATGTGCACACTTGATCCCAACTTTAACATAGAAAAGCCAATAAACTAGGAAAAAAATTGTCATCAATTGTTCAAAAGTGCACTTTATCCAGTTTCGAGCATCTTCTTATTATAAAAATTGTCCTATAAACGTAGTTATGTTCCTTCCATTACAACACTCGAAAAGTCTGAAATAAAAATTAAAAAAAAAATGATATTCTCGTAAAAAAAATCATGGAACCTATGTTCTTCTAACATGGGTACTTGTTGGCCTAAGTTTGACTAAAACAAGAAAGATAGAACAAGTGTTTTTTAAAGTTGATGAATTCGTTTGACTCTAAACAAATTGTTCTGTAAGATAGATCTACTGGTATGTTTTAGGTGACCAATATAGACAAAAGCCTACTATGTGAAATCCAAAATAGAAATTAACCAAGTCAATATGAAAAACGGCCAACATCACCTGATCACTTTCAACATATTTTTATCTGGTCACTTTATCTACTAGTAAGTTTAAATGTGATAATGCAACATCACCTGATCACTTTCAACACACACTGATGCACGACCAACAGCCCTCTCAAACTCATAAGAAAAAAGTTAGGAAAAAAGCTATAAATGCTTAATGTACTTTATCAAAATAACTCATTGTGCTTTCTCAACTTTTTTTATTGTCATTATACTTAATGTTGTTTCCGGTCGATATCATTATACATACTTGTTTTCATTTTATTCGGTTATTTTATGTCGTTTATCCGTTTTAAATCGTCGTCCATTTTATCCGTTTTATTTTAATGTCGGATAAAAACAGATAAAAGGATTAAAACCGTTTTTATTATCCATGTCAAAACGGTTTTATCCGTTTTTATCTGTTTTTATACGGACATATTAAAATGAAACGGATAAAATGGACAAAAGTAACGGGCGGAAAACAAATAAAATGAAACGGTTATGTATATGATAAGTGAAGTAGAGAGAGCATAATGAGTTTTTGTGTAAAGTACGTTATGAATTTATAGCTTTTTTCCAAAAAGTTATGACACAAACTGTTAGAGTGATTGTTTTCATCAGTATTCGTTTTGTGTGTGTGTGTGTGTGTGTTTTTTTTTAAATGCAGCTATCTTTTAATCTGTTATGCAAATTTACATTATATAAAAAGAATTCTAGCAACGTGGGAAACTTGCTGACTATATTGTGTCAATTTTCGTGAAAACAGATACTGTGGTACTGGAGTTTAAGCAGTACGGTCCAGGTTCAAGATGGAGTGGTGATCGACAGAAGGGACCATCGTGAAGTAGGCAATGAGGCCGATGGGTTTTATGCAGGCATAAGAAAAATTTACAATGACACCGAGATCTCATTCTGGAAGAACCTTTGGCCGACTCAGCCATTAGAGTAAAGGCATGCAAGCTGGGTCGATTAGTCTAGATTTGGAACCGTTTGGTACATATTATTCACTTGCTCTTTTGGAAGTGTAAATAGAAGGTGTAGGAAGAGAACTAGGAGGCTGTAAGAGACGACTTTGACATCAGTTTTTTTGTAAATTTTCAGGTTTTGTGAGAAATTTAACAAATTAAATAGATGATGCCACTGTACAAAGGGGTAGGGGTAGGACTAGAATGTATAATCTGATCAAATGTGATATTATCCCTATATGTGTATCAGTTTATCTAAGATATGATGTTTATGAGTAGTATTTAGCTTTTTATAAATACTATGGTGTCCACGCAAAACAGTGGTTAAATTGTGCTGCAGACGAGGAAGTTGTCGGTAATGGTTGATTACATGTTATATGATGATTGCATCCATGTACCATACCACCATAGTACCATACCACCCAAGCTTTAGGTGATTAATATAAGAAGATATCAAGACACTATATAGCTTAAGTTAACCATTTAAACAATCGCAATTCCTTGAGACCAACCATCATGAATGTACATATGATACTAAGAAAATATTCTAGACTTCATTTATTATTAATATGACCTAACAGAGTCCTTTGTATTTTCGTAGTAGTCTAGTCCGGTTCGATACGCAACATTTTGGGGGTGTTATATTTTCTTTCATCCCATTTCTCCAAGAATCACCACTATAGAGAAGGGCTCATTACACGAAAATGCATCTAACTTATCACTTTTTATAATTCTTGTAGTTTTTTTTTTTTTTTTCTCTTTAGTTCCATGTACTCAACTTTTAAATTCAGGTAGTTGTGTTATGCGTTTTGACCGGATAACCTGCTTAAGTCTAGGTGGAACAGGTTACCTTACACATCAGCTCCATGTGTATATTGCATTAAGATTTTTTTGTAAATCGAACTTATATATCTAATACACTATCTCTAAAATTAAACTCTCTTTCTCCACCAATCATTTACTAACTGAATTTAAAAGTTGAGTACATAAAACTAAAAAAAAAAAATAGTTACTATATGAACTATAAAAAGTGACAAATTAGATATATTTTGGTGTAATTAGCCCGAGAACAACAATATCGCATTTTCAAGACATGCTTTCTAAGGAAGTAACCCGATGGGCTTACTTATTGTTGGTGTACATGTTTGGTACTCGTGGGAGGTTGAAGCTTTGAAAAAACTTTTTTTTTTTAAGCGTTAAGTTTATATAATAGCAACAAACTTTAAAGAATATACAAATATCATACCCGAACTTTGAAGACTACTAATATCACATACATACTTTCAAATTACGTTTTGATATCATACTTAACTTATTTTTAACATAGAAAAGCTCATGTCATGTTAGAATTTGTTTAGTGTATAACTATTTAGATTAATTGCTCCAACCTTTACTCGCTCTTTGAAGTTTTTTTTTAGAAAATGATTGGGATGCCTAAAATATGTGATTAATTGTGTGTTTAATAGATGTGGTAATAAATTATTGATTTGTGAAAAAGTGGGTCATCATGTTTCCCCCCATAGATCTGAATATGTTTAGTCATATTATTAGGCATACGAGTTAGACATCTCAATCAATGCTTTTTTTTAATGTACTAGAAGTGTATTCTTTTCATTGTAGAAGAAGTTTGTTTTTATCTCAATGTAAATACTTTAAAGTGTCCACCGTATCCTATTGGCAAAAGTTCAATATAAATCTCAAATTTACCATAAATCCAATTGTCATAACAATTCTCATTCTATAAATATGCACTTCTATATATTTTTAACTATTTTTTATCAAAATTTCGGCCTAAGAAAATCATATGTGATTTGTGAAAATCACATGTGATTCGATTTTTACAAATCACATATGATTTTTGCAAATCCTATGTCATTTAATCATATATGATTTGATCAGAATTTTTTGATCTGAATTTTGAAAAAAATTATTGAAAAGATAGAGAAGTTTATATCTATAGAAAAATAATTTAATTCTCGTCGCAATGATGTATATTTTGTAATTTAAAGATTTACCGTTTGTAAGATATGTTTTTTTTTTTTTAAAAGTAAAAAATAGTTTTTTTTTTATAGATAGCTAAAATTGATTTATTGAATCTAGAGGTGCTAAAATGGGCGCGGTGGGCATGGGCACAAGCTAGAAGATGGGCAGGCTTAACGGGCACGGGCTAAAGCAGTACGGCAACGGCAATCATGCTATAATCGCTTAATAAAATATCTAAAACGCAATAAATTCCTTAAACCTAATATCTTATTTATATTAAAAAACTTAAATATATTATATAAAAAAATATATTTTTAAAACGATTGTAATGCTCTACAATTGAGAAAAAACAATGTGCCCGTTAGTGCCCATTTAAGTTTTGGAATATATGTGCCCATTCAAAAAAGAAGGCTAAATGAGCCCAAATCTTTTAAAAATTTGTCCATTTAGTTCATGTTTTTGCTTTTGAACACATTTTACCACCTCTAATTGAATCTATGGTAAATATGAAACCTATCATGTTTCTGTTTTGGAAAACATATTCATATCTTTAAGAACATCTGCACGCCTTGCATTTTGACACTTACAAAAATGTATGACATATATAATTGTCTCCACTCTTTACAACTTTTTATGAGAATAAAGATACTGTGCAGCATGCACTAAAAAACTAGTTGCCAAATGTCTAAAAAACGTTACTAAATTGGCATTAGGGACCCCAAGTTGGCTGTTTTATGTAGGAGATTAGTCGACATGTGTTTTGAGGTCGACAGAAAATAACATGGCTTGACTTTGTGCTCAAAGTATTGTTGTGAGTTATCCAAGTTTTTTGCGCCTACAATTTTTTTCAATAGGGTGTAATTTTGTAAACCGAACACTTAAAGTGATGGAGGCCGATGCCAAATTCTCATCCATGCTAAAAATTGGCATCCCTCTCAACTAATAGGAGTGTATCATCTCCATCATTTTCATGCCAATTTTCAATAATTAATGAGGGTGGATGCCAAATTGATTTTTTTTGCCAATTTTTGGCATGGTTTTTTCTGTTTTTTGTTTTTTAAATAAAACGATTATTTCATTAAATGAAAAACTAAAATTACATAACATAAACATCAAATTTAAAAAAAACAACAATACTACTCATCATCGAAGCTAACGTCCGGATTTAAGCTTGCGATGTGGTCCGTAAGATCACGACGTAATGTATAATGCGTCGTTCGTCACGTGATCCTGTTGAATAACAATCTCGGGTACATCGTCGTCGACATTTTTTGGTGTGGATAAGTTGTAGATTTTGGTGTTGGTGAAAGTTGGTTTGTTGTAAAAATATATGTTGTTTGTTGTAAAATATGGGTTGGTTGTGTTGTTTATATAGAAAAAAGCGATTTTTTTATAAAAAAAAAACCCAGGTCAAATCCAAAAGCCCAACGGCTACAAGAGTCACATACATATGCTGAAAAATTATGCGATGCCGATTCCGCTTGCCGATTCCTCATGGGGGTGGTGTATGCCGATGCCAATATGCGGTATCGATGTCTCATGCAAATGACCCCCATCACCCTTAGAGTAATGGGGGTGGTTGCCAAATTCTTCATTTTTGCTAAAATTTGGCAACACCACAACCAATCAAGAAGTTCTACATCACCACCATCTTTTTGATACCAAACTTTCATGCCAAATCGGGGTGAAGATGGCCCACAAAACCCTTTGTCAACCAATCAAACTTCAACCAATGATTGGTTTTTCATGCCAAAACAATTTGCCAATAGGCATACATATGCCGATATTTCTTACCAATGCCAAAAATTTCATGCCAATTGATAGGGGGTGGTGTATGCCGATGCCAAAAGTCGGTACCGATGTCCTATGCCAATAACCCCCATCACCATTATATGCTCTAATGCACATGAGGGATCTGTGTGAATATGGATCTGTTTTGTGATCAATGATGAGTAGCATGTTGAGAAAATTGACACCGGATTAAAGCAAAATCACAATTTAACTATGAAATACAATAAAAGATGATACACGAATTTAACGTGAAAAACCCCAACAAAAATCACGGGCAAGAAAAATACGTTTCACTATGTAAAAAATTAGAAATTACACTTCGGTTTAACTACAAGGATAAACACCTTTATATCCTTATAATTAGGAGATATTTCACAAACCCTCTAGTATCCTTATAAGTACTAGGAGAACTTTTTTATGTGTTTAGAATAAGATACCATGAAAATGAAGCATGATTCATTGCCTTTTATAAGCAAATTTCTTGAGTTAGCTTGATACCGTGTATTTTATCTACATTTTAACATAACAGATATGAAACATTCTATATCCAAGTGAAAATTTCCCAAAATGAAAAATTGTTGCAGGCATTTTCATTTTCTTTAATGAGACATCCGCCATTAATGTGTTTCGTACTTAAAATCAAAATATACCACGTGATGTTCTTTAAAACTAGTATGGCATCCGATATATCATGTGGCGGTGACATTAGAGATGAGCAAAAGAATCAAAAAACTGGATCGGATCAAGAACCGGACCGGAACAAAGAAAAATCGAACTGAAACCAGAACCAAAGGTTTTGTTTCGGGTTTTTAGTTTGAGATTTTATGGTTTTTAGGTCGGTTCGGTTTGGTTCCACCATTCTCGGTTCCGAATCAATTACCTAATAATATATAAAAACATGTATTTTTTTCTACTTTTCATACTCAAAATCTCAAATCATACGTACCAATGTCATAAAAAAACCCTACTAGCCTACTTTAAAAAAAATAAGCTAAACACTATAAACCCTAATCTTTAATTCACTGATACATCCACAAATTAATAGTTAATCTAAACATAATAACATTATAAGATCATTTAACATTCAAAACTCACATAAACAGCTATCATCATTATCAAAACAACGGAAGTAATATTATTTTTATTTGCATTCGATATGTTAGCTTATAACATGTTCATCATTATCTTAGGATTTCTCGTTTGAGGATTTAGCCATTTAATTAAGTCACTGTATATTTTCTAAATTATCTTTTGTGGTTCTATGCCGAGATCATGCTTGTGCAGTTTTTTTTAGTGGAAGAAACAACCTCAAACGTAGATGAGTCTCGTCGCTTTATATCCAAGATTGAGTGAGAAATTCGAGAACACAAATTAATTGGGATGATGTTGAAGATCTTATTAAAGACGATGAGATTGTCAAGGATATAGAAGAACAATTAGAGAAACTAACCGAAAAAGACAAAAAAAAGTAAAACTATAAATGGTCTTAGTTATTTTGTTGGACAAAGTTTTAAGTTATTTTATTTTGTTTTCCGAATTGTTATGCATTATTGTTAAAAATATGAACACGTGTAATTATAGAATGATTGTTTATTTGAGTTTATACTTTAGTTGTTAATTGTTATTGGTTTAAACGTAAATTGTTGTAAGTACTTAAAAAATTCAATATTTTTGTGTTGTTAATGGCTTAATTAATTAGTGCATGAGGTTTTTTTTCTTTTCATTTTTTTTTTGAAAAGTGGTTCCTATACGGTAGACCCAAAGAATTGGAACTGGAACCAAAACCAAAAATTATATTCGGTTAGTTTTGGTTCCTACTTTTCACAAACTTTAGTTTTCGGATACAGGTTGGTTCCAGTCCCAACCGATTCTGGACCTATGCTCATCCCTAGGTGACATAGACGTAATGGATGTTTGTTAGTATTAAGAGGTACGAGAGGTACATAGTTGTAAGTAGGTAGGAGGTCGAGTGATATTTTTGTAGGGTATAAAAATTTTGTTGGTTCAACTTATTATTAAAGTTAAACTTACCTATGAGATTCAACTATAAATACCCCTTCCATCCTTGGAAGGGGTGGTGCTTCTTCATAATCTAACCTTTCTTTGTTTTTACTTTCTCTCTCAAGAACACCCTCTCTACTCTCTTCATCTCTCTAAACATGGCATACTTGTTTCATCATAATCCTAGACCACCCGAATCATCAAACAACATAAAATGAATGATCCAAAAATTGGCATTAGAGCCTAGGTTTTGTTGTTTTTGGTGATTCGAGTGGTTTTTGACTCGTTTGTTTATGCGGTTTGATACATGTTTTTGATGCGTCTTGTATAATGTTTGTTGAGGTTTGATTGTGTGGGAGTTAAGCTGTTTTTAAACAAGATTGAAATTGGTTTTGAGCAGTTTTAATGTATTGGTGAATCTGGTTCGAATAGCTTGAGCTGAATTTTAAGTTGTCTATCTAAATCTGTTGGTTTTCACTTAAAGGACACTTTTTGCGCTGGTTAATCGTGTGTATGCTGATAAAAAATGAGTTTTGAATCCGGTTAAAGCAGTTTTAAGCAAGTTTTGAATCTGGATATTACATATGCTACTGTTCGCTGCTGTTTGATGTTTGTTGTGGATATTCGTCGATGCGGTTTGATTGGTGCGGTTTGGCTAAAAGTGCGGTTTGTCAAAAACTGTCCAGATTCATTATGTATGCGGTTTGTGATCTATTGGAAGTGCGTTTTGACGCCTTTTTACTATGCGGTTTGTTAAGATAAAGATGTGGTTTGTCATTCGAAACTGTCATGCGGTTTGTACTTTCAATGGTATGCGGTTTGACTCTTTAGTCAAATGCGGTTTGTTAAAAAGTCAACTGCGGTTTGACTCAATAATGGAAAAAGCGGTTTATCTAATCTGGACATACGTTTTGTCATAAATCAATTTACTGCGTTTTGATAAAATTGTGTGCTTTGTAAAGTGGTGATAATGGGCTAAAAGGTTTTGATTCAAAGCAGTTGATACAAGATCAAATTTACTATCATCACAACCATGTCAATAAAAAATATCAGAATCACAATCTCAATCGTGTTTTGCCAAACATACATCATCATACAAGCAACATCAAGAACGAACATCATCAACATCAAGAACTATCTCTGTCATAAACATAAATTATACACTGATTCAATTATCACTATTCAACACACAACAAACATAAATCACAATCTCTACCAAACTACATAAACCAACATCCTAAATCAACAACATTCATCATAACCATACACCTATTCATCAACATCATTCAAACTATCACAATCATCCACATCACAATCTCAGTTATGCATCTCAAGACTACAATCGAAACTGGAAAAAAAATTTGGAAGAAAGTAATACGGATCTACAAACTCACCATCTACACAAACAGGATCTCAGTTACTCTTTCACTTGTCTAATCTCAATATCAAGACCTCAAGGGTCATCATTCGAAAGCAGTTAACATCATCGACCCATTTTTGAAGCATATATCTTCTAATGTTTATTCGAAAAACAAGAAAAGGATCAACAACATCTTTGTTGTCCTCTTTTTCTTTTGGTTCGGTTTCAAGAAAATAAACAAACAAAGTTTCAAAACGAAAATCAAAACAAGTATTGAAAGTGATCTCAGAATTTTTCGTTGGGTAGATATTTCACAAAGACTTTTTCAGATCCATTCAACCCTTATGAAAATCATCACTGATCTCAACAAATTGATAATATCCGAATAACAAAGAAAGAGTTGTAACAATATTATTACACTCGTTTCTTTAATTCGTGGAAGACTCAAAACACGACCTACCTAAATAATATATTAAACACAACTAAAACCTACCCATTACCTTGATAAGATCTCGTAGCAGTCACCAATACCTCAAGCCATCCCTGTAGCGAGGTCAATCAAATCATTATCTAGAAGCCATCCCTGTGGCTTATGATGGTATGAGATAATGAGATTGGAGATGAAAGGCGTACAGTTAAGGTAGGTTCTTTGGTGAGAGCGTTTTGTGAGAAAGGGTAGGCGGACTGAAAATGTATTAGGGTTAAAGGATTATTAAGACCTGGTTAATATGTGATATTGTGCAACTTATACACGTTTATTAGGGTAAATGAGTTGAATGGTTCGGGCCGCTTGTGGATTTGGACGGGCTATGATGTTTAATTGGATTTGTATTATTGGACTGGACCGTATTTGATGAGAGTTGAATGGACCGAGTCTTGTGAATGGACATTGGGCCTTTTGGTTTAAAACGGGTATATTGGGCCATCATGTGATATATCTACAAGTGCACAATATCTGTGATAATGCAAATGTATTACGCCTATGGGTGATATAAACATTTGTGATGATTTAGGTCTACAAGTGTATTAAACGTAAGTTTAACATGATTGTGACCCGAATATCACGTTTTCACTCTTAGGTAATTGATCGGGTGAGATACTGATTATTTATGGAAAAGTCCTGATGCGGTTGTATACTACGATTATAACTGGGTATTATGTTTTTCTCATTACGTGTTATACTGGTATACACTATTTGACTTGGACTTGCATAGGATTTGGATTGGACGATTCTTAATGGACTTTGGATCAGATGATTTTTAGACTTGATTCGATTTTTTGATGATTATTTGATTATTTTGGACTGGACTGATGCGGTTTGATAACAAGTCTTGCGATTTGGTGAGATTTGATAATGCGATTTGATATGACGCTGAGATTCATTATGTTATGCTGTTTGATACTTTGGCTTATACATTTTCACGAAAGATATTACTTCACGGCTTGAATTGATGATTAAACAATGTTGACTACGGGGTTGTGTGTTCGGTATTTTCTATTTGAATTTGAAGTGAAGTTTTCTGGGCGTGTTTACTTATTTCATCTTCTTTCTTTCTACCCATCCGCGAAGATGACTTGTTTGGGCATTTATAGAGTGTGATAAAGACTTGGCTGTTTAGTTACTTTTGTGATTCTTTCTCGCTTAACCCACAATGTAACTATCACTTGTGTCTCACGCGAGTTGAGGATACGTCAAAGAGGTTTTGTACATTGGGTACACCGTTTCTTTTCACAAGGATTAGTACAAGCTTAAGTAACAAATCTGGGGAATTCTACTTCATGTTCAAGATTGGTATATCGGGTTTACTTCTTCATGTGGTCCTTTGCAATAGCCGATAGAATATGTGGAAGATGTGCTTACCAAAAGTATTTTAAGGATGAGATGTGATCAACAACTAGGCATACTGAATATCAATGAAACTTCACTGTCAAGCAAAATCTTTCAAGAATCTTCTCGGTCATGATTATTCAAGATGTTTGCTTATGACAAGAACTTCTCGTGCAAATGGTCGTACACGTTATGATGCTTCCAAAAGTTCGAAACCATCATGGGGAAGAAAATGTGTACTTTGATGTTTTACGGTTAACCTCAGGGAAAGGAGTGTATACTACTATACTTAGTATGGTTTGTGAAGTTTTCTACATATGGGTAAAGAATTGTTGATGAATTGTTGATGATGAAGAATGAATCGTTGATGAACCGCTGCATGTTCCCCTAAAACAGATATTCACCGAAACCAAAGTTGTCATAACACGGTCAAACTAACATTGTTTACGGTTTAGTCTTGATTTTTGTAAAATCCCGCGAAAGAATCTATTTATCGGTTTAAATCATAGACTTGTAAAATCCCATGATAATGAAAACATCCCGGTTAATGTAAAGTGCATTTCCGGATCTATCTTGCAGTTTATTCTTGGTTTTGTAAAATCCCGCGAAAGAAACTATTTTTTGGGTTTAAATCATAGAATTGTAAAATCCCGTAATGATGGAACCATTCTGGAGAATGGAAAGTGTATCTCTAATGGTACTATGGTTTCTACTTCGAAGAAGGGATAAAGGGTGTACTTCATGAATTGGATGTGTGTTTGGATTTTCTTCATGACAGTTTGGTTATTACATGGTTTTATGGGGTTATGTTCTTTTAACCATGGTCGGGATGAAACCGTTATCATAGTTCACTTAAAACGTCTAAGGAGGCTAGATTTGAGCTTTTAACCACAAGATGTGACAACGGCGTTAATTCATTATTATTTATTTGAGGTTGAAGTGAAATTCCACGGGCGAGTGTACTTAGTATCTGAAGTTATCGAGGATGGTTGGATGAAGATTCTTCAAGATCCTTATTCGAGCTTTTAATATTTTCAAAAACGAAGACTTGGAAATCTAGTTATTCTTGGGTGATTTTTTCTTTTCTTTTACCACTTGGGGGAATTGGGCTCTTACCACCACAAAATAACTATCACTTTAAGGAGTTACGTTGTAGTGCTCAGTGTCACATTGAATTGTGGATTTTCAAGAGGTGATGTACGTCTAATACTTGATGGTTGGTTGGTTGAAGAGTATAGAGTACTTAGAGATTCAAAAGGGCATGAATTCTCGGCACCGCTCTTTGTTACATATGTGCAAGTTTAAGTCACGAGTTCGGGTTAGTTTACTTCAGGGTCAAATTCATCATATTGGGTTTTCTCCATCAGCTGTCACGACAAAGAGCCTACTGAATGATAATGGGATTGATAACAAGTTTGCCAAGAGTAGTTGAAAAGAGAGATTATGACGTTTGAACACAACAGTTCAAGTCTCGTTCTCAAAGAAAAAGTAATGCGCTTCAGTCGCATTATCTTCGGAAGAAGAGAATCTTCTCATTAATGACCATTCTCATCAACATGCCTCATACTTTTTCCACGCTTTTCAGTTATAGAGTGAACCGGACTACCGATGATTGTTCTCTTATTCCACTTGCTCGATTATAATGACAATGGCGACATCATTTGCTACCTTTGAGGGGGAGAAGTGTGAATAGACTACATTTGGATGATTTTCACTTGTTTAATCAAGAATGGCATCTCCGTATGCAATTCTTGAGGGGAAAAATATGATAATCCCTTGTTGAGTTATTTATGAGAATACATGGTCATACGGCTCCAAAATCATGTAAGAACCGAGTTTCTTCTTATCGGGTCATCTTACATGGAGTTTCTTCTAAGAGTCGTTGGTTGACATCTTCACGGGCTATGAGTTTAATGACAAAGTGCTTCTTGTTGCGGGGCTGATTTCCTTGATGAACATCTTTCTGTTCTTGTTTGATTGAGAGGGATTTGAATTAAGGGGATTTGCTATATATAAGTTAACGGGAATGCATTTGGTGAGAAGAAGATGTTAACCTTTTGATCCCTAACTGGACAATCTTGAAGAAGGTCGAGTCTACATCATTTCTACATCTTAGCATGTTAGAAGACTAAAGACGAGGTGCATTTGATTATCCAAAGACTTCTTCATATTTCGGGCATTGTCGGTTAGGGGAGATCACTAATTGGGGAGAGTGAAATGTCGAGATTTAATCCCCATTAGACTTGCTCACATTCTTCAGCAAGTTGATTCTCACAAAGATTTAAAGTATTCTTCTCAAAAGATTTCAAATATATGGGCTTACAAAGTGTTGATGATTCGAAGTATCAAAACCACAAGGGGGGAAGGAGACACATCTAAATGCAGTAAACTTGATGAACTTAATACTTCTAAGTGATTGAAGATAACCCGGGAAGACAAATGTCATTACCGCAGAGAAACTCAAGGTTTGACTCATGGCGTTTAGTGTTCTTATTCCAACTATGTAGGGAAGAGATGAAAGAGTTAGTTTCGGTGATAAAGAGGTATACAAGTGTCGATGATTTCGCAATCATCGAGGGAGAGATTGTGTACATTGGGGATGCTCAGTTGTTTCACTTGAGAGCTTAATCAGTGATTCAGAGATATAATCACTTATTCGAAGTTGACATCCGGAGATAATCGTGATTCGGCTGCTACTTCAATGTTATCGGTTATTCTCTCTTTGGGCATTGGTACCGAGTTCTTGGGCTTCATACTGCTTTCTTGGGAGAAAAGTATACATCGGGGCTATTCTTTAGATATTGGACTTAATCTGATACTTCGATGTTATAAGTGTCTCTGTCTTTGGGTATATGTGTATTCGGGTTCGTGAGCTCTATTCTAAGAGACTGACTGCATAAATTCATCTACTTGGGGGAAGTGGTCTCTTGACAACTTTTAGAATGGATCGCTCAGACTCAGTGGAAAAGAAAGAAAGTTGAGAAGATTATATTCAAGTGTGGATGATATGTTGCTTTCTCGTGATGATATAACCCCCGAACGAAGAATCACAAAGATCATTCTTAAAAGGAGCAGCAAGATCGATGATAATGGTGTGCTTCTTTGTGCACTTGGCTAAAGCAAGCTTGAAATAGAGCTTCAAATCTGCTCAACATAAGGATTTTCGGTTTGGGGGGAAGCTACCAAAGTCTCACTTTCAGATGGTTCAATTTCTTTTTTCATACAAGAGCCTCGAAAGATTTGGTGGTGAATGTTTAAGAGATGATGACTTCTATCTTCTACAACGGGGTGCTCGATATCCTTATCTCGGTACTCGTATCATCATCTTCTTAGACTATATCATCTAATCTATATGTAAATAATTATTAAAAACCAAAATACAAAATTATAAAACAAACAAAAACAAAATAGAAAAATATAAAACCATATAAAATCCATAAAAATCAAAAAATTTGAAAAATACCAAAAATATGTTTTCAAAGACATGTCTTCTGGTATCGATAACATCTACGGTCTTAGAAATGTCATTCAATAATGGCGCAGGACCATAGATGAAGTTCGGTGTAAATATTTTTTCCAAAACATGTCTCAAAATATGGCTTGCAGTTACTTGGTGTAACCCGTGCTTAAAACTATGGCTTGCTATATTATTTCGATAGCAACCCGCTCTTCAAAAGAAGGAAAGTGTTGCACTAAACCAATTTTCAAAAAATTTCGTGCACTTATCCCAAAACAAAATGAGGAAAGTATGTCGAAGGACTGCGTTCGATGCATGTTTCTTGACCAGTTTTAATATTTATAAGTCTCGTTATACCTATGGTCTACCCTAATGCACTAACGGGCAGTGTACCCGTCGTGTGTAGTGTAATGTCGGTAAAGCCGAGGTAGTCTCAAGAGCTATGTGTGTTGGATTATTACTAAGTCTAGGTGTCACAGATTAATAATGGTTTCGATAGGGATTTAATTAATTAAACTACTAAAGCAGAATAAAGCAAATAAATGGTAAAGGGAAATCAATAGAGGAGAGTGGTGCTAACCTAGTTAATCCTCCTAGCTAGTTATGTCTACGTCTACTTACTTCCAATTACTTTAGGTGGGATCAAAGTCGAGAGGACAACATTTGGTCAATTCGCCCTAACCTATCAGCAAAGATGCCACCACAGGAGAAGTCGGTCTCCCCATAAGTCATGTTGTTCCGGTCCCCTAGCCAAGTTACTAAGTACCGCTACATGCTAGATTTATAATAGTGAGTGCCCGGCCGTTAGGAACTTAGACACTCACCCCTTAATACTTAAGTTCATCCAAACGATAGGTGATCAGTTGGTCAAATCGCACAAGTAGAAAGGGTCTTCAGTTGGTCATATCTTACCCTTCCCGTCTCAGTCCGCTCACCTAGGGTCAGTTGGTCATATCTCATAGGCAATTGGCCTCTACCGCCATTCAAAACTACCGAACCAAGGGTGGCTACCAATAAACTATGCATGCATACACTTAGAAATAATTGTACGGAAGTAATATAAACGCAAACAAAACAATTAAGGAATCATAACTAGGCCAACACCAAGAGGTGCTTAGCCGCTCATATTAATCATACAAACCAATTCAATATTCAAAGGTACGAAATACATGAATTGAAAGTAAAAGAAATATAAAATGCTAATGCTTATCGTAGGGGAGTGATTTCTCCCTTGGAGACAGCTCCGTATGCTCCTCTAGACCTGCCTTGAGCTTTTTCCCACGTTCTCTGAGTGTTGTACGTAGAATGAGATCATTAGAAATGCTGGAATCCGTGGGGTATTTATAGGCCAGATCTGGGTTACGGCGTAACTAATATAAGAGTTACGCCGTAACCTTCTATTTCATCGTATTTTGCACTAGATCTGCTGGTTACGTCGTAACCTTATGAGTGGTTACGCCGTAGTCTTCAATAAAATTGGTTACGCCGTAGTTGATGTAGTAGTTGGCGTAAGTATCGTGGCGTGGAACCTCATTTGACCTAATATAGTTACGTCGTAACCTTTGGGAAGAGTTACGTCGTTACCTTCTGATAAGTTGGTTTTGAGTCACGCACTAATAGTTACGGTAATGTGAGAGATGAGTTACACCGTAACTTCTTCAAAGTAGGATATTGTGATAAATCTTTAGATATTTCTCCAGTTCCACATCTCTTTAGCTCCAATGCTCGTAATTTACACGAAAGTGGAAAATAATAGAAAACAAGCATAAATCCATATAAATGATATAAATTACAAGCATTATGGAAATTGACACTAAATAATCATGACTATTTGATGTTATCAAATATCCCCCACGTGAACTCTACTTGCCCTCAAGTAGACCTTATTAGAAAGATTCCTAAAAAGATATCTCCCATACCCTGGAAAATATAAGTTTACAAATCCCTTATGCTAGAATAAAATAAAGCCGAACACCTCACGAAGGGGAACAAAACACTCAAATCTCTCAACTATTCTAAGTGTCAATTTCGGGTGATCACTCAATCGCACAGTCATAGCATGTATTCTATCATAAGCTTGGTGGTTAGACAAATCTCCACCACTAGAGTTAAGGGCTAAACAATTCTCGAAGGCAATATGGGTAGACACGACAAAGGTTAAGGGGTGACTCGTCATTACTAACATGTCACGGCGAAGTGGACAAAATCAATGATACATGACCAAATCCATGGCAAAGACACCAAAGATTGCTCGCATTGCACCTAGACGCTTCATGACTAAGGGAAGGATAAGACATGGGATATATAATTGGTGTAAAATGAAAAACAAGCAGGTAGTCTAAATCTGTAACCAAGTCATCACCACTTACCGTCCGCCCAAAGTTCAAGCTTTGAAGTCAAAAACCGGATCATGAAATATAAGGTAGATGTGTCATTAGAGGACGTCGTGATGGGCACGCTACCTTTTCTCCAACTCAGCATAACTACCAACTCTAATCTTCAAATGTGACCGAGGTGGCCTCCTCGATACTAAATCTATGAAGCTCATAACATAGTGCTTATAACAATGCACTTCACAATAACATAACAACCCTTTTTTTTTTCCAACATAACAATAAATACTAAACATAATATCCCCCCACTTGAGATGAACAATGGGAATTCGGGGGGTCTTCAATGATCTTCAGGAACGTTGTCGATGAAAGCGTGATTTCCGAACCTTTCCACTCGAACCTTGAACTTAGGTAAATGATGACTTCCCAATCACAAATAAAGACTACTGGGTAGGCTAAGGTGTATAGGTGTATCGAAATAATATATTGGGTAAACAAAATGAAAGGAATGGCTTAGAAGGGTCTATCTAGGGGTATCTTGCACTAAAGGTGAGTGCAACAAAAGGGTTTCACATGGGGTCGAGAAGTCGAGGTGACTAATCGATAGACACACAATGGTAGGCTGTTTGGGTGATAATCCTATAATGTTGCCTTCTAAAACTGAAAAGTCCAAATACATCGAGCTAACTCAACATACCTCGTCTATGGTCTCGAAAAGATGCAAAGGCCAAGTTCTAAAGTTTACAAGCTACCGGCACTCATAATTTGGTGGATTTGGGGTAAAATATTGGAAACGGATAAGGCTAATATCACCATATAATATCAAGGGTTGTATGTGCTCGGCTAAGGTCTAATCTAGTTAGGTTAAGAAAAACATGTCAAAATTTTAAAAATGGCATAATTTTTCAAAATAAACTAGAAAAACGAGGGCAAAATAATGTTCAAGAGATAATTCTACTCCCGTCCCCCACTTGAATTGTACAAAGTCCCTTTTGTACTAAGCATTAAATAAAGGTGAAGAGAAAGTAGAATTAGAGCGAGAACTTCCAAAATTTGCTCCATAAAGAAAGGCCACGAAAAGAGACGTGCCTTCATTATAAGCATCACAAACAAACTTCAATCCACGAAATCACACTACCGACAAGCATAATTCTAAAAAAAAAATGAAAAATGAAAAATGAAAAACAAATCTAACTCACTTTCGTAGGAATCACGGTTGCATTTAGCAAATGCAACAAGCCTTTTAAACCACTTGGTGTCCCAAGTGGGCGAGTGAAGTCTCGTGAGGGTTTACAGGGAACACACCCACAAAGTTCATTTAAAATACTAATACAAGGTTATTGTGTTTTAAAATGAAAGAATTAAAGTAGAGGAAGGTTACGTCGTAACTCTTTTGAGGGAGTTACGTCGTATAGCAAAAAAACGACATAAGGCGCAAAGCGAGTGGTTCGACGTAACCACGAGTTAATACGCATAATGATTAATGCGTCAAGAATTCTGCTGCTAAAAGGTTGGTTGCGGCGTAATCACATAAATGAGTTACGCTTTCTGGCGAATCAAAATGCGGTAGCAACTACCTCGTTTCCTGCAAAATGGTTAGATGACACAAAACCTTACGAAATGGAAATAAAACAAAAGAAATGGATAATTCGGTTGTTCTCCGAAATAGCACTTTTATTTATTCTGAGTCTTTAAGTTAGACTCAGAGCCGCGAGGCTTTTAAGGTGGCCTTTGGACTTCCCCGACTTCCTCCATATCTTTCATTAAGTTACGCCTGACCCAACCGACATTTGTGGCAGTGCGGAGATATTCTTTGGTTTCAATTTTTTGAATTTTGCAAAATTTTTCTTCAGGTCCCAAATGGTATCGCTTAAACTCATATTTTTCGGCTATAATTAGTGGCGGTCTCTTAAAAGGGATACCAAGAAGTTTGCATCTTCTTTTCTCGTGTACTTCATCATCGGGTCGATTGAAACCGTCTTTGCCTTGCAACTCGAGATAATCAAAATCGTCGTCGGAATCGGTATCTATAAGTTGGTCATTGTTTTCTACGAGTATTTGCTTGCATTCTTCTTTTTCTATCTTAGACGAGTCCTTGGTGTTATCTTCCAATTTTTCATTAGGAATTTCGTCGTTAGGTTGATCTTTACTCATACACCTATTCCAGATTTTCTCTTTAGTTAGCGTCAATTTTTTCCGTATTTGATTCGACCCAATCGTTGAATCCGAGATCATCGGCCAAGGCAATTCGTTCTTTCAAAATCATTAGTTAAAGTCCATAGGAACTCTTCTTCCTCGGCTCTCTCAATCTTACCGTCACATTCATACTCAAGGGTTGCGGGAAGCCCAAACGTTTCCGTCACCGGTCTTATTTTGTTCACACCAATGATTTTGAGTTCCTTCGTCATTGTTATCTTGAAGGGCGTCGAGGGGGCTTAATGGTTTTCCTTGAAGAATATGTTTTTCATATTTGAGTTCGATTTCTGAACAAAGACTAATTAATTATCGCGTCCCCGAATCTTATCGAATACCAATCTCTGAATGATAGATTTCCAAAATCAACGTCATGCCTCCCAGATTCATGTGGGCATATCCAAACTTCGTTCTTCACATTACCTCCTCCGTTGCAATATTCACGAAAGGGTTGCACGTTGGCGGCGTGAGTAATCTCATCTTCCATGACAGTAAGGGTTTGCAGTAATGCTTGATAGGTGGTCCTTCCACTTCGTTAATCGAGAATTTTGGCTAACCTTTCTTCGTTGTTAAGTGTAGTCCACATGTATCTATCATCTTTTACCCTTTCTTTATCAACTCCTCCATCGCAGGTTTTCCGAGGATCACACGAGGCCCATAAGCTGTAGCATTCCCCATCATCAATTGCGATAGCCTTACACCAATGACTTCTCCTTTTAGGGTTGTCGACCACGGTGCGTGTCTTTGCTTAATTAGGTTCTGCCGTAACTCGAGAGATGTGATTGCGGTAACTCACTTTCGCATCGGTATCGGACTCGTCGGAGGACTTGTGGTTATCGAGAGAATCTGACCTTACATATAGTATATTTGTTCTTTTGTTCCTCATTTCTTCTTTGTACCTCGTCGCCAAGCTTTCCAATTAAAGTTTCTAAGTTTTTTAGTGATATGTCATGGGAAGAAAGGCTCTTGTTTGTATTATCTTGGAAAATTTTCAGCCATTCCTCTTGCTCTTTTTGCCTCTTGGTAGTATCCACAAGGTATTTGTTAATAAATTCCTCCAGGTTAGCTCTTCTTTCATTATGTTCATAACGGTTGGGGTCCTCCACGAAACCTATTACGATTATCCCGTGAAAGGCCTATTCTCTCCATATTTAGCTTCCTCGATCGTATCTTCCATGTCAATTTTAGGACAATTTTTAGTCAAATGTCCCCCACCACAATTTTCGAAGCCGACTTGGATGGCATGAACGGTTTCTCGATTTTCAGACATGTCTCGACTAAGATTTTCAATTTTACTAGCGATTGCTGCAATTCCATCAAAACTTCCGCCTTGGTTTCTTTTACTTCCTCCGTCGTGCCATTTTTGAGAGTGATCACCATTTTTGAATGGCTTCAATTGCAGTAGTAGGAGTCATGTTCAGGATAGGTCCTTGATAGTCCAACATTTGTCTTGTAGTTACGTTAATTCCTTTGTAGAAGATGTTGACCTTTTCTGGTTGTTCGGATCATTAGTAGGACACTTGTAAAGGAGATCGGTGTATCTATCCCAGCTTGATACAACATTTCGTCATCTTCTTGCTTGAAATTATGGATCTCCAAAAGCTGGTTAGAAATCTTCGACGGCGGACAATATCTCTGAATAAAGTGCTTCTTAAGAAGAGCTCAAGTATTAATTGCCCCGGTGGGCAATCTTTCAATCCATCTTGGTTTCCAGTAAGAGTAATTGGGAACACCCTTAGCATAATGACATCATGAGACACGCCCGAATGTTGAAAAGGCTAGATGTATAAGACATTTTCAGCGTGCTCATGTGCATCTTCGATCCCTTTCTGAAAAAAAGGGTTAGCGCAAAGCTCCCTCATAAATTGGTATTTGATTTCGAAATGGACATCCGCTCCAATTGCCGGTATTACGAGACCCGGCCCTTGTTCTGCTCTTGTCAACGCCAAGTATTCCTCAAGAGTGAGGTCATCGATGTTAACAACTTCCATGGTACCTGAAAACTTGAAATATGATCGTGAGAAAAGTTGAAAGGTTTAAAACGAAATGAAAGACATAATAAAAATCCTAATATAACTCCCGGCAGCGGCGCAAAAACTTGATGCAGTTTTATCGACCAGGGTTTAATATTTATAAAGTCTCGTTATACCTATGGTCTACCCTAATGCACTAACGAGTGTACGGTCGTGTAGTGTAGTAATCGGAAAAGCCGAGGTCGTCCCAAGAGCTATGTGTGTTGGATTATTACTAAGTCTAGGTGTCATAGATTAATAATGGTTTCGATAGGGATTTAATTAATTAAACTATTAAAGCTGAATAAAGCAAATAAAAGCAAATAAATGGTAAAGGAAAATCAATATAGGAGAGTGGTGCTAACCTAGTTAATCCTCCTAGCTTGTTATCGTCTACTTACTTCCTATTACTTCAGGTGGGGTCAAAGTCGAGAGGACAACATTTGGTCAATTCGCCCTAACCTATCAGCAAAGATGCCACCACAAGAGAGCGTGGTGTCCCTCATAAGTCTGTTGTTTCGGTTCCCAAAGCCAAGTCATTAAGTACCGCTACATGCTAGATTTATAATAGTGAGTGCCCGGCCATTAGGAACTTAGACACTCACCCCCTAATTCTTAAGTTCATCCAAACGATAGGTGATCAGTTGGTCAAATCGCACAAGTAGAAAGGGTCTTCAGTTGGTCATATCTTACCCTTCCCGTCTCAGTCCGCTCACCTAGGGTCAGTTGGTCATATCTCCTAGGCAATTGGCCTCTACCGCCATTCAAAACTACCGAACCAAGGGTGGCTACCAATAAACTATGCATACATACACTTAGAAATAATTGTACGAAGTAATATAGCAAAAAAAAACAATTAAGGAATCATAACTAGGCCAGCACAAGAGGTGCTTAGCCGCTCATATTAATCATACAAATCAATTCAATATTCAAAAGTACGAAATACATGAATTGAAAGTAAAAGAAATATAAAATGCTAATGCTTATCATAGAGTGGTTTCTCCCGGAGACAGCTCAGTATGCTCCTCTAGACCTGCCTTGAGCTTTTTCCCACGTTCTTTGAGTGTTGTGTGTGGAATGCGATCATTAGAAATGCTGGAATTCGTGGGGTATTTATAGGCCAGATCTGTGTTACGGCGTAACTAATATAAGAGTTACGCCGTAACCTTCTATTTCATCGTATTTTGCACTAGATCTGCTGGTTATGGCGTAACCTTATGAGTGGTTACGCCGTAGTCTTCAATAAACTTGGTTACGCTGTAGTTGATGTAGTAGTTACGGTAAATATCGGTGGCGTGAAACCTCTTATGACCTAATGGAGTTACGTCGTAACCTTTGGGAAGAGTTACGCCGTAACTTTCGATAAGTTGGTTTTCGAGTCACATAATAGTTACGGTAATGTGAGAGATGAGTTACGCTGTAACTTCTTCAAAGTAACATCTTGTGATAAATCTTTAGATATTTCTCCAGATCCGCGTCTCTTTAGCTCCAATGCTCGTAATTTACCTAAAAGTGAAAAACAATGGAAAACAAGCGTAAATCCATATAAATGATATAAATTACAAGCATTATCGGAAATTGACACTAAATAATCAGGACTATTTGATGTTATCATGTTCCTACTCAAATATTTTTCCTTCTAAAAATTCTTCAGAAAAATATTTGTTTTAACAAAATGGTGAAAAATAAGTTGCTAAAAATCAATCAGTCTTGAATTATTCATAGAGATTTGCAAACTCAATCAATGACTTAATTGTTTAATCTTTTCATAAAATAGGTCATTGATTGAGGGAGAATATTTTCAAATCTATATCATCTACTTGAGCTTATCCAATTATCCTATATACTTAAATGTAAAACATGTTAACCTACGTTGAAGGACTAGGTGCCTAGGATATAATTGTTAGGATTAGATGATTAGAGTTTGATAAACACATAAATCCCATGCCTTATATGAACTGATTGACATGTTGAATTGACTTTTATTAGTCGATTCTTTGTTTGTTCGACCACCATATATCGCTTGTATGTCTACTAACGTATGATATCATGGATTTATAAGAATGTTCCCGATATGGATCCCACAATTGAAGATGATTGGATGCCAAAAGGAAAGGGTAACTATATCTTGGGATTGACAACGAAGAAGCGATGCTTAATTTGACTTCTATGGAAAGTTGGCGTGAAAAAATGTAACGTAAGAGGTCTCCCGCATCGGAGATGGTTTTCTTCATCATCAAATAAAGAAACGGAGCTTAATTTGACCTCTATGGATAGTTGGCATTCAAACATGCAACGTAAAAGGTCTCACTGCTTCAGCAGATGGTTTTCTTCCAGCCTTACAGCAACAACAGAAGCAGCTTCTACACCACCTAACGTATCTTGTGCAGGAAAAGTAGTGAATGATACCATTTTTAAACAATTTTTGAAAAATATTGTTTTGAAAATGGAAAAATATTGTTTTGAAAATAAATTGGACTTAATTTTGGAAATACCGGAAAAATAATTTTATCAAAACTATCACTCAATCATCGACTACGGTCATCGATTGAGGGGGAGAGTGATTTAAAATAAAATATTTTCAAACGATATTTCTTCACAAAAGTTCCGATTTGTACGAAATAAAGTGGTGATCTAAAGATTTAATGTTATGTCATGGTATGATTTTCTTTAAAACTCAAAGATCTTTCAAAATGAAATTTTTTCTGTTCTTGTTTGATTGTGAAATTGTTTTATTTTACCTAAAGATCTCTTAAAACAATCATACCTGACACTAACAATCTTTAATGTCTTAAAATGGTCCTTATCTATCATTTTTCAAAATCAAATCTTGCCACGTCTTTCCCCAAAATTTTCTAAATGATTTAAATCAATTGGGATCACAAATCTCAATTGGTTTGAAATTTTTGATCTGGGGAGAGATCGTGATTTAAATCTCAAATTTGTTTTTAATGGAATTGGTTTTAGTCCTTCAAAACAATCCTTCCATGTGCCAAGCGATTTCAATATACATAATGCACATGTTGAGGGAGAATTTATCCAAAACTAGATGAGTTTTTAAATCAGACACATTTTCTCCCATGTTTTCTAAACCTTATTAAATCACTTGGGATCCAAAATCTCAAAGGGTTTGATATTTTGATCGGGGGAGAATTTGTGATTTAATAATGAAATTTGATAAAAGGTGATCATTTTGATTCAATGTGCATCTTGCTCTCCATATGTGCTAAACACTTTGAATCTCGAGCATATATTGGGAGCATTTCAAAATAAACTTTCAAGGTATAAAGATTTCTATGTTTCAACATAAAGTACCTTGATTGATTTTCTAATGGTTTCTTAATGGCTTTGTGATCGTGGTTGTGCTTCAAAGAACTCTTTCCTCTATGTGATAAAAATGATTTCTAAAATCCTATGCACATATTGAGGGGGAGAATTTACCAAAGAAAATCAAATGGCTTTTCATGGAAAATGTGATCAAGAAAAGATTTCAAAGTCCTCTTGCCTCCATTGTTTCAATGCACATGTTGAGGGGGAGCATTTCTAAAAGATCAAAAACAATTAAGGTACAAAATTCTTTGATATTATATCACAAGTACCTTGATTGATTTTCCAAATGATTTTCAATTAGTTTCAGGAAGGAAAGAACTATACCAAAAGACCGACCAATTTACTTTATGCATGGTGTTATAAGGATGGTTAGGTTAGGTATTCATTTATTCCACGATCCCTTGAGCCGGAGGGATCTACTCAGGGACAATCTACTAGATAGTGTAGAGTCCTTAGGTATGATGAAAAAAGGAGAAAAGTGAGATATGGGAAGAGTGCGGACTGAGATAGAGCTAGAACTGGAATAAACCCAACAAGGTTCTAGTTATGAAGTCTCGGTAGCAGAAGGTTGAAGAATGAAAAAGAAATGAATGTGAAAATGGTGAAAATAGCCCTCCAATAATTCGACCTTAGGGCGGCGGGTTCAATACATATGCTATTGGTGTCTACTAAGGTAACACCGGTATTGAAGACAAGACGTCATGGACCCAGTGACGCACTGCACTACCACTTCCCAAGCTGCTCAAGTTCCTCTTAAAAGGACTTGTTTCATTCTCTCGGGGAACCTACATTATCTATCGACTCTCTCTTAGAGATTGTTGATATTGAAGAAGGAGACCCTCTCCCTAGTCTCCGGCATAGGAAACCAAAGTGCACAATTGAGTCTAGAGCCAAGAGATCATCCACAATATCTCATTAGGACATTAAATTCTTGAAGACTTGCTGTTTCACACAATGTGGAAAGTAAGTATATATTTAAAGAGTCCTACGCATTATCCTTGTGATATTGCCAGAACATCCGAGTGATATGTAAAAGTGTTCACGATGAAGATGGAAATCCTTCTAGAGCCAAATTCAAACAAGCTCTTGGTGGGTGACATGTGAGATCTTTTCAAAAGATCAAGCTTGTGACAACTTGATAGAAACAATGGGGAGATTCATTCTTGAATCAACCTTGGTCCAGGAAATGAATTGACGAATACTTTTAGAAAAACAGTTCGATGTGCAAATCTTCTTTTCTCTAGCACATCGAATGTGTATTCATAATTCAAATTCAAAAAGTATCTCTGATTGAAAAAATACTTTTGGAAAAACGTTCGATGTGCAAACTTCTTCTTTTCTCTAGCACATCGAATGTGTACTCTTTTCAAATACAAAAGGTATTTTTGATTGAAAATTGATCTTTCTCATAAAACCTTCGTCATATTGCAAAACTCTTTCTTAAAGCAATACGCGATTATTTTTCAAATCAATTTTTCATCAATCAATGAATCTCAATTCATTTGGTTCACTCACTCCGTGTTGTCTTCTTTGAGACGTTCGGTTTGAGAAGCTAGAGCATTTGCGAACCCCATCAAGGAGATTCTTGAATTCTACGATCCAGGCGTACTTGTATGATCAGCGAGGAACCGTGGGCCGTGTACCTCAATTCAACGAAAGTGATCAAAGACACTTTAGTGTGTTTTATTGCTAACGTTGTTTGCGGTACATTTGGACGGTTGCGGTGATCGAGAATTGAGAGTCAATCAAAGCATGCTCACAGCATCCACACTTAATTGAAGAAACCATGACTTGTGCATATCTACAAAACCTGCTCTGATATTTTATACTATGCTTCGCTACTGTGCTGCAAATATCATGAACGGTAAAAGCTTCCGCTACTCTGATGGAAAGATGTCATGATCCAAAAAGTGTGAGCATGTCGGTCCTAAAGTCACAACATCACATGAAGGCAACACTACAAAGGGTGATCCAGATTTCTGTAGGCTGCGATCTCAATGGCTCGAAGATCATCAAAGATGTGGATCAGTTAAAGGCCTCCACTTAAAGTACAAAACTATGCGGACTTTGAAGAATCGCTACTAAAGCACAAAGATTGTGGAACTTGAAGAATTGAAGTCTGAGCTCGAACTAAAGACAAAGATAGAATGCTAGGATGCAAAATGTATTTCATGGGTGACCTCCCTTAGGGGGAGATTGTTAGGAATTAGAAATTCCATGTTAAAGTGTCGGTCACCCCAATAATGGTCTAGCATATGTTAGCTCGTAGACTTGTCATTGTTTACGTTATTTAGTAGTTAATTAGTTAGTCAATAGCGTAGAATAGTTTAGAGTAACACCGTGGAGGAAGGACGGGTCTTTACCCACTGTATACCTGATCCACAAGCCGTCAGGAGGTCGTGTAGTCTATAAGTATAAATATCCCTTCCATCCTTGGAAGGGGTAGTGCTTCTCATAATCTAACCTTTCACTTTTTGTTAAACAACTGTCTTTCAAGAAAAATCCTCTCTACTCTCTTCATCTCTCTAATGGCTTTCTTATCTAATCACAATCCTAGACAACCCGAATCATCAAACAACATAATATTCACGATCCTACATATACAGTTTGGGTTGCATAAGATTAAGACCTAGTCTAGCACTGAGTTTGTGGACGCTCCAAACCTGTTGTTTGTTTTACCAGTTTTAGTTTAGATTAAATTACACCTTTCGTCCTTGTGGTTTGCCCAAAATAACACCGCAAATCCCTTTGTTTTCATTTCTGCATCATGAGTCCTTATAATGAAATTTGGTAACACCATCAGTCCCTATCTCTAACGATCGTTAGCTTTTTCCGTTAACTCATCCGTTTTCTAACGTTTTTACCCGTTTTCGTCTGTTTTTATACGTTTTTGTCCATTTTTATCGGTTTTCATCTGTTTTTATATGTTTTCGTCTATTTTTTACGTTTTTATCCATTTTCATCTGTTTTTATACGTTTTCGTCCATTTTTTATAGGTTTTCACCTGTTATTATACGTTAACTCCCCACATGTGCAATGCACATGAGGGTAGAACAATCGTTTTCGTCCGTTCTTATACATTTTCGTCCATTTTAATACCGTTTTTATACGTTTTTGTTTGTTTTTATACGTTTTCGTCCATTGTTACATGTTTTCTAACGTTTTCATACGTTTTTATTCGTTTTTATACGTTTTCATTCGTTTTTATATGACGTTTTATCGTTTTTGATTCGTTTTTATAAGTTTCGTCCGTGTTCATTAGTTTTTATAGGTTTTCTTACGTTTAAATACATTTGCGTCCGTTTTTATACATTTAAAAACATATAAAAACTCATGAAAACTTATAAACGGACGAAAATAAAACTAGACGTATAAAAACAAATGAAACATATAAAAATGGACGAAAATATAATGAGAAAACGATAAAACGGACAAAACGGATAAAAACATAAGAAAACGGACGAAATATAAAACATATGAAAACATAAAATGGACGGCGTATACTTTGTATAAAACGGATAAAAATAACATTAAAAAATGGACAAAAACGAGCGAGAACGTATAAAATGGATGAAAATGACGAAAACATATAAGAACGAACGAAAACAATTGTTCTACCCTCATGTGCATGGAACATATAGGGAGTTAACGTATAAAAACAGATGAAACTTGTAAAAATGGACGAAAACGTATAAAACAGAAGAAAACGTAAAAAAACAGATGAAAACATATAAAAACATATGAAAACCTGTAAAAATAGACTAAAAAGTATAAAAACGTATGGAAAACGGACGAAAAAGTATAAAAACGGACGAAAGTGGATAAAAACTTAAGAAAGGGGATGAAAACATATAAAAACGTAAGAAAACAGACGAAAACGTATAAAAATGTACGAAAACTTTTGAAAATGGATGAAAAGGTTTAAAAACGGATAAAAACATAAGAAAACGGACGAGTTAACGGAGAAAGCTAACAATCGTTAGAAGTAGGGACTCATGGTGTTACCAAACTTCATTATAAGGACTCATGACGCAAAAATGAAAACAAAGGACTTGTGGTGTTATTTTGGGCAAACCATAAGGACAAACGGTGTAATTTAGTCTTTAGTTTATTTTATGTTTGACAAACTCTCAATATTTACTGTTGTAACATTGTGAGTTTGAGAGAGGCTGTTTAGATAATAAAGGTTCGCAAACCCATTGGGTTTTGCATTCTAAGTTGCTAGGGTTAGTTTGTTTTGTCTTTTTTCTTTTTTTTTTATTTTTTTTTTCATCCTGTAATTTTCATTGTTTGTTGAATCTGATAAACATATTTTATTATTTTTCGATATTCCCTCTGATATCTACAGGCATTAGCTCCGCGATGCCAACCCAAATGTGAACGTATTTTTCGCAAGTCTTCTTTTTATACATTGACATGGCTCTTGATACATTTGCGCTCGACATGAGAGCTTGAATAAGTTTGTAGCTCGGAATTTGTCAAAATGTACAGAATTGAACATTATGAAACCTTGAAAAACAGTGTTAAGTTGATGAAGACAAATTATGCAGAAATAATATACATAGGACTGTATAATATTTGAGTTGTTGTGATTCCTAGTTATGTTATCATAAATGGCCAAAATGCTTCAAAAATTTGGTAGTGTTTAGACACAATATAAACTAAGGTAAGTGATGAAGCCTTTCATGTGTTAATCTTGCTGACAAGTTTTTGAGGTCAGAAGTTAACTACATTCTTTGTGCGATGGAGTTAAATAAAGTTTTTTAGGCTTGAAGTTAACTACATTCTCTTGAAACAAAGTCTTATTTTAGTTGAAAACCAAGTATGCACATGAATGGCAACGAGGCGGGGAATGTCAGGGATCATATTTCCCATCTCCATCCCCATTCCCACTTTTCATCCTCATCCCCCCCCCCCTCATCGCCACCTGGGAATAGTTTTACATCCCCATCCCCAGCGAGGATCAGGGATCCTCGCGGGTATTCTGGGATTTTTCATCCTTATAAAAAAAACATAAAAGTTACACTAACTCGTCGAAAAGAAAAAGAATTTGACCCATAAAGTGTCTCAAGAAACGTATATTACTCATACTTAAATTAGTTACATTGTTAATCAAACTTTAAAGTATCATAGATATTGAGACAACACATATAATATAAGACTAACGTCCATTATGTGAGTATTCGAACAAAACATTGGTTAATTAATATATAGCAGGGCTGAGTATTGCAGACCCAAAATTGACCGAAACCGAGAGGACCGACCGAACCGAAGGACCAGCAGTCCAGTCTCGGTCCATATTTTTTCTTTATTTCGGTCTCGGTTCCGTCCGGTCTGAACTGGTCTTACGTAAAACCCGACTATTATGCCTTTTTGGACCGGACCAAACACGTTCGGTCCGGTCCTCGATATAAGGTTTTGGGCTAGTTCGATCTCGGTCTGGTCCGATTTTGGACCGTTGATCACCCCTAATATATAATAATTCATGTTTAACTGTTTATGCTTTTTAAGGCTATTTGATCATTTAAATATCACACATGCGTATACATTACATGTAAATGCTCATAGAAATATACATACAAAAGTAAATTGTTGTATGGTTATACATATGATTTTCATATATTTATACATTGAAAATATCGCGGCCTGATTTGGGTTTGGGGATTGATGTTATCCCCATCCCCGCCCCATACCCGATTACGTAATTCAGAGATTTCCCTTCCCCATACCCAGTCAAATCATAGATTCCCCGGTAAAATTGGGTTTGAGGATCGGGCCCCGTCGGATATGGGTGTTTTTGCCATCCCTAAGTATGCATAACTTACACTATTTGTCATTTCGGTCTCGAAATTTGGGTAAAACATAAATATGTTAAAAAATTTAATACAAGTTTTACACTAGTCCTATTTGACAACAAATAACATAATTTTTACGTTTTAACGTTTATAATTCTTATTAGAAATGAATCAAAGAATTACAAAGGATAGTTATGAAACACTATCTCGATTGAATGATAAATGAAACTCTCATTTTACATGAAGAAAAGGCTTGCTAGCTTAGCTTATGATTAAAGAAGAGGAGGACCGTATCACTATAATACATTTGTATTATTTTTTGTGTTTATAATCTAACTAACTCTATCAAACATTTTATTATATAGGTGGGGATACGAGGGTAATATGTGGGGTTGTTGAGACGTGTCATACAACCAGTGGAGAAGTACATCTTACATTAAATACTTCTATTTTTAGAAAGACAACAACCATACTTTAGAGAAGACTGTTGACAACTGTTCTCACCTTTATACCAACTCCTCATACTTGTTTGACTTTTTTGTAGTTGCTTTTAGCTTATCTTCCTAAGAAAGTTCCCGCCTATATCATGTTTGTTTTAGAGATAGAGTATTCAAAGTCGGGGAGACTTTTTCAGATCTCAGTGCCTCTGATGTTGTTTGTAGCTCAGGTACTTACTCACTGATATCGCATTAGTGAGCTAAAGTGTTTCTTCAGTTTGTCTTTGACGTCTATGAACCTTGTTGAAAGAGCTTTATAAAACACTCACTGACTTCTCATCCAAAAATAAAC
Organism: Chrysanthemum makinoi; assembly: GCA_910596185.1. Taxonomy (NCBI): domain Eukaryota; kingdom Viridiplantae; phylum Streptophyta; class Magnoliopsida; order Asterales; family Asteraceae; genus Chrysanthemum; species Chrysanthemum makinoi. The sequence continues at coordinate 53,969,619 of OU343223.1, read as the reverse complement.
TACACACTAATTCTTCACTGATTAACACACTCACTGATTCTTCAATGAGTAATGCAAGCTATTTTATGTTCAGATAAATGTAAGAGACGATTAGATCAAATTTTGGCCCAACAAATCCTTTCACAACTATGTATCTTTACATGATAACCATAAAAGTCAACAATAACCATCAAGTGTGCTAGAAAATCCACTAAACAATAATTGGCTTAAAGTTTGGTTCATTGTAGATAAAAAAAAAATCAAAGATCAAATGGTATAATCCTCACCCTCCATTCTCTTCATCTAATGGTTGGGATTAAAGAATGCATGGTAGAGCAAAAAAAATACACAAAGGGACAAAATAGTAAATACATACTACTTCACATGAGTGGCACATATCACTCATCACACTTATTCCTTCTAACAACCCACCGCTCTCATTTACTCCTCTCTTAAATCCAGTTAACGCACAATCATACACACTCACAATCTCTCATTCACCTAACTTTCACACTTCCCCAAAAATCAAAACCTTATATAAGTAGTTCATAACTTTCAAAATCTCTCATTCACCTAAAACACACACTCACAATCTTTCATAACGTTTCCCCCAAAATCAAAACGTGGATTCTTCATAACATTTCCCCAAAATCATGCCTAATCGAAAAAACTACCGCCGATTCTTGGTTCAGGTAAATTCTAACTCAATATTTATGCATTTTTTTAATTATTTTAGCTTGGTAGAAGGATTGGGGGATAGAAGGCTCAGAGTGTTTGATTATTGTTGTTTTTAGGGTTTATGATTTGTGAAGTCGTGGGTTTTCATTTTGATTTTGTACTCTGAAAAATGATGTTTAATCAACAATTTTAATTGAAATTGGTATTTTGGCTGGTTAATTGGCTTATAATGTGCTTATTTTGGTGGTTCTTTCTGGTTGTTATTAAGTGCTAATTATGTGCTTATTTTGGTGGTTTTTCTAGTCGATATTAAGTGCTAATTAATCATTTTCTGTTACTAGATATTGCTTGTCGGTTTATATATTATCAAATTTTAGAAGCAAGCCTTTTGTTAATACTATAACAGCGATGTTTGAACTATTAACTGCGATTGTATACATGAAATGAGTTCAACGGATATTGAGTATTTTTTGCTAGGAACTTATAATTGAGGGTGGAAAGTTCAAATCGTTTAATAAGAATCTAAATGTTACATTGGCATAGCATCATAGTTTACCAAGGTTTATCTAATGCAGATCTAGTGTGTATTCAGGCTCTGCACAAAATTTTTAAGTTGGTTTTTAATTTACGGAAACTATTAAATGAGAAATTGTTTTGTTAACGAATAACCTTGTTTGAAACATGTCCACATTATTTTGTCATGTAAATCACGCAGTTAGTGTTTTAGCTCATAAGATATTATGACAACAACATGTCCATATTCGTTTGAATTTCGTCCAATTATCTATATTAATGTGTTATATGCTTAGTTTTTTGGTTCTTGCATTTTAACCTTTGATGTTGATGACTTTGTAGACGATGATGCTAGAATTGATACGCTTTTGAAAACATCGGATTTTTTGAAGGCCAAAGCTTCACACAAAACTACTGATGTTCCCAAAGGTATTTATATGCACATATCATCTTTACTTTCTTATCTATCAAGGCGAATGCAATTTTTTGTTTTGACCTTATTTTTTGGACAAACATACTCATTGTAGTCAAACTCATAAGTGGGGAACTGATTAGCCTACATTACATGATCACTTCTCTCAGGGAAAATCACTTGTGATTTGGGTAAATCACAAATCACTTGTGATTTGGGAAAATCACAAGTGATTTACACAAATCAGAAGTGACTTACAAATACTTAAACATGTGACTTTACTTTTAATTACAAGTAGTTTATGTTTTCTTACAAACCTTTTAATTGTTTTATGCAGGTGTCACAGATCCTAAACCATCTTCACAAACTGTTGACAAATTAGCAACTAAAAAAAAGGCCAACCCATCCTTACGTCGCATCAGTGAAGTAAGTTAGGCCACTGACAGTCCTTCCCATGAAGCACCCAAAACATCTAGATTAACTAAGACTAAGGTCTAATCTAGTTAGGTTAAGAAAAACATGTCAAAATTTTAAAAATGGCATACTTTTTCAAAATAAACTAGAAAAACGAGGGCAAAATAATGTTCAAAATATAATTCTACTCCCGTCCCCCCACTTGAATTGTACAAAGTCCCTTTTGTACTAAGCATTAAATAAAGGTGAAGAGAAGAGTAGAATTAGAGCGAGAACTTCCCTGAAATTTGCTCCATAAAGGAAAAGGCCCACGAAAAGAGACGTGCCTTAGTATAAGCATCATGAACAAACTTCAATCCCTGAAATCACACTACCGACAAGCATAATTCTAACAATAAAAAATGAAAGATGAAAAATAAACCTAACTCACTTTCGTAGGAATCACGGTTGCATTTGGCATATGCAACAAGCCTTTTAAACCACTTGGTGTCCCAAGTGGACGAGTGAAGTCTCGTGAGGGTTTGAGGGAACACACCCACAAAGTTCATTTAAAATACTAATACAAGGTTATTGGTTTTAAAATGAAAGAATTAAAGCAGAGGAAGGTTACGTCGTAACTCTTTTGAGGGAGTTATGTATAGCAAAACGGCATAAGCTGCAAAGCGAGTGGTTACGGCGTAACCACGAGATGGTCTTCTTGCCGTAATTAGTAATGCGTCAAAATTATCTGCAAAAAGTTGGTTACGGCGTCACATAGATGAGTTACCCAGCAACTCGGTCAGATCGACAAACTGCAGCAGCAATTACTTCCTCGTTTCCTGCAAAATGGTTAGAAAACACAAAACCCAACAGAAATGGAAATAAAACAAAAGAAAGGGATAATTCGGGTTGTCTCCCGAAGAGCACTTTTCTTTATTCTGATCTTTAAGTTAGACTCATCCGCGGGCTTCTTCTATGGGGGCCTTTGGACTTCCCCGACTTCCTCCCTGTCTTTCATCAAGTTACACCTGACCCAACCGACATTTGTGGCAGTGCGGAGATATTCTTTGGTTTCAATCTTTCGAATTTTGCAAAATTTTTCTTCAGGTCCTAAATGGTATCGCGTAAACTCATATTTTTCGGCTATAATTGGTGGTGGTCTCTTAAACGGGATGCCAAGAAGTTTTCATATTCTTTTCTCGTGTACTTCATCATCTGGGTCAATGAAACCGTCTTCGCCTTGTAACTCGAGGTAATCGAAATCATCGTCGTCGAAATCGGTATTTTTAAGTTGGTCATCGTTAGGTGAATTTTCTACGAGTATTTGCATGCATTCTTCTTTTCCTTTCTTAGACGAGTCCTTGATGTCATCTTCTGATTATTCATTAGGAATTTCGTCATTAGGTTGATCTTTACTCATACATCCATTCCAGATTTTCTCTTTAGTTAACGCGTCAATTTTTCCGTATTTGATTTTGACCCAATCGTCGAATCCGAGATCATCTGGCCAAGGAAATTCTATTCTTTCAAAATCATTAGTTGAAGTCCATAGGAACTCGTCTTCCCCAGCTCTCTCATTCTTTGCTTCCCCCGTCACATTCATACTCAAAAGGGTTGCAGGAAGCCCAAATGTTTCCGTCAGCGGTTTTAATTTGTTCACACCAATGATTTTGAGTTCCCTCATCATTGTCATTTTCAGAAGGAATATCATCGAGGGGCTTAATGGTTTTCCTCGAAGAATGTTTTCATATTTGAGTTCGATTTCTAAACAAACCCGATTATTATGCGTCCCGAATCTTCTTGAATACCAATCTCTGAATAATAGATCTCCAAAATCAACGTCATGCCTTCCAGATTCATGTGGGCATATCCAACTTCGTTCTTCATTTTACCTCCTCGTTGCAATATTCACGAAAAGGGTTGCACGTTGGCCAAGCGTAAGTAATCTCATCTTCCGTGATGAGTAGGGTTTCAGTAATGCTTGATAGGTGGTCCTTCCCTTCGTTATCGAGAATTTGGCTAACAACTCTTCGTCGTTAAGTGTAGTCCACATGTATCCGTCATCATTTACCCTCTCTTTATCAACTCTCCATCGCAGGTTTCAGGATCACACTAGGCCCATAAGCTGTAGCATTCCCCATCATCAATTGCAATAGCCTTACACCAATGACTTCTCCTTTTAGAGTTGTCGACCTTGGTACCCATGTCTTTGCTTGAATTCGGTTCTGCCGTAACTCAGATGTGATTCTGACGTAACTCACTTTCGCCATCGATATTAGACTCATCGGAGGACTTGTCATTATCGAGAGAATCATTGTAGTAGTTTGTTTTTGTTCCTCATTTCTTCTTTGTATAAATTCAAAGCTTTCCAATTAAATTTTCCAAGTTTTTTAGTGATATGTCATGGGAAGAAAGGCTCTTGTTTGTATTATCTTGGAAATTTTTCAGCCATTCCTCCTGCTCCTTTTGCCTCTTGGTAGTATCCACAAGGTACTTGTTAATAATTTCCTCTAGGTTAGCTCTTCTTTCATTACGCTTGATGAGTGTCTAAATACTCATCATTTTTGTACCATTTAAACTGCAAAAACATCTGAAAACACTCAGAAATGCATCAAAATCCTGAAAATATCTCAAAATTGCATTTTATATGTTTCAGATGCAAAATGTTTAAAATCGGATGAAAAATGAGCTAAGTTTGCATAATTGGCGGTTCAGTCCCCAGTTTCAAAATTGTCAGAAATAGTCCCTGAGCACTTATTTCAAAAATAAAAGTCACCAAAGGTCCTTTTAAAATCATAACTTGTCATAATTAGTCCTTTGGTGAAAATGTCAAAAGTTTTGAGAAATTACAAGTTTGGTCCTTCAAGTTTCAAATTTGGCAAAAATAGTCCTTGGAAGTTTGAAAATGTCTATTTTAGTCCTTGTACTATTGAAGCTTGTCATTTTTGGTCCCTTGAAACAACTTTGCAAAATTGGCAGCTTTGGTCCCTTGTTTTTAAGAAATTACATAATGGTCCTTGATATTAAACCTAAGCCATGACCCTTTGGACCCTTGAACCCTTTGCTTGACCATGAACCCCCACCTTGAACCCCGTCCTTTTAATATATAAAACCAAACACAACGCCTCCTTCTTCTTCCTTTTTTCGCTTTTCTGAAACCCGCACCCAACACCAACATCCTCCACTTACTCCCTCTCCATGTCCCCTCACCTCCACCAAACAACAAGCATTTAATGCTCCCTCTTGCAGGCACTCAAACCCACTTGTTAAAACCATTTTAGCGCCAAAAGTGATCAAACGGCCAACATTGTCTCAACTCATCCAATGGCCCAAAATAAAGGTGGGATACACTCAGAGTACATGTGGGAAGACTTTTGCTATAAAAAGAGGAAGAAAGAGAAGCATGGGGAGTAGTAGTCCTTAGTTTTAAATTTCTTACATGTCGTTTTTAATACAAATGTTTTAGTTTAAGTGTAAAACTGTAATCTTTTGTTTCAATGTACTAAACTCAAGTCATTTTATCAGTGTAATCTACTTTCTAGTATCAATTCAAGGTTTTAATATCTTTTCAAGTTTTATGTTCATTGTTGCAAATTTTAGTTTCAAGCTCTTGTATTCAAGCTTCTAATAGCTTATTTTTAAGTTCAAATAAGCTTATTGAAGCTACTTATAGCTTTTGGTAAGCTTACAATTAAGTTTCAAGCAACTTTGGTTTTTGGTCAACAAAAGTCAACTGAAGCATCAAATGGACTTGGTTATGGAATTTGGTTGATGCAGAGCTTGGATGGGTTGGATTAGACTAGGTTAGTGGAGGATTGGTTCTGGTTTAAGCTGCAAAAATAAGTTGGACACTTGTGAGTGTTTATCTCATTTTCATTTCTAACTCAGTTTGCATATTGTGCTTGTATTTGTATCTGTGGTCATTAGCAGTTTAGGTCATTTATTTAGTGGTAATTGGGTAATTAGAGTCAGTTCAAGTGATAATACAAACTAGTTAGGTGGTTAGCTCATTAAAATTGCAAATCAATTATAAAAGTGTTGTTTGGATTGTGTAGCAGACCTGAGATAGAGGCTTGTTCAGTGGGTAAACTCTGTTGCTTTAGTCCTATTTAGTTACAATATAGCCAAATTGGTCAGTCATTTGCACACTTAAATAGCTAAAGTCAAATTTGCATTAAAACTGTTCTTGTGATCACATTTGCTTGAATCAGTTGGTTAAAATCAATGTAGTTTGTAGTACATAGAGATAGCTTGCATTAGGATTATTTCATCATAATACATCAATCTCAGTCCACAAATTGGTTTCAAATCTCATAAAAGTCAAAATATCAAAACTGTTTCAAAAGTCAAATAGTGAAAAGTCAGTTTCAGCCTAACTGGGATGATTTTTCATTGATTCAATTTTAGGTCAAATCAAGTAAAACTTGGGGTTTAAAAACTTCAAATGGTCTAGTTTACAAAAATGATTTTTGTTGAATTTTAGTAACTTTGTAAAAGCTCTTAAACAGCTTGTCAACTTGGTCTCATTTTTGGAAAGTGCCACTTACTTGAACCGAGTGTGCCTGTGTGATTTGCAGGGCTTGTCACAAGCTCAATAAAGCTTATCTTGGTCTGAATCTTGGTTTATAAGTAGCTAGCCAGGTCTAGCTTAGGTTCCAACTTCTGGTTTTAAGTCCCAGCTTATGGAGTAGCTTATTTTCAAGCTACTAAGTAGTAGGTAAAATCTGTTGAGCACTTGAGTTTTTAAAAACATCAAATCTGTGTAGCTTGTACTTTAGAGGTTTAGGATAGTAATAATTAGTTGCTTTTGAGTAGTTGTAGCATATTATAGCTTCTGTGATCATTTGGTAACCTATAGCTTATTTGGAGTGCTTATTTATAAGCACTCTCCACTTCAGACCTCATATTCCTTCACATAAGCTACTGTTTTTATATTTTCATAGATTGAATATTAATTTAGACTTTCCTGAATTTTTCATATTTTCTTGTTTGCTATTTTTCCTCATTTAAAACAGTTTTTAAGCAATTTTAATTAGCTTTTAATACAATTAAATCGGCTTCAAAAAACAAGTTTTCATTTTTCCTAGGTTAAGATAAATATAAAAAGTCCAAAAAAATATTTTTCCAGATTTTTCTTAGTTAAATTTGTAATTTTTAGCAATTTAATTAGTTTTAAATAGTTTTTAATTCATAGAAAATAGAAAAATAATCATAAAAATATAAAATTAGTTTTGAAAATTCTCTTTAGTTATTTTAGATTTTCTAAGTCATAATTTCATTTTTCTAGCTTTATTTCATATTTTTTTGTATTTTAGGCTATTATTAAATAAGTAAAAATTGTTTTTAATTAATAATAATTAGATAAATAGTTTTAAAAATAATTTTCTTTTTCTAAAATTTTTCTCTTATCGTTAGGTTTGTAAAAAGGTCATTTTTATATTTTTAGGATTAATATTGTTTCAGTTTCACATTTTCTTTTTATCGTCACATAGTTTTAATTCAAATTTTATAAAAGAAAAATCAAAAACATCATTTTGCAAATAGTGATAGCGTTTATTTAATTTATTTTATCTTTTTAATTTTATTTAATTTTCATTTAAGCCCCTGTAATTTATAAACTTTTTCTTTAGGTATAATCAATCACACCTCTTTTTCAAATTCTACGATCACTATTCGTTTGATTATTCATCGCACAGCTCGTTGGGACTTAACGACCTGGGGAAACACTACACTCCTCTAGATCTTAATTGCATTTGGTTCCAGACTGTTTGAAGTTTGTTACGGTTGACCATTCACAAGTGGTCACTTGTGTGATAAAACTTGACGGTTTGGGAGGCGAATCAAATTTAGCGCCGCTTCTTGGGAGCTGTGCTAATAATCTTACGCTTAGCAGATTAGTGATTTGAATATTCACTCCTTGTTCATACCATCCATCTATAACTATATATATTTTCTTATAAAAAATCAAAAAACCCAAAAACATCTTAAAACGTATAAAACACAAAAATATTTTTCTTTTGTTTCTATATATATAAAAGATAAAAATACAAAAAGATTTGTCGTTTTCTTTGTTTAATAATAACAACATAAAAATTACCACCGCAAACCAAGGCGTGTACTACCTAACGGGGAATACGACCATAATAAGTTCACGAACCAAAGATTAAAACTTGCCTTTGTGTCCTTGTGAGTGGTGTACCTTTTCAAAGAAGCCATTCATCTTGTGATTATTGGTTTAAGTTCACTGTTGTTTTGCCTCGAATTTGTTTTAATTGGAATTGTTGTTATATATACTTTTCAAAACCAGAAAACCCAAAAAGATTCTTTTTACCCCATTTTCATAATTCACTTTCATAATTCCCCTCCTTAACTCTGAGATTTCTTAGAGTTAACTCTAGTGTATGTGCACTCGCTCTTCTAGGTGTAAGCCCATTTTGAACTTGTCAAGGTTCCAGAAGCGTGTCCGTGACTTTCGCCCCATCATCGGATCGAGATCCGTGCTGCTCACACTACTTCCGCTATCATGGCGGAAGAACGTCCTATGTGTGAGCTTCTCAGAGCCATCGAGGGTATGGAGATGCTATTGTTATCCCAACCATTGTAGCTGAAAATTTTGAACTCAAAACCGGGTTACTGAATCTTGTAACCTCAAGTCAATTCTATGGTTTTGAGAGGGATGATCCTCATGCTCATATTTGATGGTTTAACAAGATTGCATCTACCATCAAATACAAGAATGTCCCTACCGATGCTGTCAAACTTCTTCTTTTCCCATTTTCCCTTGAGGGACAAGCCCGGATTTGGCTTGAAAAACAACCCCCTAAATCAATTGAAACTTGGGAAGATTTGGTGAAGAAATTTGTGAACGAGTTTTATCCACCTTCCAAGACCACGAGTCTTAAAAATGAAATCATCAAGTTCACACAAAAGTTTGATGAACCCTTCAGTGAATCGTGGGATCGTTTTAAGGAATTGCTTCTTCAAATGTCCTCACCACGGTTTCTCCGAGTTGATGCAACTCGATACTTTCTATAATGGAGTGAGTCAATCTGATCAAGATTCTCTCAATTCCTCCGCTGGAGGAAATTTCTTGAGCAAAACTGTAAAAGAAGCTTTAACGATAATTGAAAACAAGTCTAAAGTCCGCACTGCACGAAGCAAACCGGTTGTTTCCCAAGTCAGTGTTGGTCCTTCTTCTTCATCGCCCGTGAGTCAATCTAGCACCGATGCTAAGATTGACAAACTCACGGAAGCAATTCAAGCTTTGGTTCTCTCCAACCAAAAGAAAGTTTCTTTTCCACAAACTTCACCTCCTGCTGAAATTAAGAAAGTGGAAGTCTGTGTTACTTGCGGTGGCCCCCATGCCTACTACAACTGTATGGCCACCGATGGTAACCCTTTTGAAGCAAACGCTGTGGGCGGGATTTCTAATCCAGGAGGCAACCAATACCGTGCTCCTATGGACCCGAACCACCGTCCGAACCACTACCCTGGACCACCCGGTTTCAACCAAAACCAAAACCGTAATCAAAATCAGAGTAGAACGAACCAAGGTTTTCAAAACCAAGGTAATTTTAATCCAAATAACGGTTTTCAAAATCAAAGTCAAAACTTCCAACACCAAGGAAACTTTAATAGAAACCAAGGTCAGGGAAATTTCAACCCAGGGTATTTTCATGGCAATAATCAAGGAAATTTCCAAAATTAAGGCCCTCATCCAAACAATAGAGGCCAGATATTTCCTACACAAACTCAAGCCATTGTTCCAACTGGACCATCATCTGATGAATTGTTGAAACAATTCATGAAATCCCAAGAGGAAATGAATAGGTTGTTGGTTAGCCAGATTGCTGACATTAAGAAGTCTTTAAATGATCGACCCTCGGGCTCAGGTACTTTACCTAGCAACACGATCGCTAATCCGAGGGGCGATGCAAAGGCGATCACAACCAGAAGTGGTGCTTCATATAATGGACCCGCTATTCCTACTACCTCTTCTTCTTCTCTCCCGAAGGTAGTGGAAAGTGAACCTGAGGCAACAAAGGACCAAGTGCAACCTACTAGCTCACAAAGTACAGCACATGTCCATCCTCAAGTTGTCCCGAAACCCAAAACCAAACCTGGAGTTGTTTTTGAACCTCCAGTTGACAACCCCAAATCCAAAACTTCTATTCCTTACCCATCACGTTTAAATGAGCAAAAACTCCGCGAAAAAGCCAGTCATCAAATGGAAAAATTCTTTCAAATTTTCCAAGAACTACATTTTGACATAAGCTTTGCGGATGCCATCATGCTGATGCCCAAGTTTGCATCAACTCTCAAAAACATGTTAAGCAACAAGGAAAAACTGTTTGAAATGGCTAAAACTCCTTTGAACGAGAACTGCTCAGCAGTTCTGTTAAAGAAGCTTCCCGAGAAGCTTGGAGATCCTGGAAAATTTCTTCTTCCTTGTGTTTTTCCAGGAATGATTGAATGCTTTGCCCTCGCCGATCTTGGTGCAAGCATCAATCTGATGCCTTATTCAGTGTGGAAGAAACTTTCTCTTCCAGAACTTATTCCTACATGCATGACTCTTGAGCTTGCAGATCGTTCTATATCGCGTCCTCTTGGCATCGCCGAGGATGTATTCGTGAAAGTAGGAAAGTTCCATTTTCCAGCTGACTTTGTGGTTGTTGATTTCGATGCCGATCATCGGGTTCCCCTCATTGTTGGACGAGGATTCCTGAGAACAGGCCGTGCTCTCATTGATGTATTTGAGCAAGAAATGACGTTACGTGTGGGTAATGAAGCTGTTACCTTTAACCTTGATCAAACTTCGAGGTACTCCTCAAATTATGATGCTGAATCGGTTAATCGAGTCGATGTAATTGATATTGCTTCAGAGGAGTACTCTCAAGAGTTTCTTGGTTATTTTCATAATTCTGTGAGTGGGGATTCCACCACATCTTCCCAACCAATCATTGCCGACTCTTCCCCCTCTCTCACTCCGTTTGAGGGAGGTGACTTCTTTCTGGAAGAGATCGATGAGTTTCTTGCTAGTGATGAATCAATTCCGCCGGGAATTGATGGTGTTTATGATTCGGAGGGAGATATCCTTTATCTTGAGCAATTGTTAAATGAAGATCCATTACCTTCGCTCCCTTCGAAAGAAATCACGATTGAGGAAATCAAATCAGTACAAACATCTACTAAAGAATTTCCCGAGGTTGAACTTAAGGACCTACCTCCTCATCTCGAGTATGCATTCTTGGAGGGTGATGATAAATTACCCGTCATAATTGCTAAAGACTTAACTGAGGAGGAGAAGACTGCTCTCATAAAGGTCTTGAAGTCACACAAGCAAGCAATTGCTTGGAAACTCTCCGACATTAAGGGTATCAACCCTGAGTTTTGTACTCACAAAATCTTGATGGAGGATGACTTCAAACCAGCAGTCCAACATCAGAGAAGGGTGAATCCTAAGATTCATGAGGTTATCAAACAAGAGGTTCTCAAACTTCTTGATGCTGGTTTAATTTACCCAATCTCTGATAGTCCTTGGGTCAGTCCCATTCACTGTGTTCCAAAAAAGGGTGGCATAACTGTTGTCACAAATGAAGAAAACGAGTTAATTCCGACTCGATTGGTTACGGGATGGCGTGTGTGTATTGACTATCGCAAGTTAAACGAAGCCACCCGTAAAGACCATTTTCCTCTACCCTTCATGGATCAGATGCTTGAGAGATTAGCAGGGAACGAATACTATTGTTTCCTTGATGGTTTCTCGGGTTATTTTCAGATCCCCATTGATCCGCTGGATCAAGAAAAGACCACATTCACCTGCCCATACGGAACTTTTGCCTACAGACGTATGCCTTTTGGCCTATGTAATGCTCCTGGCACGTTCCAACGATGTATGATGGCAATTTTCCACGACATGATCGGGGAAACAATGGAGGTGTTTATGGATGACTTCTCGGTCATTGGGGACTCATTTCAAACATGTCTCTCCCATTTAGATAAAATGCTAAAACGGTGTGAAGACACCAATCTTTGTCTAAATTGGGAGAAGAGCCACTTTATGGTCAAAGAAGGCATAGTCCTTGGCCATAAGATTTCTAAAAATGGGATTGAGGTAGATAGAGCAAAAGTTGATGTTATTGCCAAATTGCCTCATCCTACTACCGTCAAAGGTATTAGGAGTTTTCTAGGTCATGCCGGGTTTTATCGCAGATTCATACAAGATTTTTCTAAAATCGCTCGGCCTATGACCCATCTTCTTGAAAAAGATGCTCCTTTTATCTTCTCACCTGAGTGCATCGAAGCTTTTGAAACATTAAAGAAAAAGCTTACGGAAGCACCCATTCTAGTTGCCCCCTACTGGGATTTACCCTTTGAACTCATGTGCGATGCAAGTGATTTTGCTATCGGTGCAGTCTTGGGGCAACGTAAAACCAAGCATTTTCAGCCTATCCACTACGCAAGTAAAACTATGACTGAAGCTCAAACCCATTACACCACTACAGAAAAAGAATTATTAGCTGTGGTGTATGCGTTTGAAAAGTTTCGGCCATACCTTATATTGACCAAATGCGTGGTGTATACGGATCACTCGGCTCTCAAATATCTCTTTGCAAAACAAGATGCAAAGCCGAGATTGCTCCGTTGGGTTCTCCTCCTACAAGAATTTGATATCATTATACGTGATAAAAAAGGAGCTGAGAACCTGGCTGCTGATCATCTGTCCCGTCTAGAAAACCCTCACCAGGATGTGTTCGAGAAAAAGGAAATAACCGAAACATTTCCTCTCGAAACACTCAATGTGGTTTCTTTTCGTGGAGACTCTTCTACCCCATGGTTTCTGACTTTGCAAATTACCATGCGGGTAACTTTGTGGTGAAAGGGATGTCGTCCCAACAGAAAAACAAATTCTTTAAAGATGTAAAACATTACTTCTGGGACGACCCCTACTTATTCAAAATTTGCGCGGATCAAGTCATCAGGCGGTGTGTGTATGGTCAGGAAGCCAATGACATTCTCAAGGCTTGCCATTCGGACCTACTTGGGGGACATCATAGCCCCAACTACACTGCCAAGAAGGTGTTTGATTCTGGATTTTATTGGCCCACGATTTACAAGGATGCCCATGAATTTGTCAAAACCTGTGACGCTTGTCAACGTCACGGAAATATCTCACAAAGAAATGAAATGCCGCAAAACACCATTCAAGTGTGTGAGATTTTTGACATCTGGGGCATTGACTTTATGGGGCCATTTCCTTCGTCTCGCGGTAATAAATACATACTCGTGGCCGTTGACTATTTGTCAAAATGGGTTGAAGCGAAAGCTTTACCTACCAACAATGCCCGAGTTGTTGTGAAATTCTTAAAATCTCTTTTTGCTAGGTTTGGAACTCCACGAGCTATAATCAGTGATCGTGGTACGCATTTTTGCAATGACCAGTTTGATAGAGTCATGCAAAAGTATGGTGTAACTCACCGTCTCTCTACTGCGTACCACCCCCAAACAAGTGGGCAAGTGGAAGTTTCCAACCGAGGGATTAAAGAATCCTTGAAAGGACAGTAGGCGAAAACCGTACCTCTTGGTCAGATAAGCTAGATGACGCACTCTGGGCCTTCCGTGCAGCTTATAAAACACCCATCGGGTGTACTCCATACAAGCTAGTGTACGGGAAGGCGTGTCATCTACCGATTGAGCTTGAGCACAAGGCATACTGGGCCTTGAAACATGCCAACTTCGATATTCAGACAGCTTGTGATCACCGGAAAGTTCAAATGAATGAATTAAATGAACTCCGTGATCAAGCATACGAGAACTCTTTGATCTACAAAGAAAAGACAAAGAAGATTCATGACTCCAAAATCAAGAACCGCGTTTTCAACGTCGGTGATCGAGTCCTTCTTTTCAACTCAAGATTAAAGATTTTCTCGGGAAAACTAAAATCCCGCTGGTCTGGACCATTCACCATCACTAAAGTATTTCCTTATGGAACCATTGAGTTATCTCAACCCGATGGTCCAAATTTTAAAGTGAATGGTCATCGGTTGAAGCATTATTTTGGAGAGACATTCCTCCCTGTGGTTGTCCCGGTTCTACAAACTTTCCCCATGAACCAATGAATGCGGGGATCGAGTCAAGCTAGCGACTCGGAAATCAAAAACAATAGCACACCATATGGGTTTTCACCCATATTTCTGACTTCTTTCTACTTTCTACCACCCTAGTGTGGGGAGTTCCCCCCCCCGCTGTTGTATATAAAGGTACTACAAAAAAAAAAAAAATCATCAAATAATGGCCGTAGTATTTCCCTTTTACGTTATATGTTTCGGCATAATAGCCGGTACTTTGAATATTGAGGGCAATATTCATTTCTAGTGTGGGGGGGGGGGAATTCTCACGAATTTTATCATGTAATTATACCACCCAATTCCCCCATTTTTGGCAAAAAAAAAAAAAAAAAAAAAAAAAATGGATTAAGTGTTTTTCACTTACTCAGATTACGGTTATCAGTCCACCATGTCTAATAAACAAAAGGATTGGCTAGTCCAGGAGCAAACGGCTCTTGGTAAAGATATCTCAAATCCGTTGACGGCTTGCAATTTGCCTAAAATTGTATGGTGTTCAGCTCACCATATCCTTAAAAGTGAAGAGTTGGCTAGCCCGCAAGTTTATGGCTTGTGGTAAAGGCAGTGGAAAAACCATAATTGGTAATCAGCTCACCAAAGATAATATTGATAATTTATCTAAGAGTTGGCTAGTCCAGAACAGCAACGGCTTCTGTAAAGACAAATCAAATCCGTTGGAAGCTGGTGGTTTGTTCAAAATCATTTGGTTATCAGTGTACCAAGGTTCTTACTTGAACTGAAACATTTGGCTACTCCAGAAGTAATGGCTTTTGGTAAAGAGATGAAATCCATTAATTTTTCTCAAAACAATGCTAGGGACTAGCAATATCTTAGTGTGGGGGATTGATGAGTGTCTAAATACTCATCATTTTTGTACCATTTAAACTGCAAAAACATCTGAAAACACTCAGAAATGCATCAAAATACTGAAAATATCTCAAAATTGCATTTTATATGTTTCAGATGCAAAATGTTTAAAATCAGATGAAAAATGAGCTAAGTTTGCATAATTGGCAGTTTCAGTCCCCCAAGTTTCAAAAATTGTCAGAAATAGTCCCTGAGCACTTATTTCAAAAGAAAAGTCACCAAAGGTCCTTTTAAAATCATAACTTGTCATAATTAGTCCTTTGGTGAAAAATGTCAAAAGTTTTGAGAAATTACAAGTTTGGTCCTTCAAGTTTCAAATTTGGCAAAAATAGTCCTTGGAAGTTTGAAAATGTCTATTTTAGTCCTTGTACTATTGAAGCTTGTCATTTTTGGTCCCTTGAAACAACTTTGCAAAATTGGCAGCTTTGGTCCCTTGTTTTTCAGAAATTACATAATGGTCCTTGATATTAAACCTAAGCCATGACCCTTTGGACCCTTGAACCCTTTGCTTGACCATGAACCCCCACCTTGAACCCCGTCCTTTTAATATATAAAAACCAAACTGCAACGCCTCCTTTCTTCTTCCTTTTTCCCTCGCTTTTCTGCAAAACCAGACCCAACACCAACATCACTCCACCCCTACTCCTCTCCATGTCCCCTCCACCTCCACCAAACAACAAAACGCATTTAATGCTCCCTCTTGCCAGGCACTCAAACCCCCCAGCTGTTAAAACCATTTTGGCGCCAAAAGTGATCAAACGGCCAACATTGTCTCAACTCATCCAATGGCCCAAAATAAAGGTGGGATACACTCAGAGTACATGTGGGAAGACTTTTGCTATAAAAAGAGGAAGAAAGAGAAGCATGGGGAGTAGTAGTCCTTAGTTTTAAATTTCTTACATGTCGTTTTTAATACAAATGTTTTAGTTTAAGTGTAAAACTGTAATCTTTTGTTTCAATGTACTAAACTCAAGTCATTTTATCAGTGTAATCTACTTTCTAGTATCAATTCAAGGTTTTAATATCTTTTCAAGTTTTATGTTCACTGTTGCAAATTTTAGTTTCAAGCTCTTGTATTCAAGCTTCTAATAGCTTATTTTTAAGTTCAAATAAGCTTATTGAAGCTACTTATAGCTTTTGGTAAGCTTACAATTAAGTTTCAAGCAACTTTGGTTTTTGGTCAACAAAAGTCAACTGAAGCATCAAATGGACTTGGTTATGGAATTTGGTTGATGCAGAGCTTGGATGGGTTGGATTAGACTAGGTTAGTGGAGGATTGGTTTGGTTTAAGCGCAAAAATAAGCTGGACAGTTGTGAGTGTTTATCTCATTTTCATTTCTTGTTCAGTTTGAATATTGTGCTTGTATTTGTATCTGTGGTCATTAACAATTTAGGTCTGTTTATTTAGTGGTAATTAGGGTAATTAGAGTCAGTTCAAGTGATAATACAAACTAGTTGTGGTTAGCTCATTAAAATTACAAATCAGTTATAAAAGTGTTGTTTGGATTGCTGTAGCAGACCTGAGAGAGAGCTTTTTCATTGGGTAAACTCTGTTGCTTTAGTCCTATTTAGTTACAATATAGCCAAATTGGTCAGTCATTTGCACACTTAAATAGCTAAAGTCAAATTTGCATTAAAACTGTTCTTGTGATCACATTTGCTTGAATCAGTTGGTTAAAATCAGTGTGTAGGTTTGTAGTACATAGAGATAGCTTGCATTAGGATTATTTCATCATAATACATCAATCTCAGTCCACAAATTGGTTTCAAATCTCATAAAAGTCAAAATATCAAAACTGTTTCAAAAGTCAAATAGTGAAAAAGTCAGTTTCAGCCTAACTGGGATGATTTTTCATTGATTCAATTTTGGGTCAAATCAAGTAAAACTTGGGGTTTAAAAACTTCAACTGGTCTAGTTTACAAAAATGATTTTTTTTGAATTTTAGTAACTTTGTAAAAGCTCTTAAACAGCTTGTCAACTTGGTCTCATTTTTGGAAAGTGCCCTGTGCACAGGGAACTGAGTGTGCACAGGTGATTTGCAGGGCTTGTCACAAGCTCAATAAAGCTTATCTTGGTCTGAATCTTGGTTTATAAGTAGCTAGCCAGTTCTAGCTTAGGTTCCAACTTCTGGTTTTAAGTCCCAGCTTATGGAGTAGCTTATTTTCAAGCTACTAAGTAGTAGGTAAAATCTGTTGAGCACTTGAGTTTTTAAAACATCAAATCTGTGTAGCTTGTACTTTAGAGGTTTAGGATAGTAATAATTAGTTGCTTTTGAGTAGTTGTAGCATATTATAGCTTCTGTGATCATTTGGTAACCTATAGCTTATTTGGAGTGCTTATTTATAAGCACTCTCCACTGCAGCCTCATATTCCTTCACATAAGCTATTGTTTTTATATTTTTCATAGATTCAGAATATTAATTTAGACTTTTCCTAAATTTTTCATATTTTTCTAGCACTGTTTGCTATTTTTCTTCATTTAAAATAGTTTTTAAGCCTTTTTAATTAGCTTTTAATACAATTAAATCAGAAAAGCTTCAAAAAAATAAGTTTTCATTTTTCCTAGGTTAAGATAAATATAAAAAGTCAAAAAAATATTTTTCCAGATTTTTCTTAGTTAAATTTGTAATTTTTAGCAATTTAATTAGTTTTAAATAGTTTTTAATTCATAGAAAATAGAAAAATAATCATAAAAATATAAAATTAGTTTTGAAAATTCTCTTTAGTTATTTTAGATTTTTGTAAGTTATAATTTCATTTTTCTAGCTTTATTTCATATTTTCTTGTATTTTAGGCTATTATTAAATAAGTAAAAATAGTTTTTAATTAATAATAATTAGATAAATAGTTTTAAAAATAATTTTCTTTTTCTAAAAATTTTATCTTATCGTTAGGTTTGTAAAAAGGTCATTTTTATATTTTTAGGATTAATATTGTTTCAGTTTCACATTTTCTTTTTACGTCACATAGTTTTTAAGTCAAATTTTATAAAGAAAATCAAAACATCATTTTGCAAATAGTGATAGCGTTTTAATTTATATTTTATCTTTTTCATTTTATTTAATTTGCATTTAAGCCCCTGTAATTTATAAACTTTTTCTTTAGGTATAATCAATCACACCCTCTTTCCCGTTCAAATTCTCTCGATCACTATTCGTTTGATTATTCATCGCACAGCTCGTTGGGACTTAACGACCTGGGGAAACACTACACTCCTCTAGATCTTAATTGCATTTGGTTCCAGACTGTTTGAAGTTTGTTACGGTTGACCATTCACAAGTGGTCAGCTTGTGTGATAAAACTTGACGGTTTGGGAGCGAATCAACGCTCATAATATGGTGGGGGTCCTCCACGATACCCATTACGATTATCCCCGTAGAAAGGCCTATTCTCTCCATATTTAGCTTCCTCGATCGTATCTTCCTTGTCAATTTTAGGACAATTCTTAGTCAGATGTCCCCCACCACAGTTTTCGCAGCTGACTTGGATGGCATGAACAGTTTCTCTGATTTTTAGCATATCTCGACCGAGATTCTCAAGCTTGTTGGTTATTGCTGCAATTCCATCGAAACTTCCGCCTTGGTTTCTTTTAATTCCTCTGTCGTGCCATTTTTGAGAGTGATCAGCCATTTTTTGAATGGCTTCAATAGCAAGAGTAGGAGTCATGTTCGGGATGGGTCCTTGATAGTCCAGCATCTGCCTTGTAGTTACGTTGACTCCTTTGTAGAAGATGTTGACCTTTTGCTGGTTGTTCAGATCATTTGTAGGACATTTATAAAGGAGATCGTTGTATCTATCCCAGGCTTGATACAATGTTTCGTCGTCTTCTTGCTTGAAATTATGGATCTCCCAAAGCTGGTTAGAAATCTTCGATGGCGGACAATATCTCTGAATAAAGTGCTTCTTAAGTAGAGCCCAAGTATTATTTTCCCCAGCGGGCAATCTTTCGATCCATCTTCTGGCAGCTCCAGTAAGAGTCATTGGGAATACCCTCAGCATAACAGCAACATGAGACACGCCAGGAATGTTGAAAAGGCTAGCGATGTATAGGACATTTTCAATGTGCTCATATGCATCGTCGTCCCTGTTTCCTGAAAAAGGGTTAGCACGAAGCTCCCTCATAAATTGGTCTTTGATTTCGAAACGGACATCCGCTCCAATTGCCTGTCTTACGAGACCCGGCCCTTGTTCTACTCTTGTCAACGCCAAATATTCCTCAAGAGTGAGGTCATCGATGTTAACAACTTCCATGGTATCTGAAAACTCGAAATATAATCGTGAGAAAAGTTTAAAACGAAATGAAAGACTTAATATTAATCCTAATATAACTCCCTGGCAGCGGCGCCAAAAACTTGATGCAGGTTTTACTGACCAGGTTTTAATATTTATAAAGTCTCGTTATACCTATGGTCTACCCTAGTGCACTAACGGGCAGTGTACCCGGTCGTGTGTAGTGTAGTAATCGGTAAAGCCGAGGTCGTCCCAAGAGCTATGTGTGTTGGATTATTACTAAGTCTAGGTGTCACAGATTAATAATGGTTTCGATAAGGAATTAATTATTTAAACTACTAAAGCAGAATAAAGCAAATAAAGGCAAATAAAAGGTAAATGGTAAATCAATAGAGGAGAGTGGTGCTAACCTAGTTAATCCTCCTAGCTAGTTATGTCTACGTCTACTTACTTCCAATTACTTCAGGTGGGGTCAAAGTCGAGAGGACATCATTTTGTCAATTCGCCCTAACCTATCAGCAAAGATGCCACCACAGGAGAAGTCAGGTGTCACCTCATAAGTCATGTTGTTCCTGGTCCCCTAAGCCAAGTCATTAAGTACTACTACATGCTAGATTTATAATAGTGAGTGCCTGGGCGTTTAGCAATCTAAACACTCACCCCCTAATTCTTAAGTTCATCCAAACGGTATGTGATCAGTTGGTCAAATCGCACAAGTAGAAAGGGTCGTCATCAGTTGGTCATATCTTACCCTTCCCGTCTCAGTCCGCTCACCTAGGGTCAGTTGGTCATATCTCCTAGGCAATTTGCCTCTACCGCCATTCAAAACTACCGAACCAAGGGTGGCTACCAATAAACTATGCATGCATACATTTAGAAATAATTGTAGGAAAGTAATGTAAACGCAAACAAAACAATTAAGGAATCATAACTAGGCCAGCACCAAGAGGTGCTTAGCCGCTCATATTAATCATATAAACCAATTCAATATTCAAATGTACGAAATACATGAATTGAAAGTAAAGAAAATATAAAATGCTAATGCTTATCGTAGGGGAGTGATTTCTCCCTTGGAGACAGCTCCGTATGCTCCTCTAGACCTGCCTTGAGCTTTTTCCCACGTTCTCTGGTTGTTGTGTGTGGAATGTGATGATTAGAAATGCTGGAATTCGTGAGGTATTTATAGGCCAGATCTGGGTTACGGCGTAACCATAACAAGAGTTACGCCGTAACCTTCAATTCCTTCGTATTTTGCACTAGATCTGCTAGTTACGGCGTAACCTTATTACTGGTTACGCCGTAGTCTTCAATAAACTTCGTTACGCCGTAGTTGATGAAATAGTTACGGCGTAGTTATCAGCGGCGTGGAACCTCATTTGACCTAATATAGTTGTGTCGTAGCCTTTGGGAAGAGTTACGCCGTAACCTTCTGATGAGTTGGTTTTCTGAGTCACGCAATAGTTACGGCGTAATGTGAGAGACGAGTTACGCCGTAACTTCTTCAAAATCAGCATACTATGATAAATCTTTAGATAATTCTCCAATTTCGCGTCTCTTTAGCTCTAATGCTCGTAATTTACCTGAAAGTGGAAAATAATGGAAAACAAGCGTAAATCCATATAAATGATAAAAATTACAAGCATTATCGGGGGAAATTGACACTTAATATTCAGGACTATTTGATGTTATCACTGACCTCTTCATCCTTATTTTCTTCTTTCTCACCATCATCCTCATCACTATCCTCCTCGCAGTCATCCTCCTCACTATCTTCTTTCTCTTCTTCATCGCCATCATCCTCCTCACTACCTGCTTTTGCTTTTTCCTCCTTCCAAGATTTGTCTTCTTCATCACCAGAACCTTCTTCCTCACTAGAATCTTCTGATCACCAGATTCCTCTTCGTCATCACTGGCATCATCCTCAGATCCATCATCAATGCCATTATCACCACCAAAGTCATCGTCGTCTTCCTGATCAACTTCTTCATTTAGATTTTTTACATTCTTGAAGAGTTGATCATACTTCTCAAAGTAATCAGGAAGCTTAGCATCACCAGGGAACAATTTTTTAAATTGTTTCAGGGTCTCTTCTAAATCGTCCATCTCATCAGAAATGCTGGAAAACTTCGCTTCAAGCTTCTTACAAAATCCCTACAAACAGTTAACAAAAAAGTATATGTTAATTAACTAAAAGCTCATAAATTACTACAATCAAAAGTATATAATCACATGTGATCCTATATTACCTCTTGGGTGGTCGGTGATGGTGGATAAGACAATCTGGTAAAATCATGTACTTCATCAGCTTCAAAAAAATCCCTCTGTAACCCAGCCTCCTCTGCAGTCCACTCTCCATGTAGTTCCAAGTCACCAAAAACACCTTGTTCAATCTCAAGATCTATTCGATTCTTCAGGAGAGTAGAATTCCAGTCTTTAATTGCTGGAAATGAATGAATGTATGGCATGGGTTCAAAATTGGTTGAATCCAAGTACAAAAGCTAGTTATAAAAACATACAAAAGATATATTAACACATCATCTTTAAAAGAAAGTTTAAGAATATGTATTAGGCTAAAATAGCAAATCACAAGTGATTTGACATTGCAAATGCAAATCACATGTGATTTGCCACTGTAAATCACAAGTGATTTACAGTGGCTTAGAGTGTGGACATAAGCTTTAAATATAAAAAGATAAAAAGAAAACTTACAACAAGGAAAAACAGCGGGCCATTGTAGTAGAGACCATGACCCCCCCCCCCTCTGGGAGTTTACTCTTATAAACACGGTTGCAAATGTAGCCACACCAATCAAGGCAGTCAATCGGAGTGTCATCTCGAATACGTTTCAAGACATCAAATGAAAGATCCCCATTCATTGTCTCATTCTTACCAAGTGTGTTCTTATCAGCAATATGACATGCCCGAATTTTTCCCATCTTCATGTCAAACTGCTTTAGCCACTCTTGTGTCACTGGATCTTTACGCCAATTAGGTTTCTCATCTAGTGACAGAAGTGATCTTCGACCATTAGGAATTCCAAACATATCATGAACTTTGTCAGCACCTGAGAAGGCTTCTCCTTTGCATCAAGCTTCGAATTTGGACCAGGAATCGCCTTTGGCTCAGGATTCGCCTTTGGCTCAGGATTCGCCTTTGGTTCAGGATTTGACTTTGGTTCAGGCTTTGACTTTGGCTCTGTTTTGACTTTGTCTCAGGCTTTGACTTTGGCTCAGGATTCGATTTTGGCTCAATCTGTTTCTTAGACCTCTTAGAACTAGAACCCACATTTGATTCTGACTCAAATCTGTCACCTTCTTTTTCAACATTAGTTTTTTTCCTTTTTGAAGGAACATCTTTAGAAGGAGAGTCACGGGAGGCTATAGTCTTAGTTAATCTAGATGTTTTGGGTGCTTCATGGGAAGGACTGCCAACGGTCTCACTTACTTCACTGATGCGAGGTAAGGATGGGTTGGACTTCTTTTTAGTTGCTAATTTGTCAACAGTTTGTGAAGATGGTTTAGGATCTGTGACACCTGCATAAAACAATTGAAAGGTTTGTAAGAAAACGTAAACTACTTGTAATTAAAAGTAAAGTCACATGTTTAAGTATTTGTAAGTCACTTCTGATTTGGGAAAATCAATCACTTGTGATTTTCCCAAATCACAAGTGATTTGTGATTTACCCAAATCACAAGTGATTTTCCCTGAGAGAAGTGATCATGTAATGTAGGCTAATCAGTTCCCCACTTATGAGTTTGACTACAATGAGTATGTTTGTCCAAAAAATAAGGTCAAAACAAAAAATTGCATTCGCCTTGATAGATAAGAAAGTAAAGATGATATGTGAATATAGATACCTTTGGGAACATCAGCAGTTTTGTGTGAAGCTTTGTCCTTCAAAAAATCCGATGTTTTCAAAAACGTATCAATTCTAGCATCATCGTCTACAAAGTCATCAACATCAAAGGTTAAAATGCAAGAACCAAAAAACTAAGCATATAACACATTAATATAGATAATTGGACGAAATTCAAACGAATATGGACATGTTGTTGTCATAATATCTTATTAGCTAAAACACTAACTGCGTGGACATATCAACACCGATTTACATGAAAAAATAATATGGACATGTTTCTAACAAGGTTATTCGTTAACAAAACAAATTCTCGTATAATAGTTTCCGTAAATTAAGAACCAACTTAAATTTTTTGTGCAGAGCCTGAATACACACTAGATCTGCATTAGATAAACCTTGGTAAACTATGATGCTATGCCAATGTAACATTTAGATTCTTATTAAACGATTTGAACTTTCCACCCTCAATTATAAGTACCTCGCAGAAAATACTCAATACCTGTTGAACTCATTTCATGTCTACAATCACAGTTAATAGTTCAAACATCGCCTTTATAGTATTAATAAAAGGCTTGCCTCTAAAATTTGATAATATATAAACCAACAAGCAATATCTAGTAACAGAAAATGATTAATTAGCACTTAATAACAACCAGAAAAACCACCAAAATAAGCACATAATTAGCACTTAATAACAACCAGAAAAAACCACCAAAATAAGCACATAATAAGCCAATTAACCAGCCAAAATACCAATTTCAATTAAAATTGTTGATTAAACATCATTTTTCACAGCACAAAATCAAAATGAAAACCCACGACTTCACAAATCATAAACCCTAATAACAACAATAATCAAACACTCTGAGCCTTCTATCTCCTAATCCTTCTAGCAAGCTGAAATAATTAAAAAAAAAATGCATAAATATTGAGTTAGAATTTACCAGAAGTGTTAGAATCGGTCGGTAGTTTCTTTCGATTAGGCATAATTTTGGGGAAACGTTATGAAGAATCCATGTTTTGATTTTGGGGGAAACGTTATGAAAGATTGTGAGTGTGTGTTTTAGGTGAATGAGAGATTTTGAAAGTTATGAACTACTTGTATCAGGTTTTGATTTTGGGGGAAGTGTGAGAGTTAGGTGAATGAGAGATTGTGAGTGTGTGTGATTGTGTGTTAACTGGATTTAAGAGAAGAGTAAATGAGAGCGGTGGATTGTTAGAAGGAATAAGTGTGATGAGTGATATGTGTCACTCACATGAAGTCGTGAAGTAGTATCTATTTAGTTATTTACTATTTTGTACTTTTGTGTATTTTTTTCTCTACCATGTAACTTTTAATTCCAACCATTAGATGAAAAGAATAGAGGATCAGGATTATACCATTTGACCTTTGAAATTTTTTTGATCTACAATGAACCAAACTCAATTGGCTTATTCACATGGTTTGGTTCCAAACCAATACTAACACAACACATTTTTTGTTCCGAAATTATCGTACTTCTTGAACAGTTTTAGACATGTTTGAAACTTTCTTACAAGTTCTTATACAATACCAACAAATCATGTTCATCTCCTAAATCAACAGGACATCACAGAAAACGCAACCACGATATCATGCTATCATTTATTTTAATAAAATAACGAACAAAAACCCAACTTTATGTCAATTTAACTATATGAAAAAGACAAAATTATAAGCCATGGGACAAATCAATCACTAGCAATAAAAATTGATAGCCAATATGCATTATGTACATATGTGAGCATCAACAGGATCATCAAAATCACAGTAATAAAATCTCAAAACTTATACTAGTAATTACCCTCAATAAACATAAAAACGAGTAGTCAAAAATTAATTAAGCGAACTAAATCAGCCCTATACTGTGTCTATATCTTCATCTTCAAAAACGACTTGGTTATCACTATGGTCGTCTTCATCATCAAGCTTAATACAATCGGGCAACTCACCGTACGCCTTCAATAACCGGGCCTCAGAGCGGTGATACCTATGTGTCACATCCGCCTTAGTATCTTGATAATCGCGAACACAAGCAAGAACAATATCTCCTGTGGATATCCAAACTTTTTTGTGCATACTACCACAAATATGACCTAGACGCTTAGTTCCATCGCTGCATAGAACCTCACAGCGATTGCTGCCGAGCATACGGAGCACTTGACCATATTCCTGACAGTCCTCTTTGAATAGAAGCTCACGCTTCTCATTGCCAGCCTCGGGCCTACCTCTTCTTCGATTCGCCATTATTGTGTGTGTGTATTTTATGAAACCTAGCTAGCTTTTGATATTTATATATAGAGATGAGTGATAACGTGGAAGCCAAGTTAATTTTTTATGGTTATCTATATTCAACGATTTTGGTTTTAATGTTTCATTGTGATTCTATAAAATGGCTATCGGTATTACTAATATTTAATAAATAAATAATAATAGTAAATTCGTGTTTTAATTTACTATACTTGAATTAGATGGATGTATAGTTAATCCAACAACACTGATTGTTCCATTACATGGAAAGACCTTAAGAGTTTGTCTATTTCTAAAGCGGAATTGGATCATGATTTGATCCAAAATATATTATCCGGTAGCTAGTCCTCTTTTGGAGACTTTCAAGTTGGATCTTTGCTATGATTTCACGCGGATTGATATTCCTTCAAAGAGTGTAAAAAACTTGGTGTTCTCTGGATTCCTTGATCCTAAAAAAAATCGACGTACTCCACATGCTATTGAAATCAATACTCCTTGTACTTTGTCACTCGCAGTCAACGATATATTGTGCTTATATAAGCTATCCTTGCTAAATGTCTCATCTTTAATAAAAGCCGAGCTAAATTATATGAAAGGTCGATATTATTATGAGATTCCACGCCTCGTAGAGGAAGAAAAAATGCTTAAAGCTTTTATACTAAGCCTACGTCATGTCAAGGAACTTACAACTGGGAAAGCTTGTTTAGAGGTAGAATTGTCTCTAATTATCAACTACTAATCTATATACCTTTGATGATTATTGTTCTTTACTTCTCCCTAACAACAATTCTATTCTCATTCCTATGGCAGACTCTCGATCGTTTGAAAGCTAAAGGTTTTACTTTTCCATCAAACATGAACAAGTCTTTTGATTCAATTGAAAACGAGGAAGCATAGGAACGTACTACTGCCAGATATTTATGCGACTTTAACTTCTTGTTCTAAGACATAAGGTTACTCCATTCCAAATGCTTATAAACTTGTTATAAGTTTACAAACTTTTTTCAGTTCTTGTACTTTAACCATTCCTTTGCTTCTATATTCCATCAATCAAGACAAAGGTCTTTAAATTCATATATATGATGAATCATGAGTTTGTTAATGGAAACCAATTGGCAATGTCTAAGGTTCAGGTCTGTTCTTAAGAGACACTTTACTCCTTTGTAACCTTTTGTGCCAATTTAATAATTCAAACAACAAAATACCTGATGAATACATATTATATCATACGTGCTTTTCATTATTTAACATATTCTTCCTCTCACTGGTTCAATCACTTAAAAGTTAGACCATAAACTTGGCCAAGGGTCTGCATCTTGTTTTCTCGGAATATTTCAGAGCCATGCCCTTGAGCTCCTCTGAAGCGGCCCCACTTCTACATTCATATATGTGGCTTATCAAAAGTGTTCCCGTAACTAAAACACTCCAACACTAATGTGTGATAAGTCCATTAAAAATTAAATTTAACCTCCAACTGCATTACGGTTCCAAGTTCCACTAACCTTGGGATGGTATGTTATAACTGTCACAGAACCTCAGTCACATACGGATGATGTACTTTTACTTGATCTCGAGACTTGGTGAACTATCAAGCGTCAATGTAAGGTTCCATCATGGGTAACTATTTATATGTGGCCTTAATCTATCCCTCATATACTCAGATCAGTTATGTACAATAAGTTCTTACCTGATTGTAAGAATCCAGTGATCGATCAGATGACAAATTAAAGACACTATTTTGCGCAAAAACAAGCATGGTACTGTACAAGTGATTAAGACTTTGTGTGTTAAATTTGCCTTTTGTCAAGTTTGTGAGGTGTTAACCACTTACCTACATTCTTGGCATGTTGGTTATCTTTATCCAGTTAAAGGAAATATAGTCACTTACTGTTTAGTCATATTCCTTATAGAATAAGCTTTGTTTTTGTATGTATTTCTAGTTGATAGCTTGCTGGTTGATTGGGGAATGTCTTTAGCAGCTAGCTGCTTATCATTTGTAACGTGTTGCTTATTTGTGATTAACTCAGCTAGTAGTATACTTTTGAACATATTCGAAAGAAACTCCATAAAGCGCTACACAGTTTATATTCGAATGACTCAATAAACAACAAACAAGAACCTACAATGCTTAACCTATTAAAAACGCATCTTGTAAAGGGGACAAATGCACTAGTTTGGTTTGGGCGGCCAAAGGAGCCCCATATCCTTTGGTGCTGATAATGATAGCAGAGAAAAGGATAGGAAAAAAATTAATTGCACATTTAGAAAGTATTTTTAATATTTTTCAATCGAAATTGGTTGATTAAATGGCACAAAGTTATTTGTTGCATCACTAGTAACAATTTAGTTTCCTTTTCTATCAAGCTCTCTTTTCTTATTACTAGAAAGAGAGAAACTATGTATAACATTACTCTTTTTGAGTTTTTTCACATGCTTTTTTACCACAACTAATGGCCTGGCCTACATGTTATTGGTTTACTAGACGTCAAAGGTTCAAACCTCGCTAGGTGTGTACATTTGAGGGTGGTCAGGGAAGGGTCGGAAACGGTCAATGGATTAACCCGATGAGACCGCATACATGTAAGTCTAAGAAGTTTGCCACCTAGGTAAGGTGAACATGGAATATCTTATCTTTTTACCTGATTATTACCATTTCATTTGATTTGGAAGATAGCATACATCCTTCCAAACTTTATCAAAAACATACTAATCAAATACAAACTTACCAAAAACAAACTATTTGCATTAAATTTAGGAGAGTAGCATACATCCATAAAAACGTTTTCAAATGTTTGACAAACTAACAGTGAGCATACTATTATGATGGAGTGGGCATGTTGGGTGATTCTTATAATCTTATGATTGTTTGGGGTGATTCTGTGATGATACAGGTTGGATTGTTTGGACACATTACAAAAGATATCATTTGATATCTTATAGGATATACTTGGATCTAACTAGTAAAAAACAGGAAATACATCAACTATGTGCTATGTTCTTTCTCACTTGCTTCGCCTTTTCGCGTTTGCAAGCATGTCAGGTGCAAACAACTCTGAACTAAAGTGGCCACGCCAACCTCCTTTCCAACCTCCTGAAAGGGAGGGCTTTACCCGGTTTGAGCTTGTGTGGCGGTAGGTTCAAACCCCGTAGATTAGTTGGCCAAAAGGTCAAAAACCATGGTTACCAAAAAAAAAAACTGAACCAGCATAATATGTTCACTAATGGTCTCAATGAGATCCACAAATCGACAATGAAACAAGAAACTGAAAAAAGTACAAGACGCTTCAAGACTAAGATCAGCATCACACTAATAAGGAGAGAAAAACATATACTCCTTGATTATAATCAAACTGCAAAATCTATAAATTGAAATGATCCATATTCAGTATTAGAAATACAAAATAAGCGCCGAGAAACGTCTAGACTCAAGAAGAGTACCAGGATATATAGGGCATCACTCATCCATGAGTGTTAAAAGCTTCCCATAGTAAGTTCTGAGGAGCTGGGTTTGTAAGATCACGTGCCTGCAGAGCCGCGGTTCTGAGTGTTTTAAGTGTTGTCACATTGGCATCATAGAATGATAGGCTTGTGTAAGGCAAATTGTGTTTCTTGCAAAGTTCTTTAACAATAGGAGAAATAGACCTCAAATGGCATCGAGGTAACCTTGGAAACAAATGGTGCTCGAGTTGGAACTGCAAACCACCAAAGAACCAGTCCATGTAAGATGAGCAAGAAATATCAATGGTCCCATTGGTCTGCTTCTCAAACCAATCATTCCCAGTCGGTGGACCTATGTACACGTTAGCTGCAAAGTGGTTCAATGTAAATTGAACGTGTTGAATCCCGGTGACACAGAAGCTAACCAATACAAACGCGACTCGCTCTGGCCAGTTGGGTAGGCATGACACAAGGAGCGGAAACCAAGTCCAAAAAACGAGAGTCCCAAGAATGTTTAACCCTCGGTCAGGAATTCTCCTCTTTGAGATGAGCAACAGCAATGTTTGTAGATAAAGGTTGACCCTCGCAACACACATGATTGGGTAATATGAGTAATGTTGGTAGCTCACGAAGAACCGAGCCAGCGGGTCAAATGTCAATTGTCTCCCATAGAAAACAGATGTCAACGAGTTAAACAATTTATTAGAGACTGCTAACATTGGCAAGTGCTGAAGATCAGGATCATAATCGAGACTGTTACATGCAATGTGATGAGCATTATGTGTCCATTTCCACCATGCGATACTTATTCCTGTTATACAGTTCCCAATAAAGATACCTGCAAATTTGTTCCACCCACGAGTCGCCATCATTTGATAATGTCCAGCATCATGACCTAGATACGCGATTTGCATCCAGGCTAATCCCAACACTGCACCCGCCATCATATGAACCCAGAAACTAGTAGAATATAATACCCCATATACACACGCAGAAAGAAGCAAAGATACAAAACAAAGTGAGTAAATCACGCCATGCCCTTTCTTTTCAAACATCCCAGCTTTTGCAAACTCAGAAGCAAGCTTTCTATAATCCTTTGAGACTTCTGAAACATGGTAGTCTTTCAAGTGATACCCAGTGAAGAGTTTATTGAGGTGTTGCCACGCTGAGCCCGGGTGAAAAGCGATAAAGGCATCTGTTACATCCTGACCAGCAAGGTTCATGAGAGGAATGTCCCCACCAGGGTGTATTTTGGCCCATTCTGTAACATTGTACACTTTGCCCTGAATCGAGATCCATAGGTCGTTAGCCTTATTGTGCTTCTGTAACTCCTCAGATGTTATGTACTTCTTTCCATCAGTTGTTGAATTCATAACTGCAAATATGTAGGACTTACGAGGTTAATTTTCATACATTTACAGTTAGATTTAAGCAACTCTTGTCTAGTAAAGGACTGGTCCTCAGCATTGATAAGTTTAGTAATAAACAAACAATAATAGTAAAACACAATTAGTTACTGATATGAAACAGATGTTTCCAATTTCTATATTTGTATCATTTAATGTCAATCCCGCACCATCTATGGCAGGAAATAATTTGAGTTCACGTATTAATAAAAGTTGCCAAACATAGAAATATCATACAAAGGGAACCCCTTGTATGCCTAACATAATATTACTGTATTCCCGATAAGGTTTGAGTTTCTCCCATGATTTGTGTGCTGTATCTAGGATGCTTTTATCCTAAGTTGGTTTGAGATGTTGGTATTAAGCATGACATACGAGTTAGGTTGAACATAAAATTTTCTTAAGACTTATAATTCAAAGTGAAGTTGCATACTAAACATAAAAAAGACCAAACAATTAATAACCAAAAGAAAACCGCATATTCGCCACACCACACATGAATATCTTCCGGTAATAACGGAAAAAAAAAATGCAACATACATGAATTTAATAGATTATTTATCAATATATGCAAAATAAGTTCAAATTCAAGCATCAAGGGTCCTTTTTGACTTAATTAAAGGCAATACAGAATTATCAATAATTGCACCAGCAAATAGACAGAGATATTATATTTGGAAAAGAGACGCATCTTGACAAGCAATAGTAGTGGACTAGTGGCATGTGAATATTTAATGATGGGATTAAATGACTAATATCTTAGCAGGCCCGGTGGTTCTATATCAGACTTTAAAAAATAATAAGTAATTAGAAGGCGATATATGAAAAGGACGCTTGCGAAATCAAACAAAGTTTTCTATGGCCACATGCATGACCATTTGCCAAAACGAGTTAATTTACTTTAACAGATCATAATTATCCGAAAGTAGAAACATGAAAAAGAACTATAAAACAGGGTCTAAAACTAAAAGCAAAAAATTGCAGGGGATCTGCAATGCAACTTTTGAAAAAACACTTAGGGTCCGCTTGGTTTAAAGTGGGGAAAGGAAAAGGGAAAGGGAAAGGGAAAGGAATGCAAAGGAATGAGTGAGGTGAGTAATCAATACCTTACCCCCCAATTTACTCTATAATGGTTCATTACCCACTACGGGGTAATCAAACCTTACCCTCCCCAACCAAGTATCAATTTATTTGTGATGTGGGCCCTTTTGAATACTTTACCCATTCCCCACCCCCCCTTAACCCCTAACCAAGCACGCCCTTAGTTTTTTTTAGCAAGGGAACGGCAGAATTGACATTGGTTATGTTACATCTATACAATAAAGAACAACAATTTAATAGTTGCTCCTAGATATTAATTATGTAGGTACTAAATATATATGCCAGTAATCAAACAATAGGTTTGTAGTACACTATTGTCTCTTCATCATGTATTTAATACGTCAACAAACGCCTTAAACTTGATACAAACACACATGGTAGGGTAATACCTAAACCACTTACAGTGGTTATTACTAATATGATATTAGGTTAGATTCAGGACCATCTGGTCTCTATTCACCTTTGACTCATCTCCTACCCAATCATTAAAATCAAAATTATAAGCCACACATTTGAGCATCAATAATTGTGAAAATGGATATTCCTAGTTTCCTATGAATCATAAACTTGACATTTACTCAAAGTCTCAAAGTAAATACAATTTCAACAAATTTCCGCTTAAACTTATTCTGACTATTTGAAAGTGCAACATGATAGTTTCAAACTGAGAGTAATATTTTATTCATTTAGGGATATACTAACAATGAAAAGATGTGTCACAAGTTTAGCTATAGTATCTAATTCACTAATAGTAAATTTTCAATCTAAGTGAAATATTTTATACGGAGTACTATAATTTCCTCTTTGCGGAAAACAAATATCAAACTTTTCATGGAAAATCATATCATATGTGGACATAATCTGATATTTATATTTCATAATCACATAATTCAGATCTGATTCCCGATCAAGAAAAAAACAATAGTCAATCTCGACGGCGCTGGATGTAAGATGTAAACAGTCGTACCCCTAACCTCAGTTCCACACAAAACTAGCACAAAATTCAATCTAAAACAATCAAAACATCAAAATAAACCTAATAATCATCACAGAAACATAAACATAAAACCAAAAATGTCCACGTCATATGAAACAACTTAAACAATCAAAATCATCTAAAAATGCAATCTAATATCATCAAAACGACTCATAAATTAAATAAACAAATAAAATAACGAAAATGTGAATCGGAAACAATTATGACCAACCTTCAACAGCAACAACAGAAGGCGAATTCACCGTTGAATCTTCACACATGATTAATATTATTATCTCCTTCAACAATCAACACTGATTTATTTTTATTTATAATTTTTATAAAAGTAAAATATGATACATTTAAAGCATCCAAATCAAAAATTTAAGCCACACATTTGAACATCAATTATTGCGTAAATGACCTATACTTAAAGCAATAAACACCCTGAAGACTGATTTTTTTATCAAGTATGAATAATATAAACCAGAAATCGGCATGGATCATAAACTGGATTATCGACTTGAAAAGTGATAGTAATATAATATTCAATAATGGAAATATAAATGAAAAGATGCCATCCAGTTTTAGCTAACATATGAATTTTTTCCCAAACAATAAACTAATACGGAGTACTATTTATAAAACAGTTTGTCTTTATCATATGTATGGAGAAAAAAAATACAGATCTCATTCCTGATAAACAACATACCTAATCCCGCCGCAGCGAGACGTAAGATACAGACAGTCACACCCCTACCCGAGGACACAGAAACTCAGATCCACACAAACTTAAAAACACAACAACAACAACAACAACAACAACAACAACAACAACAACAATATTTAACCTTGGGAGGTAAAATGTAGACAGATTCTACTTACCCAGGTTAAACCTGGCTCGGCATTACACAAAATATAATCTAATAATCATCACAAATATATAAAAGACGTCCACGTCATATGACACGACAAATGTGAATAGAGAAAAATAACAAACAAACCAACCTTCACCAGCAACAACAGAAGGTGTCTTCACCGTTAAATCTTCACACATGATTATTATTATTATTATTATTATCTCCTTCAACAATCAACACACACCGATTTATTTTTATTTTTAATTTTTTTATAAAAATAAACACAATGTGTGAATTGTGGGGAGAGAAACTGATACGAAGAATCTATATCTGGTTTTTTGAACCCTAATAACAGCTAGCTAGCGCGATACAATTTAATTTGTTGTTTGGAATATTTATTTAATCGACGGTTGAGATTGAATTGGGGGTGGAAAATATCTAAAGGATAGGATGATGGAGCGATGCGCGTGAAGGGGTATATTCGTACTTGTGAGTTGTAACGGTGTGTCATGCAATTTGTTATGCCACGAATTGTGCTACTCGCCTTTTTAGTTTTTATATTGACACTTGCTTGGACCACCGAGTATATATTAGGCCGGATGGGCAAGGTGATGTGCGTCCTTCTACACTTACTACATCACACTTATTGTGAACAAGGTCGTTTCTGTTTTTATTAAAATACTCATCTTATAAAAATATACCTCATTAAATACCCCACAAACACTCACAAATCAAATAAATAATTATTAAACTCTAAGGTGAGTCGTTCACCTTAATTTGCTTGGGTTGTGTACTAGCTCGTGAGTGTGCTTGTATTAGACAAGGACTCAGGAGTGAGTTGGAGGCAAGGTGAGTCACTCACTCTCTTGCCATCCAGTCTTACGTACTTGTGCTTCTTGTTTTGGATTTTATTTTTCGTATGTGTACTCCTAGAAATTTTGTTAAGCATACCTCAAATATAAGGGTGGAAACGAGTCGATCCGTTCGTGAAAAATTTGATATTGAATCGGTAAAAAAGCAGAGCAGCAAATGATTTCGAGCGAGTTGAAGTTAAGTTTAAGCTCGTTTAATAATCGAGCCGAGTCGACTTTATATATAAAGCAGTTAATTTATGGCTAAAGAGCCTTAATATATATTTGTATATATATTTTCTATACATATAACAATGTATAAACAAGCTTAAAAAAATAAACAAGCTCGAGCCTAGTGTGATTAACGAGCTTTCGATCTTGATTTCATTCAACACGTTATATAAGTTAGTCGAGCCCGAGCCGAGCTCGAGCTTTTGACAATTTTCACGAGTCGAGCTCGAGCTCAAACTGTGAGGTTCGAAACGAGCTTGAGCTTTATATATATAAACGATTCGAGCTCGAGCTCTGGCAGGCTCGGGCTCGGCTCAGCTCGTTTCCAACCTTACTCAAAAGTTAGACCATGCGTAATTGAGCATGCACCACATGTGGTGGCCACCCTCCCCGCGCATCATCCACCGCACGTCAAGGTAAGAAGTTGTTGTTGGTTTGGCGATTCAAATTATCTAACGAAATGCACCTTTTTTTGTGTGTGTAGAGGAGGCATAATGTGGATATGTTTGTATTAAGTGTGGTATTTTTATATGTTTCGTTAGGTGATTATCACTACGGATGTTAGATAGTGGGTTATTTGATGTGTTGAAAAGCTTATGTGACATTAAGATGAATGTGGTAAGAATTAACCGTTACACCTAAGGGCAGAACTACTTGAAGACTTGAAAAGCTGATATGTACAAAAAATATAGGTTAGCTTTTGGCTTTCATTATATAAAGATTGAATCGATGACCCTCTCAAAATATTTGATGTAGCTCTGCCACTTTTACACCTAGCCTTATATTTAAGAGTTTAAGGGTTAACAATAAGTCTAGGGTTCTTGTTTAACCATTCTTTAATTAATAATGTTTCTAAATTAAACTTATCATTTTTTTTAAAGGATTATGTATTAGAAGGCCGTTCAACTATTAAACTTTTTACTTTTAGGCCACCCATTTATAGGCTGCTAATTTATAGGTTTGCTTTTCTTTATATCAATTTCGGATAATTTTATCTCGAAAATCTTTAAAACAATAAGAATAAAGCTAAATATAACATATTAAAATATCACAAACAAGTATTAAAATGTAAAATACCAGTTTTAGCCATTATTTAAATACAACTTTAGTTAGTTGAAAGTGATTTAATATAACTAATGTTTTACGTTTACATTGTTAATTTTATTGTGTTGACATGTTAAAATTAGCTTTATTCTAGTAATTGTATGAATATTCGGTAAGAATTTGAATGAGATTGGTATCAAGAAAAACAAACACATACTTGGGTGGCCTATAAGTTAGTTTTAGAAAATAAGTGGCCTAAAAGTAAAATGTTTAATAGTTAGGCGGCCTTTGAATACATAATCCTTTTTTTAATACATGATTTCAACACATATACGTAGTTAAGATAGATGAATTTTGATAAGGTGTATTAATATCAAGTAATTTCGTATTTAAAAATAAATAAATAAACACAACAAGCTTAAACAAAACATATAAAATTGTTATTTAGCAAACCTCGAATCAAGACATATATATCATATAAAACATTTGGTGGTTGAGAACTTAAAATGGTTTAAGATCGTCACATGTAACTATGTAAGCAATATCGGTGGACCTGGATGCCACCCTAACATTTCCATGTCTTTTTCAAATTCACTTAACAATACAAAAAATTAAACGATAGTATTAAATTGTAAGTAGACGTGATTAATAAACGTTATAACTTATAACTATAGTTAAGGGTTAGGAAAGTGGTTTTAATACCTCTTAATTTTTTATTATTTTTTAATTTATTATAAAACTACAAAACGTTAAATACGAAACTGAAAATATAAAGTTTGATAAAAAAAAAAAGATGAAAAGAAACTGATAAAAAAACTTAAAATACGAAACATAAACTAATAAAAAAATTATCCTATACATAGATGAAGTAAAATGGGAGTTAATTAAGAGCATAAACAATAGTAACGCTATAACGGCGTTAAGTGGCCAAATAACGGCGTTAGTGGCGTTAAGCCATTGGACCTCTGGCGTTATTGCAATGTTAGTCCCTGCCAGTTAGTGCCATAACGGGGTTTTTTTTTTTTTTTTTTTTTATGCCCCTAAATGAGGGGTTGTTTTTGTAAATTGTTAGGAATGTTATTGATGTTATTAGGATGTTATCGTTGTGGGTGTTTTTTGGGGAACCTCTTTATCTTTGAATTTGAACAAGTGCCATATCAGAGATTCGTAAACAAACAAGATACATGAATCTGGTATACTGTTAACTACAAAATGTTACTCGTAACAATATGTGGACACACATTGACGTTACGTGCAAAATTGCTACTTGTCGCCGTGTACACATATTACCGGCAGATAAATGATTCGAGATTCTATTCTTATTTGTTAAGCTATGTCTTTTTAGCGTAAATTTAAGACAAAGCTGAACAGGTGAATGATTCAAATCCACATATTTTTAGCTTTTTTTCTTGTGACGTTTATCGACTTTTACTGAATCAATTCAATCCACATACTTTTGGTTTTCCTTTTTATCAGAAGAAGGGGACATTAATCGCAAGTGGTAAATCCGTAAATAGTTTGTGGAACCAATTAAATGTGGCCCCTCTAGTAGTTTTCTAGCCAGCTGAATAGTATTTGGTTCTTTCCCACTAGGCAAGTGTTGCAACATTGCCTAAACATTACATTTCGTAGAAAATGAAAATTGTCAATTACATTATTATTTGAGTAAATTACACCGTTCGTCCTTATGGTTTGCTTCAAATCACTACCATAGTCATTGTTTTTTTTTTTTTTTTTTTTCTTTCCCATGGTTTACATATTACTTATTTGTCAGTCCCTTATCTCAAACGTCCGTTAATTTTTCCGTTAAATCCTCCCATGTGATATGCACATGAGGGTAGGATAGTCATTTTCCTTCCTTTATCTTCACCTACCCATCAAACTAACATAGACTCTTCTTCTCTCTTTTTCCTCTCAATTTCCAGCAACATTTTAGCCACCTCCGACCACCGTCGTTGACCGTTAGACTATTACACTCCAACAATGCATTACCCAGCACACTCTATCTAGAATTATCTTTCTCTTTAATAACCACCATACCAGCACCCATCAACCACCTTGGGCCCATCGCATCTGTGTGCTCTCGCCACCATCATTAGATCTGCTCCCAACTCTTTATCCCCGGCCACACCACCAGCACATATGTCACCATTCCTATGTCAACAAAAACAACAAAAGTTCAAACCAAACCTACACCACCTATGTCACCATTCACCACCACTCCCAACTCGTTACCCTCGACCACCACCACCAGCATGGCCTCATCCACACCACCCACTTTAACCTCCAAGATCTTCGAGCAAAAGATTTATCATTGCCGATGTCCATCTTTTTTCTTTTATTATTATTTTTTTTAATACCAAACACCAGAAACCCACATCACCATCATTTATCAATTACTAAACCACCATTTACTTGGAACCCACACCAACATCATTCCTCCGTCACCCATAAACCCTACAAATCGAAGCACAGACTCCAAAAAGGATAACCCACCCTATCGAAGCTCCGATCAAACCCTAACTAACATCTCATCAAATCCTTCATATCTAACCTACGATATAATCCTTACCACCACCATAACCACACACGTAATCATGGCCGGATCTGTACACGACACCTCCGATGGCCCGCCGGAGTCATGGGTGGTTTCCGGTGTGTAGTGGTGGTGATGTAAAAGTTGGGAACAAAGGTTTAATCTTCACTAGATGGGCACCACAATTGAGAGATTAATGGTTGATGAAACTGTGAAAGAAAATACTTGCAAAAAGATGTAGTATTTGTTTTTTGGTGATGAATGTCACTGACAAAAAATAGAGTATGAAATAAAAAAGAAATGGTAGGTAGTGTTAGAAAGAGGAATATATGTTATGTTTTGGATTAGATTTTAAAAAGATACTGTAATAGAGATAGATGGTGGGAGGAAAGAGTTAAACATGGAATGACAAAACTACCCTCACATGTCTTGCACATGATGAAATTTAACGTCATTATTTAACGGCAGTTAGCGATAAAGACTGACAGCGTGCAATATGTAAACCATAGGGAGCAAAAAAGCAAAAAAAAAAAAAAGAACAGGGACTACGGTAGTGATTTGGAGCAAACCATAGGAACGAACGGTGTAATTTACTCTTATTATTTTTATCTGTGTGAATTTTAATTGTTTGGTTCGCACCCAATTAACTGTTTTCAACTTATATATGTGTAACTCTTATTCAATTACCGTGCACCTTTTTTTTTTTTTTTTTTTTTTTTTTCAGGATACCTTGTACTTTTTAGATTTTATTTTAGGGTGCGTTTGTTACATTTGAACATCAACAAATAGAAATATATAAAACACAACTTCTGGCAAGAAACTAAAAGAAAATTACAAAGGAGTTTATAACCAATCTTGCCAACTCAACATTTTTGCACTTCTAAATTTTAAACAAAAAAAAGAATACAATTGTATATAATAAAAAATGTCACTTTTTCTCATTGACTGACAGTTAAAAATGACACTATTTTGAAACTTTCAAGTATACCACGACGTAGTCGCAACTATCACGTACATCCGCTTCTTTTTAACAAAGGCTCCTGCCAAACCACGATCCACGCTAACCATTCTGCAATGAAATTCCGATTAGAATAAGAAATATCACACGAGACTCGAACTAACCTCTATACATCAAATGCAAACTCACATGTAGAGAAAACATGGTCTTTAGTCTCGGCCATTTTTAAACAAATTGGACATAAAATTGAATCGATGTCAAAACCACGTCTAGATAAATTGAAACGGTGAGGAAGGCGGTTTAACGATAGCCTCCATTGTGGAGGCTATCGTTAGACCGCCTTCCTCACAATTTTAATTTATCTAGACGTGGTTTTGACATCGATTCAATTTTATGTAGACGTGGTTAATGGGGATTGGTTTAAAACGAGTATAATACATTTAGACTAATGAATTCATGACACCTTAGTGATGGGTCGGTTTTATTTATTATTCTTTGGAAACAACTAAACAAGCTACAAGACAAAGAGTGTGTCTCTTTCTCTCACGAAGAATTTAGGTGCTGTTTGTTTGGGGGCTATGGCACTGTTGGTGTAGAATGAATACTAGAAAACATTGTTTGGTATTTTCTATTAATTACAATCTATCAATCTAAACCCAAATATTTTCATTCCATGATAAATCGGTGACTTTTGAGTCAAAGTCCTGACAAATCTGACATAGCATCTTATCTTTCTAAACTTGCACCACACATACAAGTGTGACATACCATATTCTCCATCTTTTATTATTATTTAATTATTCATATGAATTAAAAAAATATAAACAATTTTGTACGGTATATATTTTTTCTAAAATAAAACAATATTTCAAATTATTTTTAGTTATTCTCTTTTCTATTTTTCTGTCAAACATTTCCCAAATCTGAATCCAATTTCAATCCCACTTGCAAACCAAACAGGCCCTAACAAATTTTTCTTCACTTACTAATAACATCAGTTGAGTTATTTTGAAAATGATGTTTCAATTTTAGCCTACACTTCAATCTAACTTTGTTTTAACTAAAATATTAATTTAATTCAAATATTATTATTTAAAATAAAAGTTAATTTTGTATAATTATATATTTTCTCTCGTACTTATCTTTTAAACCAATCAATTCTTATGCGGTTTGCACACCATCAAATGACTCTTTTTATTACTGTAGTAGAAAACGACATAGCCTTGGAAAATGTAACCTAAAAAGTACTAGTATACAGGCAAA
Organism: Chrysanthemum makinoi; assembly: GCA_910596185.1. Taxonomy (NCBI): domain Eukaryota; kingdom Viridiplantae; phylum Streptophyta; class Magnoliopsida; order Asterales; family Asteraceae; genus Chrysanthemum; species Chrysanthemum makinoi. The sequence continues at coordinate 53,929,629 of OU343223.1, read as the reverse complement.
AGCATAAATAATACTGTATTATTATTATTATAATAAAACTCCCTCTTCTCTAATAAAACTTTTTTCTTCTTTCACTCTAAATCTATCACCAAGATTTGGCCACTACCATAACTTCCAGCTAAACTCATACCACATGAACCACCACACCTGCTAACACGGCCGAGCCAAACCACTCAGAACCACCACCGCAGTCACCTCGACCCAGGTCACCACCACCGCAGACCTAAACCACTTTTTCATGAACCACTTTTCTCTCTCAATACACATACATACACGCACATTTTCTATCTTCCACCAATATCTAAACCCCATTTTTGTTATCTCAGACACCCTCCTTTTCATATGACAGGAGGTGCAGCGTGATAAGCCATGGTATCTCAATAGGTGGTGACAGGGAAGGTCGCGTAGTAGTGGTAATGAGGTGTATTGTACTTGGGTTGGTTGGAAATGGTTGTGTGTATTAGACTTGAGTTGGTTGGGGATTGTGTAGTTTGGCCGAAACTTTTGTTACTATTTTATTGTAATTTTGTTTGTTTTGTGAATGAGGAAAACAAAAAGTGTAGTTATGACTGAGCAGTGTCAGCATTTTGACTGTGTAGCTGTCAGTGGTGTGTGTATACAAACTTGATGGTGTTTAAACACGTTAACCCATTCTTATTTCAATACCTATTAACATCCCAAAAGGGGACATCTGCATCATTTACGGAGATAACACAACTGATGTTAACATAACCAAGTTAGATAGAAGTCAAGGCTAAACTTGAAACATCATGCGGCTTGCGTGATGTTAACATCCCATATCATTTTATTTTTATTTTGTATGACATCATTCTTTATTTACAGTATATTCTATCATGATTTTAAGTTTTTAACGTTCATAGAACAAAGTTGACATTTCATACCGATATTCAATTATTCATCTTAAGGTGCATATCAGTGAATTGAACCACTATCGACGACCTGTCACTTATAGACGGAACTTGGATGAATTTACTGGGAAGGCCAAGTGCTATATCAGTTAATTTGGGAGAGCCAAAATTATATTTTTTTTTAAAGAAAATATAAGTAAAACCTCGAAGTTTTGAGAGAGCCGTGGCCCTCCCCGGTCTCCACTAAGGTCCATCTTTGTCACTGAAAAATGATGCTTTAGGATATTGAGATATTACCCCAATAACTCTGGTTATTAGTAAGTGAAGAAAACTTTGTTTAAAGTTTTGTGTTGTATTTTTGATTTAACACCTAATAAAGTTACTAGAAACATTGGTGTGGCAAAGATCAAATGGGCCGGTTAGAGTTATGATGTTACATCTGGCGTGATTTGGCGTCCCACACACGTCCTTGCTTGACGTCCTCAAATGTGAAGAATCGGCAATCACACACATCTCAGCAAGTGTGGTATTTTTGCTTTTTTTTTTGGAAATTGCAAAAAACAATTTGACATCGTAATAAAAGAAAAGTGATGTGAACCATTTGGGGTACTCCTACTATTAGGTGCAAACAATTTTTATTTAGTTACCTGAATTTTTAATAAATTAGAGAAGAATTTTACTTGATTTGAGTTTGTATAAAGGTGAGCTCAAACGTCGGTCAAAATATCAGTAAAAAAAGGCAGGCTAATATTTAAGATGCGTTTGGTATCCGGGTGTCACAATCAAAAAATAGATTCAATCTAATAATGAATTGTTTGGTAGGTTCTTGAAAGAAAAAGAAATGGAATTATATTTAAAAAGTCATTCCGTATTAAAATGGTGACTTTTCATTCATTCCCTCTGACACAAATATCTCAGCCGCATATTGCATCTCATTTATTGATATTATTTGTCTTTTTGTTACAAGTTTCTTAAGTCAAACATCTAAATATTTTAAAATAAATATATAAATTAAATAATTATTAATTTTCTTTCTCCTCTTTATCTTTCAAACATTTCCTAAATCTAGATCCAATTCCAATCCCACTTACAAACCAAACACATCTAACTAAGGACAAGCTGGACCTTAATTTCGTTGGGCCAAAAACAGTAATAATGGGCCTTACACACATACCAATAAGGCCCCAAGCAACAATCACCATCATTCTCCACCGGCGGCGATATAGAACATGGCGGCATCATTGCGATGGATACTGCAGTTACACAAAGATGTACCAAAAGCAGCAAAGTTTTATAAAGAAGGACTTGATTTCAGTATAAATGTTTGTACTCTCCGTTGGGCTGAACTTCAATCCGGTCATCTCAAGCTCGCCCTCATGCATTCTTCCAGGTTTTCTCACACACCTTCACCTTTACCTGTGTGTCTGTGTCTTTTATTATACTTTCTGAAATACATACATTATTATTAAGATTATCCTTAGGATGCCTAATGTTCTCAAGTATCTTAAGGAAGGAAAGTAAAGAAAATGAAGTGAAAGAAAAAAAGTTGTGTTCTCGAGTATCACTTAAAAGACGAAAAGAAACGGAAAAGGTCCGAAAAATATTCGGAAGTAAAATGTTTCCTCCCAAAGTTGGGCTGAAAGTCTTTACTTGCTCAAAAAACTTGAGAACTAATGTTAGACATTAGAAAGTTTCCTATACGTCTTAATTGACACGTATATAGAATCATAGACGGAACTTGAACATTTTTTTTGGGGGGGCTGAATTTATTTTGGGAGGGCCAAATCGGAGATTTGTTTGTAACCTCAACTAAATTACCTCTAAAACCTATAATATTTACACTAGGTGCCGCAAATTTTGGGGGGGCCGGGGCCCTCCCCGGTCTCCATTAAGGTCCGTCCTTGTATAGAATGATATACTACTGTATTACATTAACTCTAGTTAGGTTTAGATAGCTTGTTCCATTAGTGTATGTGTACCAGAATAGGGATTTAACATGCTAAATGCGTGCTAGTGACAACATTAAGAATTGATAAGTTGATTGTAGTAGTAAACTAGTAATTAGTGTCAAGTTCATGACCTCGAGTTAACAAGAATGATCGTAGAGATGAAAACAGGACTTGGTGCTGGTTATTGTCTCATAAGTGTATCAAATATATGTTTGCTATGTTTCTCGCTTAATCTTACTAAATCAGCCACTTTACTTCAATTTGGTGTGGATGGTACCCATAATAGAGCTGGTGGTTTTGACCTATCTTATGAAGTAGTCTATTTGGGAGTGGGCTAAAATGATTAGATGCGATCTAAATTTGATTCCTAATGTTCCAAATTGTTTAATCTGTTTATTTGAATCGAGATTTTATTGTAGATATTGTTTCTGTTACATATGCTTTGTATATTATTTTTTCAAATAGAACAAGTTTCTTAATAATTAACAAAACCAAAAAATGAACAATCTCTACACAAGTCTGTTTTGATCCATCACGGACCCACCTTCTTTGCACTTCCAGATGTGCATAAGGTTTGTACCGTTAAACTTTTATTCACTAGCGTGTAGAGATGAGGGTTTATGAGCTTGAGAACTCAACCAACTACATCAGCAACTCTTATGGAAGCATGAATTATCTTTACTTATTCCTCGTTTAAAATTATACGGTGAAGGGTTATGAAAAGTATAACAACGCCACAAATTATTAAAACTCAAAGTATGCAGGCTTACTTTGCTTGAAAATTTTGTGCTTCCAAGGTTGATACGCCGTCTTCTACCCTGCCCTTCCCTCTTTTTTCAGAATGTATATGTTTGCTACCCTGTGAGTTGATAGTTGTTTTTAGTGAGTTTACGATTAGGATAAGGAAATTTTGAAATGGTGTATCCAGATACTTGCAGTTTGGGTGTGTCACTCTTCTTTCTTTTAATCTCTTAGTCATTTTGGGTTGGTTTTTTTTATTATAAGGGTGAAAGCTAAAGATACGTAACATATTTTTTCAAATTTACAGAGCTACGCAACTTATTTCAAAAAATGTCATGGTCGCTTAATACTTTCAAATTATGATCAATCTCGCTAACTTTACAAATGAATTGACTAAAATACCCTTGTGTTCTTTCCCATTTGAATTTCTTTTTGAATTTACATTTATCTTTTACAGGAAATTCATAAATTCATGATGTTCAACTTGTTTACCCAGATTTTAAATTCTTCAAAACCTATTAAAATATTGTATTCAAAATAACTAAAACAACAAAATTCAACAACCCTTTCAAATCCAGATTTTAAACAGGTATTTATCAAATTTCAACAACAAATTTAAACTTGATTTTAGATGCCACTGTGTAAACTCAGCTAATTAAATGTGTGCCTTCTAGTTTTCGTGTTTGACAATGACTTGAGTTTCTAGTTTTCGTGTTTGACAACGACTTGAGTTTCATATCATCTTTTCACTGTTAGCTTCTAGGTTTACTAACTGTGGATTTTCATATCCAGTTTTATCAAATAGCTATAGCGCAGAATATAAATATTACCGGGTTGCAAATATGATTAAGTGTATTAAGTGTATGATTTCTGATTTTATGTTTACCATTTACAGTGACATTGCAGTTCAGAAGGGATACTCGTCAATGTTATCGTTCACCGTGACCGACATTAACAGTTCCGTGACTAAACTTATGGCTTTAGGTGCAGAGATGGATGGCCCTATTAAATACGAGGTCCATGGAAAGGTAATTATAATGCCCTTATACCTGAATTCAATTGACTGCATACCATTCGAAAGCTATTTCATAATTTTGTTGTGTCGTGTAGAACATCGATATATTTTTATAACAGGTTAAAGTGAGTGAGAATGAGCCCATTTTTAACATTCAACCTCTTCTGTTTGTTATTTATAAACCAACGAACGCCTCTAATTCTATTGCATTGTTGACAGGTTGCTGCAATGCGATGTATTGATGGTCACATGTTGGGTCTTTACGAGCCTGTTTGAAAATCCACAACCTGCACATCCCCACTTGCATTCCAAAAGGAATCACTTTTGTTTGGCTTATAGTTCAGCTTGAAAAGCAAGGAGGTTGCAAGTTTACCCGTAAAAAATAAAACATACATCCACAGAGAGTAGATCCATAAGCTATTGATCAGGTAAACATCAGTAATAGAAAAGCATGGAGGTTGTAGGTTCTCCTTTCTGTTTTAAAATGTTCTCCTTCAATGGGTTATAATTTTTTAGGTTAGTACCAACCGGTTTCTGCGGCAGTGTACTGCGTTTACTGCAAGTCTGCACGTCTGCACTTGATACACAGTATTTTGCGCTATCTGCTGTGGGAACTAGGAAGTCAAAGGTTAAGTTCTGTGTACCACCTGACCATTCATCTTTATTCATTAGGTTCTTGATTAGTGATTTATAAACATTTTTTCTTATATTGTTAGTTATTAATTTTCCTAAATTCAAAATGTAATAAAAGTCTTGGAACATGATCAAATATGTGTAACGACTAATTTATGAGCTCCAAGAGATTGGTCTGTCATTTTGTTTGTAAACAGTCGTTTGTTTTTTACAACCAAAATTTGGATTATGGAAGTTCTAGATACCATTAAGTTGCTGTTTATATAGTTCAAGTCTGCTGTAGACGAAAATTAGTTTGTGAATCGACTTTACGGTCCGTTTTAACTTGATAAAAGAAACAATACATGATCATATATGAAATTCAATGAATTAACTGTTATTACTGGTTGAGCTTCTTATTCACATGTTCTCAACCGCAAAACACTTTCCACCCCCAAAAAAAAATTCAACCACCCTTTTTAAGTTTTTTTTTCCCAAACAATATAATCACTAGGGCTGAGTATCGCAGACCCTAAAACTGTCCGGACCGACCGAACCAAAAGACCAGCGGTCCGGTCTCGGACCCAACTCTTTTGTTATTTCGGTCTCGATCTGGTCTTGTGGTTTTGATATAATCGGTCCGGTCTGATTTTTGCTGGTCCGGTCCGGTCTTAGACCAATGCTCAGCCCTAATAATCACCCACACCCTTCCAAACGCACATCTTCATCATCAATCCTTTTATTATCTCTCTTTTTTTTTTTTAAGTAAAATGCATAAAACAATGACAATAAATTCACCATTATCATTCCTCGATCGATTATAAATGCATCTTCAATTAGAAATCAATATATTAAAATAACAATTTGTAAGTAATTCATTACCACAACCAATTTACTTAACTCATCTATTCGAAGGATAAAAACTGAAGGATAAAAACGGCGACAAAGTAAACGATAGTGATGTGGCGGCAGTGAAACAAACGATGGTAGTGCAGGTTGGATGAAAGGGATATTTGCCAACAACGATGGTGGCAAGGATGATTTTTGCAATTTACTTTATTTATACAAATTATATTAGATTAATTTCATATATCACACCAATTTCATGCAAGCAAGCGATGGTAGTGCGGTTGTAGCGTGTGCGCGGTTGAAAGCGATTTGGCAAAGCGAAGGTTTGAGAGGAAAATGTATTAATATCATTTGTTTCCATGGCAAGGGATATTTGCCAACAATATCGGCAAAGAATGATTAGTGGCAATTTCAACAAACCACAAGGATGATTTTTGCAATTTATTTTATTTATACAAATTATATTAGATTAATTTCATATATCACACCAATTTCATGATTAATTTCATATATACTAAAAATGCAAATAGTTAATGCATAATGTACAATATTTTTAATGTATATCAATCTTCTTAATATCATTAAAATAGTACGTAGTATTATGTTCAGGAAAGTGAAATTCTTTTTTGAAGACTTTCTGTCTTAGAATCACTTTTATAATCAGCATCATATCGAATAAATGAATAATTGATTTGGAGGTATCTACTTGTTTGTTTCATTATTTGTATGGTGCTTTAATTTTTTTGTTAAGTAATTTGTGGATCGTTGAAAGTGATTTGATACAAGATCTAAAATATAGAATCAGACAACTTTTATATAGCAGTCAATTTTAGCAATATATAAACAAATTAGTTGTTACATATAAGCAAAACCTTAATAATGGAAAGATTGCTATTCATAACCAGAATCAGGATATGGATTAAATCTTTCTCAATTGAGAAGGATTTTTAAAAGCGATAAATTTTTAACTACGATTTAAGTTTTTCAAGTGTAGAACTCATTTTAATGTGATTTTAATTAAAAAAAAGTGCAAAAAGAAATTATATCAATGTTAAAATTTTTACGATTTTGCGATATAAATAACATTGTGAATCATTTGTACAAATTTAATGAATCATTACCATAACTCGAATTTTACAAAGATTTGTAAATCAAATTTGTGATTTATAGATTCGATTCATTATTAATTGATATATACTTGTGAATCAAATAAAAAAAATATGAATCGATAGCTTAAACGAAGATTTTTCAATATTCTCAAACCAAAGACCTTCTCAATAGAACCAAAGTATTCACAACCATAAAAGCTATGGTTACCAGGAAAAACTATGTATTAATAGTTGTATATTGTAAGTTCAAAAAAAAAATAGTTGTACATTGAATTGCTTGGTCGTGGTTTATTGTAGAGTGGATAGCTATTTTTTATGTTTATTTCACAAAAAAGTGTAGATTGGCGGGATCACTTTGATTTTGGGTGTCTTTTGTTCTTGTGCACCATGAGGAATAACTTGACAACTCTACTTGGCGCAGTGGGGCACCAACGTAGTGGCTAAAGGCTTCGGACCAGGACCCTTGAGAACTTTTATTCTACAAACCAGATTAATGCGAGTTTTAGGTATAGGTAATGTTCTTTGAGTAACTACCTTTATGCACATGCTAACATGTTAAACATAATTGGAGAGCTATGTTTAACGTGTATACAATGAAGAACTTCGTAAAATGTCAAATTTGGCTTTAATTTATTACACGATTAAATACACAAGTTCATATTATGACTTGCTATCCGTAGTTTTAAAGGCTAAAGTTAAAGGAAAAAAAGGCATGCATTATTGGTTGTATATTAAACTGGTTGGAGGTAATTATTTGTAAGGTAAGTTGGCGGTTTATTTTTAGCATTAATTCTCTATAGGGCATATAAAGTTTAAATTTTTTTGCAAAGATTAATTGCTATCTATAGTGTGTACACAAGTTAAACATAACAATTAAGATTTTATTTAGCATTTTCCAAAAAAGTAAAATAGAAAAATTTGACGCTTATTTTACTCATGGAACATATCATTAAACCGAAACAAAAGTACAAAATAAAATAACAACATAACTAATTTTTATCTTTATCTTTACTACATATAACAAATACGGAGTAACTAATGTTTAGTGGTTTTATATTTGGAATTTTAGATAATCATTCAATCACATTTAATCAAATTACGTATCTAACACAACCATTTTCATCATTAACCATTTGTAGAAGAAGATAAAAAAAAAAAATTGTAGAAGAAGATAAATTAGATGAATACTTCAACTAATGGTAATAACATTGTTAAACAAGCTTTTAGTCAGGTTAAGGTTAATATAAGATTATAATATTTTGTTTATTGCGCTTTACCAGTCGATTACTAATTTCTTTTAGGGCAAATTCTCTAAATGATCCAGTTGCCCAACTAATTTACCTCAAATGCCCCACTTTTTTTTCACTTCCCTTAATGTCACATGGGCAACTCTCCCATGGGCAACTCTATCATATATTTTGGCCAACTTTGTACTTACATAGTACAAATGTAAGAGTTGATATGTTGGGCAACTTTGACCTACTATATTGGGCAACGGACATTTTTTGTCTTTTAGTGAAAAAGCAAAATATTTAATTTTTATTTTTTAAATACATATAACTTGGGCAACTTGGTCCCACACACATATACTTTTGGGCAACTCTCTATAAATACCACTTTATAACATACAAATACACCTTTAATAAACCAAATTATACCTCACAAATTTTTTTTTATTATCCTAATACACATTTTTTCTTAAATACAAAACACAAAATACCCAAATCTTCCCACACACAGTTGACTGCTTCTACCACACACACCTTCCCTCTCAAACGCAAACATTCATTCTGCAACTTGAAACAGATCTCCTTCCCTCTCAAACTCAAGAATCCAAAGCCCTAATCCTACTGCCTCATTCTGCTTCCACATCAAATCAATAGTTCTTCTTCTCTACATTTGCAAAACCAAAGCCCTAATCCAACTGCTCTTCTTCGTACAATCAAATCAATCCCACGCATATTCGTACAATCAATCGCTCTTCTTCCACATCTCAAGAATCCAACGACGAAAATGTTTGATGCAAAGCTAACGGTGAGATCTAGATTAGAACATATTGCTACAATTAAAGGTGCATTGAATGTGAATAGAACCAAATTGTTTAGAGACACTGTGTTTAGGCCTTGGTTAGATTTTCCTAAATATTCCCCTGACCACCACTTATACAATTATTTATATCAAAATGCAGTTGAGGTGTCTAAAGTTAGTGATTGTTGTCCACCTCTAACTTTTGTACTAGGTGCTAATGTTTTTGATTTTGGCCGTGAACAACTTAGTCTTCTAGCTGGGTTTCATTTAGGACCCGTAGATAAAAGAGAAAGTGACCACGGCCATGTTGTTAAAGGTTTAACAGATAGTCTTTTTTTTGATCGGTTGTTTCCCGATAAAAAAAGAATTAAGAACAAAAAAGTTAAGGGTGATGACCTTTTGGCGTTGGTGAAGTCGGGGGAAAGGTGGGATTCTTTATCCGATGAAGATCTTTGTGAGGGTTGCTTTGTTGGTGATTGCAACATTTGTATTTATTGGTCAGGAAGGAAGGTTTAATGTTCCTGACCATTTGCTAAAGAATGTTGAGGATTTTGGTGTATGGAATGAGTATCCATGGGGTGAATACATGTGGGCTCATCTGTATAAAAGAACGGTGAATGTTGTTCCTAGGCATCTCGAGGCAGAATCAAAGAAGCCCGTTCCAAAAGATCCAAAAAAAGAACAAACATACACTCTGTATGGATTTACATGGGTGTTGAAGGTTAGATTTTACTTGTGCTTGTATATATTCTGATGGTTAATCTAAATAATGTGTTATATGTTAAATTTGAGAAACATAGATAAGCAGAATAGTCATTCAGGCATTGGCATTGTTCCATAGGCATTGTCATTGTTCCTTAGGCATTGGCTTTGTTCCCTAGGCATTGTTCTGTTGTCATTGTTCCTTAGGCTTTGTAAGGCTTGGTGTAGATTTAAGGATGTTATGGTTGATGGTTTCGCACTAGATAAATACATAGAAACGATTTGTAAACGGTTGGTTCAAACCACTGCCAATGTCGCTTCATCCACTGCTAGTTCAGAAGAAACCACTGATGCAACTACATGTTATGTAATTGTATCCCCTGTTACTACTGAGATACACCCATGATATCCTAACCACTGCCACCATAATCACAACCACTATAATCACAACCACTAAGTCTTAATACGTTGTATTTGTTTTTTCAGATTTGGATTATGGAGACATTCCCTAACAGCTCCTAGTTTTGGACCAAAGACCCAGAGAAGATCCCACGTTGTCTAGCATGGTCAAAAGTAAAAAATTTGAAAAAAAGCATTACACTATTTTATTTGATCCGGTAAGTAAAAACTCAAAATTAGTTAAGTGTTGTATGTTTTTATTGCATTTAGCATATCAGGTTATCTCCTTTGTTATGTAGGCTGTCAGAATATTACAAAAGATTGTACCAACAAATGCCGAGCTGAGTTGTCCGTGGTACATTCGAAGTATGGACTACATCCGTGGACTTGATTCCCAACTTGTTGAAAGAAGACAAGAGTTGGCTGACCAACTGATGGTGGAAGAAAGTTGTTACAGAAGGTCAAACGTCTAGGGTCAATGAAAAAGCTGAAGAAGAAGAGATTTTTCTTTGGGTTTGGTGAAATGTTGAAGGTGAATGAGCCTGAGAAGCTTGAAGATGTTGTAGTCGGTAATGTTGAGGTTCCAGATGGGAACAAATGTGACAAAGCGGAAGCGTCACATAACTTGGATAAATATGACATTCTAGCTGAGCTTGTGTCCATTAAGTCCAGGGTTGGTAGTATCGAAGAACGTGTAGGAGACGTTGGTGTATCACAGGTGTTAAGTGAGATACATAACGTTAAAAAGAGAATTGGGGTAATTGAGGAAGTTTTAGGAATAAAGTCACAAGATGATGTTGGTGAGAATAAGGTAACAAGCTGTTATTTGAAATTTTTTGACTTCATTATGTACAAAATGGTCTCTTTGACCAAAGAACGTTCACTTTTACAGGTGGAGAGTGTTGATGCCAACAAACCTTTGGCTACTTCTGATGCACACACCCCCATCAGGACCAATGTAGGATCCGATGAGAAGCAGAAGCTGTTTTATACGGATTCCGAGGAGTTTACCGGACCTATGACGCAAGTTATGAAAGCTGCTTTATCGGGAAGTCCTGAAGATGCTCATCATTCCAACAATTTTATGCAGGTGGATAACAAATTTGATTGTGCCGCCTTACCGAATTTGAATGATGCATTCTCAAACATTGCTTATGATGGGTTTGATCCAACTCCTGTTGACGTACGTATATATATAGTGTTTTATTTTTCCCTAGTTTTACTTTTTCTATTTCAATATAAAACACACATACCCTTTATTTAATCTTTATCTAGGAATCGATGGATATGAATGGTGCGGAAAAAGAAATTGACCGGGAGAAGGGTAAGGAAATGGTTGTGTGGCGGCCACCTATTTGGTTTGGATGGTTTGTGCAGTGGACTCTTAAAGTGTTAAAACCGCCTATGGAGGAGGGGGATTCACAAGTAGAAAACGTTTATGATCTGGCTGGGGAAGGGGCTGCACAAGTAGACAAAGTGGATATGGAGGTTGACGAAACGGCTAGGGAAGGGGCTGATACACAACCTATTGAAGTGATTTGCCTTGATTATGAGGATGGGCAGGATGTTGTCAAGGTACATTTATTTATCTTATCATTTGTTATGAACAATGCATGCATAGTAATAGTACAATCCCTTAATACATGACAAACATAACTTGAGCAAAGACATTATTAGCAACTACATCACTTTTACAAACTAGGAAATATCATTTAGCTTCTTTTTCCTTTTTTCTTTGGATCATCATTACACTTGCGCAATATGGTTGACTTTCCTGTTAGGGTCTCATTCGTTTTTAGTTGCTTCCGAACATTAGTGTTACGGCTACTAGGACCCACATCTTGCGGATTGGTTCCTAACATTAGTGATTGCTTAGAGTTACCACCGCCAGTTGGTTCTATAACTTCTTCTTGTTCGATACCGTATATCTCTCTTCTTAGGTCTTCTAGCACTTCAGCTGGTAATCGGTAACTAGCTTCAGCATTTGGTCCATATAATTCATATATCTCAGGAAACATTACCTCTCTTGCTACCTTTATTGACTACTCCCTTTCATCATGATTTTGCTCAAACCTAACTCTTTTAGAACTCGACATAATTCAATTAATGTGATGGAAATACGGTTATGAAACTGAAAATAAATAGGAGCAAATATGTTGAACAATTAGATCATGGTTTCACTATTAAATAGACACCACATGCTAAGTCACATGTAAACAGGTAAAACATACATAGTCAACTTTGCAGAAGATTTACTTTTGAAAATAATAAAGGGCCCTCAACAAATAATCATGATTTGTTGTACATGTCCTTAAAATAGACACCACATGCTAAGTCATGATTAGAAATATTTTATGCCGTAGAATATCACATTTCCACTTTACTTCAGTTGAGTATTCAAGTTATTTAATTGTTGGATAGTAGAGCTGTTTGGTAAAAGATGAATCGTTTTTGTTATTTAGGCTGCAAATATCAGATTAGTTTTCAACTCGCTTAAACGGAAGAGGAAGCCACAGAGATATTGCACCTCACCCTATACTACTCCACCAGCCACTACTCCAAAGAGAAGGCGTTCATCACGGATTAATTGTCAAAACCCATCACCTCCTAACGCTCCAGATTTTGATGATACATTGGAACCATTTATGGAGGTATGTGACTGTGTAAACTTATATGTCTCTAACTTTTTAATACAAACATTCACTAAAAGAGGTTATTTGTTCTAATTCAGAATCTGTCAACGGGGAAGAAAAAAACAAAAAAGGTAACTGTGCCATGTTCCATTCAAAAATTTTTGAATTAGAATAATGGTACTAGGTTTATTTTCCCATGGGGCAATGAAGACACTATTGCTGATCGCCGGTTTTGGGAGTGTTTATTGGCAACGGGTGATAACAAGGATGGATGGCTGAGGGACGAGGTGCGTATAAAATCAGTTGTTAGTTTTGTACTATAAATGTTTCTTTGTGTTTCCCACTTGTTTTTAATAATGTGCCCAAATGTATAAACAGCACCTTGACCTATGGGTAGATTTGATGTGGCATATCCGACCATCAGATGCCGACTGGGCTATGGTGGGTCCCTTTTTCACACCACAAGTCATTAATGACTTCGTACGAAGCTATTGGGTAAATGGTGTAAAGTACCCGGTGCCTTGGGGTGATGTCGAAAAGGTGTTTATATCTTTCCATATAAAATTACGTATAGTATTGTGGTTTTACTAGATTCTTCATCGGGTGCGTTGTGCTGATGTCGTAAATGATGTAGGTACTATTTCCAATAAACGAACCTAACAAGCACTGGGCGGTAGGAGAGCTGCATCTACGTACGGGTGTTTTGACATTGTATGATTCGCTACCAAAGTTTAAAAACAGACGACTTTGGTGGAAGGATACCATGCCTGCAAAATTTAAATATTGGCTGCCAAAATTACTAGACGAAACGAGAGTGTTTTCAGCAAAAGGCATAGATATCAATACTTATCAGATTAGCTTTCAAAAATGTCATGATGTCCCCAACCAAGCAGGTCAATACGGTGACTGCGGCATATAGGCTTGCATTAACCTATATAGGCTGAGTCATAACATGTCATTAAAGTCTGACGATCCTACAGAAACAGCTCTTGCCTATCGCGAAAGAATGTTTGAGTACCTATGGAAATACAAGGTTGAGTATCTTTGTTCATTGACTGTATTTATTACTAGTTGTGGTATCGTCAACTCTCATTGACTATGTATGTATATAATCGGAACAGAAAGGTGTTAGATCATTTGCTGCCCTTTACTTTCAAGTAGGTTATATTGCTTCTATCATGGGCATATGTACTTTGGTCATTCATTGTGTATGTATAAACAATTGTAGTAAGCATTGGAATGATAAATCTGTAAATCTCCAATATGTTTTGTGAAAGTTTGTAAATATTATTAGTTGATATTAGTATTGCTTGTTTAAATGATAATAATCACTAACCTAAACTAAATACGTATAAATGATAATATTACAATTAAACCAGCTTCCAATCTTCTACTAGCCGTGGTTTCATCCTACTAGCCGTGGTTTCAACAATTCTTCTAGCCGTGGTTTCATCCTACTAGCCGTGGTTTCAACAATTATTCTAGCCGTGGTTTCATCATACTTTCCGTGGTTCCAACAATGATTCTAGCCGTGGTTTCACCCTGCAGCCTCTCCAGCCTTCTTATTAGATATACTTTCCATTCTACTTAACCTTCCTTGAGACTTTTATGGCCAAAGGACCTTGTACACCAGCAATCTTTTGAATCTTCAAGAGCAACTGATCTATCATTGGATTTGTTGATATGGTTCCTTGTGGATCAAGCTTTGCTTCCAACATTTTCCTTGCAACAGTTTTGGACAATGGATAGTGTTTATCAATAAACATGAACTTATCCTTAGTAGATTGTACAGCATGTACTCTGGAATGCTGATAAAGCATCCATTCAACTACTTCAAATTCTTTCCAAAATTTGTCCACTGGATTAGGTTGACACATGTTCTTCACTGATGTCCACACAAACCTTGCTAATTCTCTAGTTGGCCCATGCTTTCCATATCTAAAATCCATGACTTTCCATAACTGTTCCAAATCCTCTTTAGATAGAAAGAACAACAAGCTTCCAAAATCTAAGTATGTACTTCTGCATCCGTCTTCTCTTGTTATTTCAATCACTTCTCTACCATTTTCAGTGATTATTTTCCAATCATGAACTGGATGAGTTGCGCTTAGTGGTGTAGGATTAATCGGCTCTTGTCTATCACTCACCATAAGATACACATCCATTCTTTCTTCCCTCTCCATCTCTTCATTCAATTTCTGTTTCTTAGAACTCACATCCTCCAGAATTTCTGCTTTTCGCTTTTGTGCGTTCTTGATCCACTCAGCTTCTTTCTTAGAATTCATAGGATTGAAATCATCATTCATTCTTATCCAACGTTCATACATCTCTTCAATCTCTTCGTACGTGCATTTTTTCAAATCCTTGCCTTTGCACATGTCCATGTGCCTGAGAATCTTGATCATTGCATTTCTCATTTGAGCCTTAGTTGGAGGTTTATTATTCTTACTATTATATTCTACGACAGTTCTGTCCTTCTCCATTTGTCTCGCCCTCGCAGCCAGAAACTTAGCCCTTGATGGAACGTCTAATAGTGCCCAATCTTCAGTACTCCATTCCAACTTTAGCATTTCAGAAGCTTGAAGTATTGGTTGTTCCTTGTTCCACCGTTCAATCAGTCCCAAACTAGCTTCATCATCTTCTTTCTTTTTTTTTTCAAAAGCAAGATGTTCAGACTTATACGTTCACTAAGTTTTTGAGAATTCATGATCATGTGCAATCTGATCCTCTGTACTATCAAATTCAAGTTCTTCTTCTTGAGGTTCAGCAATAGCTTTACCCTTTCCTATGTCTGGTTGAGCTACCACTTTCTTAACTGGCTCCCCAATCTTCAAACTATTAGCCAATGGTTTATGTCCAGTAGGTTCAATTACAATGGGAACATGTGCAATAACAGAATCAGGAATTGCTAAGGTTCTACATAAGTTCAGCAGTGTACCTGCAACCTCCTTCTCAACTTCCTTAGCCTTCGATGGTGGTGTTACAGTAGTTGTGATTATCATACCATCAGTGGTTGTAGTATCAATATGTGTATCTGAAGTAACTGTCGATGAAATTACCTCTGAGGTTGCAGCAGTGCTTTCATTTGTAGTATCACTCGATAGAGCCTGCACAACTTCTTCCTCTACGTCTTCAACTACAACATTCAAAGGTTCTACCACTAGTTCTTTTCCTTCCTCTACCAATTTTGCTTTTCCAACAACCTTTGTGACTGGCTCAACAAACTTCAAACCTTTAGCCAAGGGTTTAGGACCAGTGAGTTTAAGTATAATAGGAAAATGTGCAGTAACCGATCCAGTAATGGGTAAGGTTTTACATAAGTTCATCAGGGTACCAACAACCTCTTTGTCAACTTCCTTAGACTTGGGTTGTTGTGTGACTGTGGTTGTGATTAAGGTAGCACCAGTGATTTCATTTGTACTATCAGGGGATTCAGCAACAATAGGAGTGGTTGTTGCCTGCCCCACTTCTTCCTCTTTATCAACTACAACCTTCAAAGCTTCAAGCACGTCTTCTTTTCCTTCCTTGTCAGTAACCATATAGTCACCATCATGATCTCCACTATCCAAATCCAACTCAACATCCATGTTTACATCCTCCCCTGAATCAATGCTCTTGCTCCTCCCCTTTGAGGAGCTGGCCTTCTTAGTCATCTTCTTGACTCTATTAGATGCAGCAACCCTTGGTCTTCTTAGTCTCTCCAACACAGAAACCCTGTGCTTCAACCTTCTTATTGTATTTTCCATTTGTGTAAATTTAGCCTTCAATCCATTCACTACTTCTATAATATTCTCACCAGATGTAGTACCAGTGGGATCAGATATGGTGGCATTGGGTTGAGCGTCAGTGGTAGCAGTGGGTTCAACATCACTTGTGTGGGTGTGTTGTGATTCAGGTAAAGGTAATGGTTCAACAGTGGATTCAGTTGGGTTAGCAGTGTGTTTAGATGTGGTAGCAGTGGGTTGAGCATCATTGCTTTGGGTGGGTTGGGATTCAAGTACCTCCTCATTATCAGGAATGTCTGGCAAGTTAAGCATATTAGGGAATAAAGGTGTAAGCTTTCCTGAGAACTTTTCATTCTTTTTCCTCAAGTGTGTAAACACCCTAGGTAACATATGATGTACCTTATACTCCCTTTTATGAGGAATGGGTGCCGTGATCTGTTTCTCCACTATTAATTGAACAAACCTAGGATATAAGTAGTATTTACCCTTTTCTTTAATGTTCTTCATAAACCCCTCAAAGATCATCCTAGACCAGTTAAACACCCTCCCTTGTGATAAACATATGACATCAGTTGCTATTTTTGATGGAAACTCATCAAAGCCAGTGGTCTTATTGCTTACACACATAAGCAAAGTATGTATTAAAAACTTCCATTGGGGTGAGAACATACCTTTATGATACTTAATTCTTTCCACATTTTTCTCATTACCCAATCTTTCCAACCCCTCAAAAATATCATCATCAGACAAATTGACAACCCCATCAGCATCCTCCAGCTTCAAAACCTCCCTAATCACCTCCTCTTTGACTATAATCTCATTCTCATCAACAACACTCCTAATAACCTCTGCTCCATCTCGTTCTTGAATTTCTGCCTTAGACCAAAATTGATGAATGTAGGCTTTAAGAATGATAGGTTGTATACTTAAAGCATAGTGAATTGGTGTGTGTTTGATAAAAGCAATCATCTCATGGAACCCTTCAGTATGATTGTTCTTGGTTAGGTATGCAACGAGGTTGTGTGTGGTGGAATATTCTTTCGCCATTGTGTGATTTGGATGTAAAAGACGTTTAATTATCAGTTTGGGAGTGGTTAGGGTTTTTGTAGAGCGCCAATTTCAAGTGTTTAAAGATCAATTATTTGATCGCGCAGTGATTTGGGGATTATATACTTTTTTACCAAGATGTTACATAACAGCCCCTTGAGTTTCCATTTTCATCAATACTGCACTAGCAGTGGTTAGAAAGATAATAGCCGTGGGTTGCCCACACACAGGGGTTGTTAGAAAGATACTAGCCGTGGGTTGCCCATGGATATCCGTGGTTAGAAATGTACTATCAGTGGTTTTCCCACAACCAGTAGTGCTTAGACCACGTTTAATCCACAACAAGTCACACCTTATTCACATTTTAATACTTTATCACCATGAAGTTACACAACAGCCCAACTGGGTTTCCATCTTCATGAAAATGCACTAGCAGTGGGTTGCCACTTCCAGCAGTGGTTAGGAATGCACTAGCAGTGGGATGCCCACAACCATCTGTGCTTATAGTAAGTGCTAAACACCAAGTCAAACACCAAGTCAAATAGTCAATGACTTCATTTACTACACAACAACTCACACCTTCTACCCATTTAACACACTGATTGCTTTTTAACTCTATTTAATAACATATCACCCATAAACCACACATATCTCTCTTGTATCCCCAAAAATTCTTCTCTCTAAAAGTCTTTGTTTCATTAACTATTTCGAAAACATTTTAGGCAACATGAGTGGGTCACAAAAACATCCTCTGGAAATCTCTTGATTGATTCTTCGATAGTTCATCCTCAAACAATACTTGAGAGAACTATTTTCCTCCAAGAATAACATCCCTCACGTTTATGAGGACAAAGCCATTCTGCTGGACCTCTTCCATCCAACCAGAACCACTCACATCTCTACCTCTTGAAGCACTTGCAGCTCAACCACGACCAGCTGGTCCATCCTCATCAGCACCCCCAAAGAGAGTGGGGGACTTGCTTGCCCAAAAGTGTGGGCTGTTATTGGGGGACAAGGAGTTCAGCAGAAGATGCCAGCATGGGCCATAGCAAAGAGGCCATAGATGGTTTAGGTGGTTATGTTGATGTAGTAGTCTTTTGATAGTAGTCCTTAGTGGATAACTCTTGATGTACTTATTAGATGGTTTAATTATTGGGAAGCATCTAGCACTGCATCCGTTGATGCAGTTTTATAAATTAATGAATAATTTCCAAGTATATAAGCCTGGAAACAAACATGCAAGTCTGGAAAGTGAAATATATGAACTTTAAAGAAGTCAATTACAACTTTTTTTTTAAACTAAGATTAAGTTTAGGAAACAAACATACAAGTCTGCAGGCTGATAATCTAACTTTAACTAAATTTATCCTTCATTTTGACTGTACAAGGTGACCTTATTCTATCTTACGAACAGGATCCTCGTGTTCCCAGTCTTGCCGCATTCTCTCTTCCATTTCTCTTTCAACCCTATCTTGTTCGGCTAGTTGTTCCATTATTGCTTCATCTTCATCTTTGCTTAGTAATCGACTTCTCACCATCCACTTTTCCATTTATTTTGTTGTGCTCATCTTTATTCTTGTCACCGTTTCCTTGACGATAACACACCTTTTTCAGCTACATCCTTCTTAGATCTTTTGTTAAGTTGTTTCCTAAATATTTCATTAAGCACGTCATCACATGGTCGTTCTACTTCAAAAGACAAACGCTTACGCACAATCCCTGTTAAATATGTAAAAAAAAGAAAAATTTAAAATTAAAAAAAAAATAAGGATCCTAAATATATTACTAAAACTAGTTATAGCATACTAACATAAGTATACTAACAATAGTAATGAGTTTTTACCGTTAGACATTACTACAAATATGAAATGGATATTACTCAAACAATCTATATGTAGTTGGGATAAGTTACTAGTTTCATCCAGTGGGCAGTTGGCAAGTTTAGGCAACTTAATAAATTTTTCATATAACACAAATAAATGTGTATCTTAGTAAATCTTAGGCAGTTGGCACAAGTACAACATTAATAATAAACAATCACAAATGGGTGGTTCATACTTAATACACTCATTAAAGTGTATCTTTGTTGATACACTAATTTTGGGCAACCTTAGAAAGTTGACATTGTTGGGCAACCTAAGTAAATGCACAAGTACAAAGGCCTGGTAATTTGCACTTGGTTTACTTGTTAGAGTTCTTGTAAAGTCCAAGAATTATATCCACCTAAATTTGTTCAAAACACAACCATGGATTACGATGACAATTCTAAGTTTAAGGTTTATTTAGTGCATCCATCATCGAAACATGCAGTTAAAATACATAAAAATATCACTTTCAATAAACTAGTGGCGTATGTGAAGAAAAAGGTTGACGGTGTGAAAGACACACAAAATGCTAGAGTGAGGTTATCTTACAAAGATGATTCTATGGAATTGGACGTTGTTGATGATGAAGACGTCCAATTCTTCATTCATGAAGTATGTTGTAAGAATGAGCAAACTCAGGCTCTGTTCATTTCAACAAAAGAACCACCACCTTCAGAGGTAAAATCATCTTCGGCTTCTAATCATTTATCATTAGACCTGAATATTCCGCTGATTCACAAAGATAGTTATCATGACACCCCAAAGGTCGAAGAATACTCTTTTAACCAACCTGATCATTCACTTCCTCTGTCGCAAAGAGACTCATTTAAAAATATGCCCATGCCACCAACTGCACCACAACCAGAATTAAAAAACAGCGATTCCCAGAAAACCGATACCGTTTTTTTCAAACATAAAGAATTTTATAATAAAGCAGAATGCATGTTTACTATTGGAAAGAAATCATTACTTGAGCGTTTTGAATACAAAGTTATTAAATCTGATCCCACGAGGTACAGCGTGAAATGTATAAATGAAGGCTGCTCATGGAACATATACACCCGTAAAAAAAAACTGGATAGCACATTCTTTGTATCTAGCATCAACGATGTCCACACATGTTCAAGAACTGAATTACATCCTAATCATCGTAATGCGACAATGAAATTACTTAGTCAGTTGCAAATCGAAAAATTTAAAGATAATCGGAGGGTATATACTAGAAAGGACATACAAAGAGATATGAGTCTTGAATGGAAAGTAAACATTTCTTACAAACGAGCTTGGGGGGGTAGAAATTTGGCATTTGAGGTGTTGAACGGTAAACATGAACAATCGTTTGAGCAGTTAGCTTTATATTGTCATAACCTAAAGCTAAAAAACGAGGGGACTGTAACACACATCGATACATCTGGTGGAAGATTTAAGATGGTTTCTGTAGCATTTGGTTTTGCGGTAAGTTTCGGGCACATTTATATTAATTGTTAGTATTATTATTATTACTATTATTATTCTTATTAATATTATTATTATTATTATTATTATTATATTAAGCTTTAACGTATACTAAGCACTAATATATACTTAACGATACTAGATTCGGAGTTTTATAGCCTTCATGCGGCCATTGATTATAATTGATGTTGCACATCTGAAAGGGAAGTATCTTGGTACCAACATGCTTGCTGTTGGTACGGACGGAAATAATCAGATTATTCCAATCGCTACCGGGGTCACACAGGGTGAGACCGCTGAAGCCTGGACATTGTTTTTGGGGTGGTTGAAAGAATGCATTGGTGAAGTGCCTAATCTGGCAATTATTTCAGACAGGCATCAATCAATAGCAAAAGCTTGTGACACAGTTTTTCCAAATTGCTTTCATAGTTATTGTTGTCGTCACTTGATGATGAATTGCAATATCACCCGGAAAAAGCATAAGGCTTTGTATTGGAAGGTGTGCAAAACCTATACAACTAAAGATTTTGATAAAGCAATTTCCGAGCTTCGTGCAAAAATCGAAGCCGTCAAAAACTTGAAGACGCCGGGTATGAAAAGTGGTCTAGGGCATATTGCAGTGGAAAAAGATACAATTATTTGACGTCAAACAGTGCGAAATCAATAAATTCATTAACAAGGCACGTTCGAAAGGTACCAATAACTATGCTCTTGGAGTACTACAAACGGCTTCCACAAGATTGGTATTTCGAACGTCGCGAAAAATACTACGGTATAACTATATATTCGCTGTCTCTCATTTACTTGTTCGATAAATGTTACCTGATGTATGTTTATTTTGTAGACGCACCGGAATTTGAACTTACACAATGGGCAGCTAGGAAGGTTGAGCAGAGAATGTTGAAGAGTGCTAATTGGGAAGTAAGAGGCATTGCCATGTGTGCTTTGTACCAAGTTCTAGACAATCGTCATACTCATATTGTTGATTTCTTAAAGAATGAATGCACTTGCGGTACCGCAATAAACAGTTGTTTATTACGGTAAATGTCGTTTATTCGTGTATGGTTATTGATTACGAACAACGTGCAGGAAATGGCAACTTTCGGGACTACCATGTGGTCATGTGTGTGCCGTGTGTAGAGAAGAAAAATTGACTAACTATAACAAATGGGCGGAAACATGGTTTACAAAAACTGCACTCAAAGGCACATATCATGAAATGGTGTATCCTTTGGAAATAGAGTCAGAATGGCATGATCCGGGTAACTTGCAAAAGGTTAAACCGCCGTTGATGGACAAGAGGCAGGGAAGACCTAAAACAAAGATCGCTTCCCATAAAAAATGAGGAGCCAAAAGTTAGAAAATGTGGGAGGTGTGGTACCGTAGGGCATGCCCATGCAGCATGCATGGAACCATTGGCCAGAAAACAGGTAACCTAGATTGTTCATTCAAATGTATATCTAATATTGTTTTTTAGTATTCTGACAAGATAGGTTAAATATGTTGTCAGAAAAAAACGAATAGCAGGACAGACAATGGTAAAGAAGTTATGCAAGAGATGGCACCTGAACAGGGAAGGCGTAAACGTAGCTCAAGTACTCAATTTCAATTGAAAGATGACCCAAAATCGCAAGTGGACGACGAGTATTTTCAAAATGGGAGAATTTACCAGGATTGGGATGCCGTACGTTGGGTTGGTGAACCAAGTAACAGCTTTTGGGAGGGTTACGTAGATAATTCTGGCATAAACCTAAATTCACTCCCTGAATCATCAAATACATATCACTTGGATGATTTCAATCACATGGATAATTACTAGGTCAATGTTCTCTTTATTTAACTAAGGTAATAGTTGTTAAATGGTTGTGTAAGGCTAAGTATGTGTATGCTTAAAGTTAAACAGTAATGCATATGGTTGTGTGGCGAATTGTGGTTCCAATATTAAGTTACTGTATCAATAATTGGTGTGTTGCACTTTGATAGGTGTTAGAAGTAATAGTTTTACACCCGGTCTGTTTTTGTTGCCTATATAAGGATGATTTTGGTTAGGCATTTTGCATTCAGCTCACATCTAACTACCAATGGGTTCAACACCAAACATTGACCATTTAAAGGAGTGTTGTGGTTCTAACAAGCTCCAGCATTGCTTTAAGTATCTGTTTGTGCAAGAATGGAGAGAGAATGAGAGTACGGTAATGTACATTTCGCAGAAATGTGCTGAAATTAAGGATAACATTGAGAGAAGAGATCGACTAATTTGAGAAGGCCAGTCCTTTAGTACATTTGATGATATTGCTCCTGATGCAGTTGAGTGCATGTTGGAGACGCATCAGAGAGACCGAGATATCTTAGGTGCGCTGGTTGCGGTTTTGGATTTAGCTCGTGAAGGGAGGGCTGAAAAGCAACGTCATGTAGGTTTGATGGATCTAAAGGGTTAGTTCAGGTTGCCCTGTTGATTGGTGCTACTGTCTATATTGCCAGCAATGCTGCATGAATTTTAAGTTTCTTGCATTTTAATATATTTTTCTTTAACCAAGTATTTGTATTTTGTCATGAATAAAACATTGTGTTTGTGTATGAATGTTTCTTTAAGTTTTATGTTCAAGGGCATGGTCAATAATTGTGAAAGGTTAATCAATGCAAAAGGCCAGTGCAAAACCTTGTGAGCATGTGTAAGTGAAAAAAAAAATATAGTGCCAATATGTGGATGGGCTTTAAAGCATTTGAAAGGCTATAATTTTTTTTGGATGTTTGTTCAGAAATAGTAAATCTTGTGAGCATGTGTAAGTGAAAAAAAAATATAGTGCCAATATGTGGATGGGCTTTAAAGCATTTGAAAGGCTGTAATTTGTTTTTGGTGTTATTCAATAATATGGGAGCAGTTGTGCATCATGTGACGGACTGAATTATGAGGACATGGATTGGTGTGATGAATTAAAATATTAATAAAAGATGTAATTTTAGCATGGAAATTTATATGATAAAACAAATGCAGTTAACAGTAATGTATGTATTTGTTGCTTGCCTATTTAAAGACAGCAAACCCACCTTGTTAGTTAACCAGTTTATTTTTTTTAATTTGTGATAAAGTATTGGGATAAGGAAATGTCTAGATTTCCTAGGTGTGATAAGCTTAGAGCCGATGCAAATTCTAACAACCGGCCGATATGTTAGTGTTCTATTGCTACCAAGCCTCTGGCGAAGATGTTCGTATGGCACAACAATTTAATGCGCTTGCGGGAAGATTGCTTCAAATCACTGAAGAAAGGCTTAGCTTCATTCAAGAATTGGAGAGTGTTGGAAACAGGCATGCTAAAAAAACAGCAGAATATTTGAGGGGGTAAATGGTAAAGATGATCAAAAGATCATGCAGATGCGTATCCTTTCACAGGAACTAGAGCTGAATGCTGCGAACAATGGCATCTTCATCGAGAAACTCAGGGGCTTGATGGATCTCTAAGTGTGTGTCTGCTAAGTGTGTTCTATGTTGTTTGTTGTTTTTGCAATTGTATGTGTCCGTTATCTTATTATGAGTGTTCTTGTAGTGCTTGTATGTGACCCATGAAAATCGATTGTAAGATATTGAATTGAATAAAATGGGTTGTTAAATTTGTGTCTGCGCACTTTTATTTTACATTGTATTTTGCTTGCCATTCAAAATGTGGTTCAGATTAGAATGGCAGTGGTTGTGTTACTGTGGTTGTGATGGAAGTGGTTATCATAACAGTGTGTTAATACTGGTTGTGATGTGAAGTCTCATTGGATAGAATTACCTAAGAACTACTTGTACCCGTGGTTTCTTCTAAACTAGCCGTGGTTTCTTCGCAACTAGCCGTGGTTTGTTCTCAACTAGCCGTGGTTTCTTATTAACTAGCAGTGGAACCACAACCCTCTGCTAGAGCAAAAGAAACCACGGCTAGAAGGATGAAACCACGGCTAGAAGCATTCTTCAAACCACGGCTAGAAGGATCAAAGCACTGATGAATATGTCATTTATAAATAAGTTAACAATAAAATTAATAAGTCGTAGTAAATAGGCCACCATGAAAAGGGCACTTATCTTGCAAAATGAGAAGAATTCCATCGACTAAATTCTTTAAATTTGCAGCAGTGGTTTCTTCTGAACAGGTAGCGGATACAGCAACATACAACAAAATGAAAAGCTTTTCATTATTTAAAGATAACAAGAACATTAATAAGTCGTAATAAAAGGCCACCATGAAAAGGGCACTTATCTGGTAAAATGAGAAGCATTCCTTCCACTAAATTCTTTACATAGAGCTCGATACAAAAAAATGCAACCATGCGAACACTTTTAATGACAACGATATTAACAAAATAATACATCCCTGTATGGGGTTAACATTAATTAAAGTAGTTGACACATCAGTTTAGATACTGCATACCGTAATACAAAATTCGCCAAATACATATGACAACAACATGACTACCAAATACATATGACAACAACATGACTACCAAATACATACTCTGTGTTTGAAAAAAAAATTAGCCATGTGCTCACGATATGCAAGGGCAGCACATGCAGGGGTTATCGACGGCCAATGCCTTCCCATATGACAATCGGTATAAGAATATGCATACCCAGATACCACAATCACCAAACAGACCCCCCTGATCTGGAACGTTGGGCGCATTCTTGAAGGTAATTGCATATGTTGTCGGATTTATACCTTTCTTCTGGAAGACACCGGCTTTCTCTAGAACGATTGGTAGTCCAGTAATATACATCGAAACATATTTTGTTATTTTACATACCAACTTAACACATTACATAACAACTTAAATGTTTACATCGACACACAAAAAGCTACAAAGAAACACTGAAAACATAAACTACACCAAACTACAATGAAACCAGACATCCTAATAAGCCGCCATATCACGATGAGTCTGCAAAATAAGTGATTCACATAACGGTTTGAACAAAAAGGACCCAACATCTCCCTCGATGCCCAGGTTCTGGAAGTTCCCGGTAGCAAGCTTGTATAGTACAATGGTTGCATTAAATCCTTCCTGGTTTCCAACTTCATGTACAGGGTCGTTGTTGTCGTCAAAACCAATTAATTTGAGTGCTATTGGAGTGGTAATGCTAAGAAGTTGTGTAGAAGATGCAATCGTTCCACCAACAACCGTTAAAACCCATATAGAGAAAACAGAACTGACATCCCCATGAATGTTTCCAGAAACCACCATATTGTCTCTTAGGTTTGAAACATAGAACGGTAAAGGAAGATTGCCTATTAACCGGTCAGGTATGTCCAGGACTTGGAAACGGTGGGTGAGCAAGTCAAAAGAAACAATCATATAGCTGTCGAATGTGCTACCATCGTTTGCATACAACCTATGATAACCACACCAATAGATATGACCACCAACATTTGCTTGACTTGCTTTTTTGATTCTGATTGTGTTAGGAAGCAAGCAATGCTGATCTAACACCGTCCATTGTTTTGAGAAGGTGAAAATTAAGACAGTGCATGGCTGTGTTGGATTGAATGGGTATGAAATTTTTAGGAAGGTCGGATCTAAATTGTCAAGACGAATCCCAAAAGCCAAAAAGCGTTTTCATACTCCGTGATGTGTTCACATAGGGGACAAACGTGCCGACTGATCGGTTGATGGATGGGTTCCAAATGACCGCCAAGGTATCACGGACAATTTGTCCATAGGTAAAACCCCAAACTCCATGTGACCAACCAAGTGGTTTGACGTCAGAAAAACATATGTTTGAGGAAAGAGGGTTCAAGTCAAAACTTTGATCTACCAAACCCACGTAACCTTTAAGCCTCTGCTTGTACAGCAAAAGGTAGGAAACTGTTGAGTGATTCGAACACCATAACGGACAGTGAAATGCATGTTGTCAATGCAAGACTTCCAAGCCTTACACACACTCCATTTGAACTTCAATTGGAATGGTGTCAGACATCGTGAAATTTTAATGGGCAACTGTGAAATCAGTTTTGTAGGCAAATATTAAATGTTCTTGGGCAACCTTGATTTTTTTAGGGCAACTTCGAAACTGTAAGTATGTGTTTAGTGTTGTATGGACAGTGAGACTATTATAAATAGAACAATTAGAGCATTCATATACAGGGACCAACCCATAAGATATGCATTTAAGAGTAATACTACGTGTGTTAAATGCTCTAATAGTTAAGTTGGAGTTTAAAGAGTTGACTTGTGCTTAATATTACCATAAAATTAATGAACAAGTACAGGGGCAGGTTCATAGACACTTGAAAGTGTATGTTCCATAATTTATTAAAATTGGGCAACTATGACACGCATGGGCAACTTAGTCAATAACTAGTTTGTTTCTAACTACTAGTTACAAAACCCTTGTGTTTCTATTAACTAGTTTGTTAATTTTGTTGCATTGACAAACATTTATCAATTAAGAACTTAAAGCAATGGTACCTGTAAACATGCCCGCATCTCCAAATACCAAGGACGCCACTCAGGATCATGCTTATCGCCACTGTCATAAAATGTTACAACCCCCGTCCTGATATGGAATCGAGCCAGAAACCAATGTTTTTCCTTTTCATTGATAGGCATATAAACCTGCAGTATAACACCAAAGGCCAGGTTAACAAAACACATATCAATATATGTATAAAGGAATGAACACAACTATTACATTCAACATCAGCCCATTGTAGTTTGTTCTTTTCCCCGTTAACATACCAAATGGGGATGGAGTCTTGTAAGAGGTGAACAAAGTATACGATAACCATAGCCCAATCAGCCATCGGGTCGAAATGCAACATGTATTCCACCCACAACTCTATGTGCTGTAAAACAACAATAAAAATGATTGGGGTATAAAAGGAACAATATAAAATGAATATACTATCGGAGTGAAAGATATGCATGACTGTTACCTCGTCCATAAGCCAACCTTTCTTAGGAGGGTCTAAACACACTAAGGATTCCCAAAACCTCCGATCCACACGAACTTCTTTGGACCAAGGAAACATACATCAAAGGGGCCCCTGCTTTCCAAGAAATTCGTCGTACTCATCAGTAAGATGTACTTTGTCGATAGCCTTGTTGCTTCGGGAAAGAACCTACACACACATTGTTACTAACACGTAAATTAAAAACAATTTAACAAAAAAAAGGTTAAAGTTGTTTTTCATACCTCAACCCAAGGTTTAACCTTTTGTAACTGTGCGGTCATATCTGAATCCCGACAGCCATAGGGAGGTGTTCGTTTTTTTTGAGATTCCACAAATCTTTTTGACCAGTAATACGATGACTCCGCACCATCTTTTTTACTCCTCTTGTCAGGTGTTATGTCTGCCTTGGCTCTTTTCCAATGGTCCGAATTATAGAAAGCTATAGACCTCTTTTTCTTATCCTTCTCAATCTTCAACAACTTTGCCTTTTCCAACCTGCGATTCTTCTCCTCTATCAACGCCCTTAGAAAATCCTTTTCCATCATCTTTTGTTCTTCCATCCTCCACCGTTCTTCCTCTTCTTTCCTCAACCTTAATTCCTCTTCCAAAATATACTCCTGAGTAACAGGTGATGCATTTCAAAATACATTGAATACTATAGTATGGCAAAAGTGTAATTTGGAAATCACATTACCAGAACAACATCATCCTCATCATCGACATCAACTGGGTCTGAACGACTGCTAGAAATAAGAGAATCAACCAATTCGTAGAATTCACGATTTAGTTGGTCTCGAAACTCATAGATCAGGTGAGAAAAGGATGCAGTAAAGTCCAATTTATTCTGTCAGCGAAATAAAGTTCATTGTAAAACCAACAGTTTCTTTAAGAAATAAAGACACTATATCGATGAACTTATTACCCGAAATCCGCAAGTTCTTTCACATGCAAGGACCTACGAAGTAATAAAGGGTATCATCCTTAACAATAATTCTAATATAAATAAACGTATACTTATTATATAACTTTGACTAGTAAATAACATGAATAATAGCCTCGAGTTTGAAAACACGAGAATTCAACTCTTGAATGACACAATCCTTGAGGTGATTTCGTTAGAAGACTACTTGTAGTACCCTAGCCACAATCGGTATATACTTTTTTCTGTCCTACCACGTTTCCGTGCAGTGACCAACTTCTCGCAAATACACATCGTAATCATGCGGTAATTTTGTTGGAAGAGTCCTTGGCATGTAGTGCATGTAAAATTCCCTAAATTGCATATACCAGTCCGACTGGTGCTCGTCTAATGTTGGTTTCAGATCATAAGTTATCTTCGAGTCCTAAATAACATCACCAACCACAAGGAAATTAAATTGCATAAACCAGTCCGACTGGTGGTCGTCTAATGCATTGAAACATTTGAATGTGTTTTACCTTGCCAAATAGCAATCCATAATCCGATCTTGTAAACATTACTTTCCTTGACCACGCTACTGCCCTTGGTATGACATCTAGGACTTTATTCCACCAATGACTACTTCTTTCAAACGACTCAAGAATCCATATCTATAATAATAAAGATGCATTACTCTCATACCTTGGGTTCAATAATAATAACTACAAAAAGATAATATAAGAAGGAATAACCTTGAATGCCCAAACAAATCCAGCAACCGTGTATGTTGGAACATACTTCCGATCTCTTTCCAGACCCTTTAGGTGTTCCCACTTGTGGTTTGATACAACGTCTAGTATCTGGTCGTACAAGTACCTCCAAATGTGCTCCCCCATGGAAAGGAATTCCATGCATCAAGGTCTTCGACCAAACGAAGGAGTGAATCATCCACCTCTTCAACCAATAAGCGACCCATAAAAATAACCTCTAACGATAACACTAGACACACACGACAAGCCTTCATCAGCTTAATTTACCGAACAATTCTTCATCCTCAATAACACCAAGAAGATCTAAGTTGGAAAGTTTTACCCCTAATTTTTTGGAAATACCCTCAACTTAAATGTTAAATCCCACGAACTATATAAATCAAAACTAGCTGTCCCAAAATGAAAGCCTGTTATAAGAGAAAACTCCTGACCAATTCAAAATGTAGACTACGACCATCAAGAGTATATATAAAGGGCATGTCATAGTGACGATTATCCACAAAACCCTATTTTTGTAAAACATAATCTAACATATGTGATTCATGGTCAAAAAGAACATATCCACCACCCTCAAAACAAAGTTATCCTAAACAATTTCCTTCGAGTATGATTCAGCTTTTCTTTAATTAATGAAAAGTATTTCAATTTGCTCCTAACGATGACATTGGCTTCGTATTCCGTAGAAAAAAAAACAAGTTAACAACAATTAATAAGTATCTTACGACAACTACAATCAATAAAACAACGTATAACTGACTTCCTAATACGGCAATCATATTTAATAAATGAAGTATTTGTATCATACTCACACCAAATAAACAATTACCCAATTTTAGACAACTTTTTAAACATTTGAATGAGGCTCGATCAGTATAAATCAATAGTTTACAAAACATCAAGATATAACCGCCATGGCTGCAATAGTATAAACTATAGAATTGCCACGCCAAGATATGGAATATCGCATCACTTGCATGATTTAATAAGATACATGTCGTCACAATTTCATACACACACACACACCTTATATATACATGCTCCTGTTTATTGTCTTATCAACTCCCTGCCTATCGCCAAAGGCCCGCACCAAGGGATTTGCTAGATTGATGAACAAACATAATTATAGTTTAGCTAGATTTTAAAAAGTTAAGGAACAATATGATATAGTTCGATTCAAACGAAAGTTGAACATACCAATGTGGCCGCGTTAATTTGTAGTTGTATGGAATTTCAACTTAGTGAACCCTTCCGATCCCCTACGGTGCCTTTTGTCGTTTCAACTCCCTTTGAGCAAAGGCCCGCACCAGCGGATTGCTAGCTCGTTGAAAAAAACAAAAGCGCCTTTGTTGGGAATTGAGAATGGGTAACTATCTTTGAAATTCCCTACGAATATAAAAAGTAACGTGGCCACCTAGAAATGTTCTACTTCCCTTTTAATCCACAAGTATATCATATTGATCCTTAACTTTTTTAAAACCTAGCAATAGTCTATAACAAGTATATCGACTCATATAAACTTCCAAACCGAGTGTACGGTGATATGCATTAGCAAGGCTCAGATCTGTAAAAAGTTGGATAAACACCGAACATCGGGGATATAACCGCAATGGCTGCAAAATAATGTAATAAAATTGCCATGCCAACATACGGTAAATCACATCATTTGCGTATCAAATAAGATAATCGTCATCACAGCCTCTTGCATATCACAAATACACACATGTGGCCCAAAATAAACCAACTACTTCAAACAATTACCTATGTAAAGGAGTTGGTTAACAAAGTTGCTTGTCAATATGATATAAACAAGTGGATAAACGTTAGTACTTTGACCCTCCACTCGAAATCCCATTGCCATGTCAAAATCCATTGCTATGAAAAGCGGTGACATAGGAATGGGTTTTCGAAGGAAGCTCAAAGTACCAACGTCTTTTCTACAATTCGTAGATTCTAGAAAAGCATTTGAGTTGGATAATCATGGAGTGTGGCGTGTCATGAACAATATACACTATCGTGATCATTGAGATATTCAAAGACAATTTGAATGTAGGAAGTTAGTATGGCCACATTGTTACTTCCAACTTGACTTTGAATCCACAAGTATATCATATTGTTCCTTCTTTGTTAAGTAACTCCTTTACATATATAAACTAATTTTTTTAAAATCTATCAACATCTATAACAATTATATGACACTCGTATAAATTAACAAAAAAATCAAAATATGATAAAATTAACTTCCCTAAATGCCCCATGGGCCTTGATGCCTTTGAAGATGGTCTAAAACTCCTCCATATACTTGTTTGTTTACTCAATCCAGTTTCTTTGCCGATTGAATAGCATGTCGATCTAGGTTGATTTATGAATCACACAAATGATCCTGGTATGACATGTCATTCAATCAACAAAGCTGAATTGTAAGTAAACAAACTATCTACGATTTGGTTAACTTGGTCGCATCTAAGATATAACCGCCATGGTCAAACAGAATGAATAATCAAAGATGGATGAACGACACCATATTAAGTTTATTTTGCTACTCAGAGGTGGTGCCGTACATCCATCTTTGATCATTCATATGTTTGTTTCAGAATGAAGTGTACAATTACCTTTTCTTAACATAATACGGAGGCTCAGATCTATATAAATCAATAGTTTACACAACATCAAGATACAACCGCCATGGCTGCAATACTATAGAATTGCCACGCCATGAAACGGAAAATCGCATCCTTTGCATGATTTAATAAGATACTTGTCATCACAGCCTCTTACAAACTAACAACATATATACGTAATGGAATTGTTTGAAAAAGTTACTTAAAGGGTTAATGTAACACCCCCAAATCTGGTTTAGCGGAAGCATACGTGTTATTTGGGAGCGTTACGGGATCGGTGAATCATAACACAAGTAATAAAGAACGGAATACATACTCCGTTTGATTTCATAAAATAGATTTAAAACATTGTCTTACAACATAGTTTAAATAAATGGGCACATCCCATTAGTTTTAGTGGTCCCAATGTAAAAACATCATTTTTGTGTAAAAACACTTCTTTAATACTACTACGACCATTAACCCGCTTCTTGTTTTGCCTTCATGAACATACTCAAACACCTGAGAAAATATGCTAAAAGGTCAGCTAAAAGCTGGTGAGTTCATAGGTTTAAGTTGAAATAGTAGGTTTGGACCATAAGCAAAGTCATATAATCATTACAACGAATATAATGATATATGGATGAAAGTCTATTACGTTAGCTCTAAGTTCATGCAACCGATACTACGAAGGTTTCTATGCTAAAAGATGTCCTACAATATAGGGGCCCATAGCAAGTGTTTTGTCCCTCAACACTTGGTTCCGACATGGTATACGTTTCGCTTTGGCCTAAGCATGGCCAACCGAACGGAGGAGTCACCCTCAATAGATATATTTATAACATTCGCGTTTCCCAATGGGGAATTGACGGTTCATGAAAAAGGGCATTCATTAGGGACATAGGGGCTTAGGCTAAACCACGTAATAGTAATCATGTAATAGTTTGGTCCATAAAAAGGTTTTGCATATTTCTCACCCCAAATGTATAAAACAGTTTATCAAGTAAAAGCGGGGCTATGAAAACTCACCTTAGCAAATGTGCAATCCAAGTGTGGGATTAGTGATTGTTGTGAAGCGGCACCGACACGCGACCTAGATAAGGAGGGCAATGTTTTAGTTCATTGTTTTAAGTATTGCTTACTTAAAGTAGTTCAATGGTTTTTATAATTGTATTAATACTAACGTAAGGTTGTAAAAATACTGTTAAAATGATTTTTACTAGTAAGTATACGAAATATATATACTTTTCAATGTTGACATTAATATGATTTTGAAATCCAAAGTTTGATTTGGTAAATGATTACAAGGTTCCATTAGTAAGTATATAAATGTATATATACTTGTTCAAGTTGACACAAATGGTATTGTCAAAATTATAGTTATTTTATTTTCTAAATGTATTTAGAAAATACTTGAGTTAAAAATGGAAGTCTTCCAATTTTAGTGGATCATAAAATAATATAGTGACCTTTATTTATTTAACAAAATTTGTTCCTAATATATAGTTCTAGACGAGAATTTTACTTGACTCGTATTTGTTTACATATTGGCGTTAAACATTTACGTAGACAATATTAAATGAAATATGTTTTAAAGTAATTGTTGTCTCATGCAAATAAACTTTTCACAGAATTACTTATCAACTCGTATGTGTATATTTTTAGGTGGGGAATTTCGGATATGTGGTAAATGGATTTAACTTCTTATAGTTGTCTATAAATCAAGTACTTCGGGTTTTATTTGGTTGGTTAGTTTGCGCACCAATTTCAACACCCAAGACCACAAGTATGGCCCGCCTTGGGATACATGGGTTGGGCTTGAACCCCAAATCCAACAAAAAGTCTAAGTTGTGACATCATGATAGCATTTGGGTCACGTGGCCCAAAACTTGTTGGAAACATGGTTGCTACCATGTTGAAAGTAAATGTTCACAACAGAAAAAAAAAAGAATTGTGGAACAATGCCAAACGTATGATACAAGATAATATGGCCAAGGATGTATTTGAGGTGGTCGCGAGATACCGAACAAGATGTTATTATTTCAAAGTTAAGCTCAAGTCAAGGATGTGGTGAACCATATGCTAGTCGAGTACTACTCAACCCGGTTTTTATCCGACATCCTAACATACCACTACAATCATACAATGGGTTAGTCACATTCATTTGGCAATGGATACTCTCGACTTGGTTCTTATCCTAAACGAACGCAACAAGTAAATTATGAACATATAGGAACCATATCAAGATATCAAATGTTGACATAACAAAACTTAATTTTTCTCAAGTTGCAACTAAGTTTATAACATGGTTTTAACACTCTTTGAATGACACGGATGTCGACTAAGGGGGATTACTAAAATAAAGTTTTTCCGTCAAATCCTAACGACACAATCAATGGACTAACGTTTAGATAATGGTCTTAAGCAAGAACAAAGTTTTGGTTATGTTTATTTCTTCACAGCCTTTATTTCGACAAGAACAAGTGACCGAACAAAATTCCAACTTCCAAATTAATTACCAAAGTTTTACAAGTTGCCAAGAACCATTCACTATTTCGAGTACTACTCGAAGACATTGTGACCAACCTTGGTTTCCAGAACTTGTACAACTTGTTATTAGCAATACTTTTACAAAACTTGACTTCTCCTATTTTTCTTGGTTTATACAACTCGACAGGTATCAAGATTAACAAAACAATGCCAAGACTCAACCTCTAGTTTTTCTTGGTTCTTGCTTCTCGACAGAAAACTTGAACACCCAACCAAAGACACCATGTTTTTCGACATAAATCATTTTAACAAGTAATGGCTAACACAAAACTCCATATAACAACTAAGCATATATTATTAACGTGGCAAGCATAACACCATTCCTTGATACAAAATACCAAACTTAACATCAAAACAACAACAAAAGAACATTACAACAAGGAAGATTGATAACCTCAACTTGGAAGAGAAGATGGGTAATGAACGAAAATTGCTTCTAGGATTCGGACCAAATGAGACTTTAATTAGCTCCTACACACCTCCAATTGCAAAACCCCAAATTCAATTTTTGAAAACCCTAACTTTCACAAACCCTAGTTTTAGGTAAAATTGAAATTAAAACCGAGTTTGGGGTTTTTGCATCTCTACTAGAGATATAGAAGTATTTTGGGAAGATGTTTAGCTACCTTTCTCTCCTTGGGTCTTGGTTTGAAGCCGAATTTGGCTAACTTTAGCTCAAGGTAGACACAAGTGAGGATATGATTCTCTTGAGTGATCTTTGCCTTGATTCTTTCTTGGATTCGTACGAGAGGTAGCAGGCGCATCTAGGAGAGATTTGAGAAGTAAACCTTTCATGGTTTTGGTGAGGATAGATGAGGAATAATAGAAAGAGGTATGTTGGTTTACCATTTTGGGAGATTCGACCTACAAGGGTGCGCAGGTCTAGAGGTTGAAGAAGAGATTTGATATCTTCTCTCTTTCCCTGGTTTTGTGTTATTTTTGTCGTGAGTGGGAAGTGAAAGACAAAGGTGTATTATCTCAATATTTTACAAAGGTTTACTTTTAAAATGGAAGTATAAATGTGTGTCTATATGTATTTTACTTATAGTACAACTTGTGAAAATGTATGCATATACATTACACTTAGGTATTAATTGTACTTGAGTTTTATAAAAGTTATTGTTTAAGTGATAGTGTGTTAAATATTTTGTGTCCCGCGATATTAAATTGTGACCAAGGTATCATTGTTTGATAACTTTTATAACGTAGTATCTTATTGTTACGTGTCTGAAATATTTTTATCTTTGTAATATTCCATGTCACGGACATTTGTCGTTTGTTTTATCAAGCCCTTATCATAGTGTCGGTACGCGTGTAGTGTCGGTCACTGGGGAAAACGAGATAACCTCTCGCCTTACAATTTAAATCATAAGACCAAAATGAAATATTCATAAAATGATATGAATGCAAGAGTGGTGAAATCTTTATTGTATGCGAGTTATCTACCCAAATGATCAAAAGTGCAAAGCTTATGCATGCTTAATGAATTAGGCTTAGTAATAATAAATTACTAATCATCAGTTAAATTTTAGTGAAAATTTACCGTGTGTCACATCCTCCCCGCCTTGGAAGAGAAAACCGCCTCGGTTTTGCTTAGATTACTTGATGAAGTAGAGAAAAGATGTGGGTATTTGCGTTTGAATTGGTCTTCACGTTCCCACGTGTATTCTGGACCTATTTGAGAGTTCCAACAGACTTTGACGATCGGGATGCGGCTTTGCTTAAGCCGTTTGATTTCTCTATCCATAATTTCAATGGGTTCCTCGACAAAATTCAATCTTTCGTCAACTTGGATTTCTTCCAAAGGAATAGCAAGAGTTTCGTCGGAAAGACATTTCTTCAAGTTGCACACGTGGAACACGTTGTGTGAGTGAAGTTCGTGGTAATTCAAGTCGGTATGCTACCGGTCCGATTGTCGCGAGAATTTTGAATGGTCCAATGTAACGAGGATTTAACTTTCCACGCTTTTCGAAACGGATTACGCCCTTCAATGGCGCAACTTTAAGCATAACTTTATCTCCCACTTGAAACTCAAGTGGTTTCCTCCTTTTATCCGCGTAGCTCTTTTGACGATCACGACCGCTTGTAGTCGGTTTTTGATTTGTACAATCTTCTCGGTAGTTTCTTGGATTAACTCCGGACCAATAAGTTGACTTTCTCCAACTTCGCCCAATACACGTGTGATCTACACTTCCGACCATAGAGTGCTTCATATGGTGCGGCTTTGATGCTTGTGTGATAGTTGTTATTGTAAGAAAATTCAGCTAGTGGCAAGTGCTTATCCCAGCCATTTCCAAAGTCTATCACACATGCTCTTAGCATATCCTCCAGTGTTTGGATTGTTCTCTCGCTCTGTCCATCGGTCTGAGGATGATAAGCGGTGCTCATGTCGAGATTAGACCCTAAAGCATCTTGAAGTGATTTCCAAATTGAGGTGAAACGACCGTCTCTATCCGAGATGATGGAGATTGATACGCCATGACGCGATGATTTCCTTCAGTATAGTTGTGCAAGTTTGTCCATTCCGTCACTTTCTTTCATTGGTAGAAAATGTGCTGACTTGGTGAGACGGTCAACTATTACCCAAATAGTGTCGTAACCCTTAGAGGTTTTAGGTAACTTAGTGATAAAGTCCATTGTTATACGTTCCCATTTCCACTCGGGGATTTCGGGTTGTACTAGTAGGCTGAGGGTCTCGATGTTCCTTTAACCTTTGAACAGGTTAAACACCGGCTTACATATGTTGCAATGTCGGCTTTCATGTTTGGCCACCAGTACAATTTCTTCAGATCAAGGTACATCTTGTCGGATCCGGGGTGTATGGAGTATTTAGACTTGTGGGATTCGTGCATAATAATGTCGCGAATTCCTCCGTAGAGTGGTATCCAACTTCGCTTTTTGAAACACAAAATTCCATCCGACCTTTTTACGAATCCATTTTCACTCTCTGGCATTCCGTAAAGGTTCTCATTCGGGCGATTCTCTTCCTTGAGTGCTTCCAATTGAGCCTCAAGAATCTTGGATGGAAGAGGTGAACTAATTGTCATACCCAAGGATCTGACTCTAAGAGGTTTTGGTCTCTTTTCTACCGAGCATCAACAACTACATTCGATTTACCCGGATGGTAACGAATCTCGCAATGTAATCAATGAGTAATTCCAACCATCGGCGTTGTCTCATGTTCACTCTTTTGATCCAAAATGTGTTGTAGACTTTTATGATCGGTGTATACGACACACTTCGTGCCGTACAAGTAGTGTCTCCAAATTCGAGTGCGAACACAACGATCCTAACTCCAAGTCGATGCGTTGTGTAGTTTTTCTCATGAGTCTTCAATCGCTGAGGCGATGCTATCACTTTATCTCTTTGCATTAACACCGCTCCTAGCCCCTTATGTGAAGCGTCGCAATAAACAACAAAATCTTCACAACCTTCTGGTAAGGCCAAGATAGGTGCACTACACAACTTTTCTTTAAGGAGTTGAAAAGCTTCTTCTTTTTCTCCCCAGTCAAACATGGTGTTTTTCTGGGTTAACTTGGTTAAAGATTTGGCAATCTTTGAGAAACCTTCAATGAATCTTCAGTAGTATCCAAATGAGTCCTAAGAATTGGCGTATTTCAGTAGGAGTTGTGGGTGTCTCCCAATCCTTTATTGACTCGATCTTAGCGGGTCTACATGAATACCCGACAATCACATGACCTAGGAATTGTACGGTCGGTATCCGAATTCACACTTCGAGAACTTTGCATACACTCTTCCTTCTTCAATAATTCCAAGATCGGTCCTAAGATGCTCTTCGTATTCTTTCACACTCTTGGAATAAATTAGGATATCGTCAATGAATACGATCACAAATTTATCCAAGTAGGGTTTACACACTCGGTTCATGAGATCCATGAACACAATGGTGCGTTGTTAACCCAAAAGGCATGACTTGGAACTCGTAATGTCCATAACGAAGTTCAAGGCGGTTTTGGGAATGTCTTCTTCCCGAACTCTTAGCTGATGGTATCCGGACCTTAAGTCGATTTTTGAATAAACGCTTGAACCTTGAAGTTGATCGAATAAGTCATCGATTCTCGGTAGTGGGTAGCGGTTCTTAATGGTTAGTTTATTCAATTCACGGTAGTCGATGCACATTCGAAAGTTTCGCCCTTCTTTTGACGAATAAGACTGGTGCTCCCCATGGTGATGAGCTTGGTCTAATGAACCCTTTTTCCGCAAGTTCCGACAACCGGTTTGATAACTCCCGAGTTCATTTGGAGCTAATCGATAAGGTGCTCTTGCCACCGGCGCGCACCGTGCATTAAATCGACACGAAATTCAACCTGTCGGGTC
The DNA here is from genome assembly GCA_910596185.1 of Chrysanthemum makinoi. Lineage (NCBI taxonomy): Eukaryota > Viridiplantae > Streptophyta > Magnoliopsida > Asterales > Asteraceae > Chrysanthemum > Chrysanthemum makinoi. The sequence continues at coordinate 53,890,552 of OU343223.1, read as the reverse complement.
GGAAGTCCCGGCAAGTCTTCGGAAAGACTTCAGTGAAATTCCTTACTATTGGCACGTCTCCCAAACGTTTTTCTTCATTTTCTTTTTCGTCCTTTCCGGTGACTTGTGCTAGGAAGATGTGACATCCTTCTTCGACACACCTCATCACCTTGTTACAGAAATGACATGCGCCTTGAAACGCTTCTTCCGCTACTACGTCCCCTTCTATTGTTAGGACTTCATTTCCATGGGGTAATTGGACTAGTTTCTCGTCACAAATGATGGCAAAGATGATATTTTGCTAACCAATCCATTTCGACGATGACATCGAAACTACCCAATGCTACCGGTATCAACTCGATATTGAATGGGTGGTTTAACAGGTTAAGGGTGCAGCCTCTTATGATGGTATCTACCCTTTCTACGTTACCGTTAGCTAGTTCCACGTTGTATGCATTTCCTAATGCAGTTGGGGCAATATCGAGTAGTGGACTAAATGTATTAGAAACAAAACACCTATCGGCTCCCGTATCAAACAATATGGATGCATAACGGTTATTTATAAGAACGCACCCGCCACAACATTCGGTCATCCCGAGCTTCCACTTTGGTTACGGCATAGACTCTCCCACGAGCTCCTTCTCCATTACCCTGACTACTCGTTTGTCTAACATTTCCCTGGATCCTGCCATTCCCATGGCTCCTGGATTTCGGTTTCCCGATTTCCTCCTTGGCCTTGGTTCCTGGTCTTTCGGCATTCATTCTTATAATGCCCTTTCTCGCCACAACCAAAGTAAGTTATATTAGCTTTTGGGTCTTGAGCCGAGCCGCTTTGAACCGCCGCTAATGATTTGGACTGCAGCTTCTGGTTAAGTGTCCGATTTTCTCGACAGATTCTGGCACTTGACGCCTTGTGATGCAATGTGCATCGATTACACAATGGTGCAGTCCCCGAGTACGGTTTCCTTTCCCCAACACCACCGCATAAGCTCTAGCAATATTTTGCCTCTTGCTTTGATTGTTGCTTTGTTGTTTCCACCGTTGTTGCCACGGTATACATTGTTGTTGTAGCTTTGAGAATGATCATCCCATTTCCTCTTATTGTCAACCACTTTGTCCATGGAATCCTCAATCACTTGGTCCATGAGTTTGTTGGCTACTTCGATAGTTTCATGAAGATCGCTGACCTTAGAAGTGGTTACATTGCCCTTGATAGGTTGGGGCAGGTCCTCATGTATCTCTCCAACAATCGGTCTCGGTGGGAACCATTTCTGACACAATAAGGCTAGTTCTTGAAATCGCCGATTATAAGCGGCCATATTGATGCCTTGAACCTTGAGGTTCCAAAACTCATGCTCGAGCTTCTTAATCTCATTACAAGGACAAGATTTCAGTACCATTTCCTTGAAGCTCTCCCATGGCATGGCATAGGCAACATCGAAACTAGCAGATTTCAGGAAATTGTTCCACCGTGTCAAGGCAAAGATTCGTGAAAGTGAATGATGCATACTTAACCTTAGACTCTTCTTCACAGCTTGCAGATTCGAACACGCCTCGAGCTTTTAGATCCATCTAGTCGGACCGACGGCTTCGCCGGTTCCACTAAAACCTCCAATCATGGTTTTACGAAAGTCTTGATAAGTACAAGTGCGGCTGTGAGTGGGTGGTCTCGAAGTTCCAAAGATTAGTAGGCGAGTGGTTTCTGCGGCTAAGGTGGCGTTCACTCGCTCATTGACTAGTTGGTCAATCATGGCTTGATTCATGATAGGTTGGATTGGAGTAGCCCTAGCGGTGAGTAGTGGCTTCAGAGCCCGATCGTGTGTGACTCTGCTTTGGAATAGTAGCGTTTGCGGCTTGGTTGTGAGTAACCCTCACTGGAATAGGAGCATTGGAAGCTCCACCGTGGTTGGTATGCGTTTCGATCTTCGTTTTGGCGGCATTTCTGCAGTAAGAAAGGTAATGAGATACATAACCTTTTAAACAAGGTAAGTGCCAAGTAATAGTGTAATTATTGTAGATAGATCATATGAGCAATCTATAAAAGAAGAGACAATTGGATAGGAAAATAAGTTTGACATAGATAGAACTTCGGTTACAAGGTTTCTAAAGTACATGATGAGATACTAGTTGGAATACAACCGAAATACAACGGAAATACAACGGAAATACAACGGAAATACAACTGAAGTACAAGAGTGATAACTAACACTAACTGTTATAAATCCAGTTTAGTGTGATACACCATGAAATCATATCTAAGGATATCCACGCTGTATGCGAGTCGCCAATGGTAGCAATCAACTCTCGCAGATCCTCCAAACTCGCGATACGTCTCATCCGAGATGCTAACATAGACTCTAAACCAGTAGTCCTCTGCCACTCCTCTCTGGCGGTATCTCTAGCCATCCACCGGGCGCTCTAGCTCCTCTAGTCGTCCGTGCATCCGGGCTTGACCTCTGCCCAAAGCTTCGTGTCCCGCTATCCAACTCTCTAACATCCTCGACGGGCCTCAACCCTAAAACCGGCGAATCCGCTCGTGTCTCTCGAGCTCCACGCCTCAAACAATACATCGGTAACTTCGGTCTAAACCCTCAACACGCCGCTCGCAGCTTGCAAGCGTGTTGGATCGACTTCTCTAGTCGACAAGTATGGACTCCTAGCGAGTCTCATGAGAGTCCATTAATAAATATCCTCGGTGAGGGTCGGATCACCATCTGGAGATCCCGATAGGTCCGGCTCGGACTGTGCCTCAACCGCGCAGCTTCCTCAATGGTCTCAAGTCAGTGGCGCGAGCAAGGCGCCCATGTCTGCGCAGATGGTATGAATGAAGGTGATGATGGACTATAGCTCTGACCGGCAATGCGTGGTGCGTAACCGATCACACAATCAATATCTCCAAGTAATCTCATTACTTTCCTCCCGGCTACGGAGGAAAGCGCTCTGTCCCAATCCAAATGGTGCATCAATGTCCATGTCATCGCCAATCTCTCGAGCCATCCCGGAGCTTTGTCCTAGCTCCGAATACTATGGACAATCTCCGCACCTAGTATATCCATATCTTGGCTGCTAACATGTCCAGGGGCACTCTCGGTAGGCATAGGCTCGTAGTTCCTCCTCAGATCCTCTTCCGGATCTTCTTCGGTCTTCATCCGAGTAGGAATCGTAGATCTCCTGAGTCTCCGATGAGGTGGGGACTCAGAGATGATGGTGTCGGTGACTCGAAGTAGTAGAAGGACCCATGTAAGCAAAGACGGGTCATCGAGAAGCTAGTGCACAAATGAATACCGCTCTCAATATCCGGCAATCATTCGGGTTTTGCCTGCAACAAGTAACAAAGGCGATGGAGTGGTGGTAAGGGTAGGTATAGATGGAGTAGGTGTAATAACCGGCCGAGCTGCTAATGTGGCCTCAATATATGGATCGCTGGCTAAGTGTGCAAGTCGACGGGTGGTAGGTGAGTGAGCTAGTAGGATATCCTCCCAACATCGTGAGTGAAGGCTGGTGAAGGCATAGTCTGTGACAAGACGGTGCATATGTGTAAGTATGTGGAAAATATGCTCATAATGAATATGAAATAGTGCATAAGTAAATAGGAAATAAAACATGTAGTCCTATTTAAATAAACTCTAAGTAAAATGGCAAGTAAGGCAAGCGGCAAATGGGCGGTAGTATGATGTTTTCAGTGAAAAGTAGTTATAGTTTAGGGTTTATATGTACCTAGTTCTCTATAACCTTGGCTCGATGCCAATCAGTAACACCCCCAAATCGGTTTAGCTAAGCATACGTGTTATTTGGTAGCGTTACGGGATCGGTGAATCATAACACAAGTAATAAAGAACGGAATACATACTCCGTTTGATTTCATAAAATAGATTTAAAACATTGTCTTACAACATAGTTTAAATAAATGGGCACATCCCATTAGTTTTAGTTGTCCCAATGTAAAAACATCATTTTTGTGTAAAAAAACTTCTTTAATACTACTACGACCATTAACCCGCTTCTTGTCTTGCCTTCATGAACATACTCAAACACCAGAGAAAATATGCTAAAAGGTCACTAAAAGTCAGGTGAGTTCATAGGTTTAAGTTGAAATAGTAGGTTTGGACCATAAGCAAAGTCATATAATCATTACAACGAATATAATGATATATGGATGAAAGTCTATTACGTTAGCTCTAAGTTCATGCAACCGATACTATGACAGTTTCTGTATGCTAAAAGATGTCATACAATATAGGGGCCCATAGCAAGTGTTTTGTCCCTCAACACTTGGTTCCGACATGGTATACGTTTCGCTTTGGCCTAAGCATGGCCAACCGAACGGAGGAGTCACCCTCAATAGATCTATTTATAACATTCGCGTTTCCCAATGGGGAATTGACGGTTCATGAAAAAGGGCATTCACTAGGGACATAGGGGCTTAGGCTAAACCACGTAATAGTAATCATGTAATAGTTGGTCCATAAAAAGGTTTTGCATATTTCTCACCCCAAATGTATAAAACAGTTTATCAAGTAAAAGCGGGACTATGAAAACTCACCTTAGCAAATGTGCAATCCAAGTGTGGGATTAGTGATTGTTGTGAAGCGGCACCGACACGCGACCTAGATAAGGAGGGCAATGTTTTAGTTCATTGTTTTAAGTATTGCTTACTTAAAGTAGTTCAATGGTTTTTATAATTGTATTAATACTAACGTAAGGTTGTAAAAATACTGTTAAAATGATTTTTACTAGTAAGTATACGAAATATATATACTTTTCAATGTTGACATTAATATGATTTTGAAATCCAAAGTTTGATTTGGTAAATGATTACAAGGTTCCATTAGTAAGTATATAAATGTATATATACTTGTTCAAGTTGACACAAATGGTATTGTCAAAGTTATAGTTATTTTATTTTCTAAATGTATTTAGAAAATACTTGAGTTAAAAATGGAAGTCTTCCAATTTTAGTGGATCATAAAATAATATAGTGACCTTTATTTATTTAACAAAATTTGTTCCTAATATATAGTTCTAGACGAGAATTTTACTTGACTCGCATTTGTTTACATATTGGCGTTAAACATTTACGTAGACAATATTAAATGAAATATGTTTTAAAGTAATTGTTGTCTCATGCAAATAAACTTTTCATAGAATTACTTATCAACTCGTATGTGTATATTTTTAGGTGGGGAATTTCGGATATGTGGTAAATGGATTTAACTTCTTATAGTTGTCTATAAATCAAGTACTTCGGGTTTTATTTGGTTGGTTAGTTTAAAAGCACCAATTTCAACACTCCAAGACCATTAAAGTCATGCCCGACCTTAGGATACATGGGTTGGGCTTGAACCCTAAATCCAACCAAAAGTCTAAGTTGTGACATCATGATAGCATTTGGGCTGTGGCCCAAAACTTGTTGGAAACATGGTTGCTACCATGTTGAAAGTAAATGTTCACAACAGAAAAAAAAGAGAATTGTGGAACAATGCCAAACGTATGATACAAGATAATATGGCCAAGGATGTATTTGAGGTGGTCGCGAGATACCGAACAAGATGTTATTATTTCGAAGTTAAGCTCAAGTCAAGGATGTGGTGAACCATATGCTAGTCGAAAGTACTACTCAACCCGTTTTTATCCCACATCCTAACATACCACTACAATCATACAATGGGTTAGTCACATTCATTTGGCAATGGATACTCTCGACTTGGTTCTTATCCTAAACGAACGCAACAAGTAAATTATGAACATATAGGAACCATATCAAGATATCAAATGTTGACGTAACAAAACTTAATTTTTCTCAAGTTGCAACTAAGTTTATAACATGGTTTTAACACTCTTTGAATGACACGGATGTCGACTAAGGGGGATTACTAAAATAAAGTTTTTCTGTCAAATCCTAACGACACACCGAATGGACTAACGTTTAGATAATGGTCTTAAGCAAGAATCAAAGTTTTGGTTATGTTTATTTCTTCACAGCCTTTATTTCGACAAGAACAAGTGACCGAACAAAATTCCAACTTCCAAATTAATTACCAAAATTTTACAAGTTGCCAAGAACCATTCACTATTTCGAGTACTACTCGAAGACATTGTGACCAACCTTGGTTTCCAGAACTTGTACAACTTGTTATTAGCAATACTTTTACAAAACTTGACTTCTCCTATTTTTCTTGGTTTATACAACTCGGTGTGTATCAAGATTAACAAAACAATGCCAAGACTCAACCTCTAGTTTTTCTTGGTTCTTGCTTCTATTGAAAACTTGAACACCCAACCAAAGACACCATGTTTTTCGACATAAATCATTTTAACAAGTAATGGCTAACACAAAACTCCATATAACAACTAAGCATATATTATTAACGTGGCAAGCATAACACCATTCCTTGATACAAAATACCAAACTTAACATCAAAACAACAACAAAAGAACATTACAACAAGGAAGATTGATAACCTCAACTTGGAAGAGAAGATGGGTAATGAACGGAAATTGCTTCTTGGATTCGGACCAAATGAGACTTTAATTAGCTCCTACACACCTCCAATTGCAAAACCCCCAATTCAATTTTTGAAAACCCTAACTTTCACAAACCCTAGTTTTTAGGTAAAATTGAAATTGAAACTGAGTTTGGGGTTTTTGCATCTCTACTAGAGATATAGAAGTATTTTGGGAAGATGTTTAGCTACCTTTCTCTCCTTGGGTCTTGGTTTGAAGCCGAATTTGGCTAACTTTAGCTCAAGGTAGACACAAGTGAGGATATGATTCTCTTGAGTGATCTTTGCCTTGATTCTTTCTTGGATTCGTACGAGAGGTAGCAGGCGCATCTAGGAGAGATTTGAGAAGTAAACCTTTCATGGTTTTGGTGAGGATAGATGAGGAATAATAGAAAGAGGTATGTTGGTTTACCATTTTGGGAGATTCGACCTACAAGGGTCTTGTAGTCTAGAGGTTGAAGAAGAGATTTGATATCTTCTCTCTTTCCCCTCGTTTTGTGTTATTTTTGTCATGAGTGGGAAGTGAAAGACAAAGGTGTATTATCTCAATATTTTACAAAGGTTTACTTTTAAAATGGAAGTATAAATGTGTGTCTATATGTATTTTACTTATAGTACAACTTGTGAAAATGTATGCATATACATTACACTTAGGTATTAATTGTACTTGAGTTTTATAAAAGTTATTGTTTAAGTGATAGTGTGTTAAATATTTTGTGTCCCGCGATATTAAATTGTGACCAAGGTATCATTGTTTGATAACTTTTATAACGTAGTATCTTATTGTTACGTGTCTGAAATATTTTTATCTTTGTAATATTCCATGTCACGGACATTTGTCGTTTGTTTTATCAAGCCCTTATCATAGTGTCGGTACGCGTGTAGTGTCGGTCACTGGGGAAAACGAGATAACCTCTCGTCTTACAATTTAAATCATAAGACCAAAATGAAATATTCATAAAATGATATGAATGCAAGAGTGGTGAAATCTTTATTGTATGCGAGTTATCTACCCAAATGATCAGGCAAAGCTTATGCATGCTTAATGAATTAGGCTTAGTAATAATAAATTACTAATCATCAGTTAAATTTTAGTGAAAATTTACCGTGTGTCACAGTTAACACACTTCTTATCCACGGAAAGTATATACTCACATACATGATACAAATCATTTCTTTGCATCTAAGATATAACCGCCATGGCTGCATAAGAATGTAATAAAACTGCCATGCCAAGATACGGTCAATCACATCATTTGCTTCATCAAGTATGAAAAATACTGACAGTGTTTTATTAGATAACTAAATGCTTAATAAATAGGCAAAAGTTGCCCAATAAATCAGCTATGTAAGTACAAGGTGGGCCCATGTCAACTATATGGGAGAGGTTCCACATGCACCACATTTATTGACATATTAAGGGTAATAAATTTTCAAACTTACCCACCTTATATGTGTGAATTTAAATTCAAGTGGTGTTGCTAAATAGGTTACAAAATTCTATCAAAAATGTCTAAAAAGACTTCACCAACAATTCCGAACTGTTTCTAGGAACAAAAGACTTCGCCAACAATTCGAACAAAAAGACTTTGGCCAACAAATTGATGAAGAAGAACTTTTAATACAAATGGAGGAGGTCGCTATAAGGAGGAAGAAGAAAGGAGATAGCGTAAAGAGAAGCCGCTCTTAAGGAGGAAGCGAAAGGAGCGACTTATGCTCCAAGATGAAGAAGTGTTAGAGATGGAGGAAGTCGCTTCGTATGGATCAAGAAAGCGAGGAACAGAACGCCGGACAGAGAATTCAATGCATTGTATGCAGAGTGGGATGAGAGCGATTTGAAGGTTGCTCGAGTATCTTTATTTAACGATGGTTACGACTCTAACAACTCTAAAACTTGGGATCACCCGGATTATATTTAGTTGTGTCGCAGCTTTAATTTTCGTATTTTGTTTCGTTAACCCACCCGTTTGCACCATCATTACGTTGCTTTCTTCACTTAGTACCACTTATCTTACAAAGGCTTTATTCACTTAGTACCACTTATCTTACAAAGGGTTTATTCACTTAGTCTACAACAACATCCATCATTTTGTTTCTCAAACTTAATAAGTAGGAACAAATCACTAAAACCGTAAGAACAATTAATCACCCAATACGCTACCGGTTATCTTACATCGCTTAATTCACATCCATCATTTGTTTCACAAACTTAACAAAAACAATTAATCACCCAATACGTTAACTACTTAAAAAATTAACCCTAAAATATCGAAACCCAAAATCAAACAAGAACAATTACCGTAACCCTATATCAATACGATACCAACTTAAAAAGTTAACCCTAAATTAGCGAAACCCTAAATTAGCTTAAACCCAATAAATAACCGAAACCCTAAATTAGCGAACCCCTAAATTAACAAAACCATAAATCAATAGATGAAATACGAAAAATTAAACGGCCAAATAGCGAAACCCTTAATCAAAAACAAAATTACTTACCCTAGCCCAAATCGTTTTCTTATAGACATTAGATCGGAGAGTGTCGTATGATGTAGTGGTCAGAGAAGTGTGTTATCTGTTGATGAGAAGTGTGTTGAGGAAGATTGTGTTGATAAGAAGTGTGGTGGTATGAAATAAGAAATGTGTTGAGGAAGATTGTATTTGTATATATAAAGTGTATAAATGTATAAAGGTTATACGCTTTTTATTTTTTTTATACATTGAATGCATTGTATACTTTATACATCGTAAGTTGCCCAAAAGTACATACGTGTGGGACCCAGTTGCCCAAGATTTATGTATTTTTTAATAATAAAATAAGACCACACATTTTACTTAAAAGACAAAATTGCTTACCGCCTAACATTGAAAGTCAAAATTGCCTAACTAAAGATCTAAGTACATTTGTACTGTAAGTAAGACACTATGACCCCACAAAATGGGACACATGTAATTTATTTGGAATAGTTGCCCAAATATTGAGTTGGGAGAGTTGCTCATAAGGGATTATGAGAAATGAAAAAAAAATGAGTCATTTGAGATAAATTTATTGAGCAACTGGGGCATTTAAAGAATTTGCCCTTTCTTTTATATATATCTTAATCATAATTCTTACATCTTAACCATAATATCACAGCTATTACTAGTCGGTATGTCGCTTTGCACGATATTTAAAGAGACGAAATTATAAGCAAGCAAGTCAAAAAAATCTACCTCATTAGGCACTCAAGTACAAATTCCTACAAACAATCCTACCACACCACCTCACATCACAAACTCAAAAACACACAGACATGACAAAAACCGAAGAGCAAAACCAGTCCATCATCTTCAACCTCCCACAAGACATAATCTTCGACATCTTATCAAGACTCCCAACAAAATCCTTAATCCAATTCAGATGTGTCAACTCTTCATCTCCACCGTTGATCTCCCACCCATCATTCACCAAGCTTCACTTCACCACCACCTTAAAAAAACCAGACAAAAACCATCTCATCATATACTATGAAACATTAGATTACATCAACCATATCTACTCTTTAAGATCACCAACCAACACTTTTCAAGAAACCTTAAAACTTGCTCCACCTTACAAACCACTTCATGGGTATCTCAGAATTGTTGGGTCCCACAAGGGTTTGTTGTGTTTTTTTGATACTAACTTTTATTCTAATGTGGGTCATGTTTTGTTGTGGAATCCTAGTATTTCAAGATTTAAGAAAGTTGGTCATGACCCTTGTCAAGATTTGGATAAAGTTTCACATTTTGTTGTTGGGTTTGGTTTTGTGTTGAGGAATTTGGAGTTTAAGGTTGTTAAGATTGTGTATGGTTTGGATAAGGTGGTTAATGTTAATCATGTGTTGGTTTATGAGTTGAGTAGTGATTCTTGGAAGAAAATAGATGGTGTGGTTGCGCCTTGTGGTATGGTCAGAGGTTGGTCTAGTAATGTTGTTGTTAATGGTTTTGTGAATTGGTTAGGGTTTAAGGAAGTGGTTAGGGATGCTAGTTGCGTGCCGAATGTGATTATGGGGTTTGATTTGGACAATGAGTGTTTTTGTGTACTTGAGTTGCCAAAGGATATTGTTCGTAGTTATGATCAAGTGTGTTTGGTTTCTTATGGTGACGAGTCTTTGTTGTTGGCATTGGGTGCTCATTATGTTGAGCTTAATGGTGAAAAATGGGATATGTGGGTGATGGGTGAGTATGGAGTTGTGGATTCTTGGAAGAGGGTTTGTGTGGTTTCACATCCTGTGTTATCGATTCCGCCTTTGTTGATGAGGAATGATCATGAGGTTTTGATGGTGATGAATGATGGAAGGCTTGTGTTGTTTGATGCGATTAAGAATGAGATGCTGGATCTTGAGACACATGGGTTGCCTCGTGCTTTTAATGTTATTGGGTATACCGCTAGCTTAGCTTTGCTTCAGGGTTGAGGGTGTGCACTGTGAAGTCAAGGATTTATTTGCTTTTTGTTTGATGGTTTACTTTTTTGTACTTGTTATGCTGTGAATTGTAGATGTTTGATGTGTTAAAAAGTGATATGAAGAATTGTGCAAGTTTGTGTGATTAGATACATAGTTAACGAAAACAGAGTTTTTATGTGAAATGATTATTATAGATGTCTGGTTACTGTGCCGATTTTTGTCACGTTGGTTATTGTAGATGTTTGGTATGTTCTATTGGGTAAATATATGTGGTTCTTCTGATAGATGGTTAAGAAAAATGATGCACAAGCATTTGCCTTAGCAGGGATGAGGTACAAGAAGGTTTAGTAGCTGTTATCACGCCAGTTGAAAAGTTGTGGCGTTTTATGTTAAGTTGTTTATCTTAATAATATGTCTTCCATTGCTTGGTTGAAAATTTGAGATCACTCCTCTGTATGTTCATTTAAGTTGCCCAAATGATATTGGTTGCCCCTATATTATAATTTGGAGGTCAGTTCTATCAAGCCTTTTTATTATGTTCAATTATAAAGCTTATTATTAATTTACTGGAATGATTCGGGCTTGAACACGTAACATGGTTCATAACTTCAAAATTGAAACAAGTGTTGTCTAGGTACGATAAGGAATCATTGCTAAAGGGGCATTGCAAGGGTGTCCAAAACCTTTCATTCATGGTGTTCTAAGCTGCAAGCCTGCAACAACAGATTCGGCATACATGAGCCGCCTCAGTCCTCACTGTACATGAGTGTATGAAATGCCTTGTATCATCTTTACTGCAGAATAGCCTCAATCCTGTCATTATACGATCAAAGCTTGCCATAATATTATATTCAACCAGCAATTTTTACCTTTTTTGGTTTAAGGACCATGATTATTGGTTGTAAGTTGAAGACTGTCACATACAGTCTAACAAACAGATAAATCTGCAGCCTACAAACCTTTAGACGAATACTTACCAGATCCGTACATTGAATGTGTGAATTGTGATAAACTATTTATTCTAGAACTTCAACGACATCCCACCAAATCACCTAGAGAGTGATCACGAGAGTATTGTCATGACGATTACTTAGGATGTCGTAGAAGATCCATAATAAACAGTTTAATGCACATGCTATATAAGTTCTAACAATTTAAGAACTCCATTGATATTATTCTTGATCAAGATTCTCTAAAAGACAGGCCTAGATATTGTCAGTTGTTTTTCTTTTTGAGCAAAGTGAACTACTGTATTATCACATCAATGAGGATTTTATAGTACATGTGAGCACAAAAACTAGGATGGAAATCGAATTAGGTAACCCATGAATATAAAATCATATTAGGTAACTCATGCAAAACATAGTCCGTGGTTTAAAAACATCTTGGCTATGTGGATCAAGCTGGTTCAGAATGCATGATGGATTTGTTCTTGTTGGATCTTTCTGAAAATATGGGCAATTTGTGCATTAATATTGGAAAAATTGGTGAGAGGCTGTCTTTCTAGCACACTAATTTGCTGGATTTTATTTTTGAAAACTAGCCCAAACTGAAATAAAATTGAAAGGGTGATCCTGTTTGTATCACACTGAACTAGCTGAAATTTTGCCTGTGCAGACGTGGAGTACCGCTGTATGTATGTTTTTGTTACATTTACACATTTGTTAGTGTAAAACTCCGTATAATTTCTGTTCCTTTTGTATGTGAAGATATACTGTTTCTCTAACATTATAAGCTTATACATTTGTACATCTATAAAAAAAGTAAAGTAAAGTAACACCCAATGCCGTCTTCCGCGGGTTATGGGTTCCCAATACCGTTTCCGGTGTATGGGGGAGGTTAAGATGTAGACAGCCTTACCCCTACCTAAGGTAGAGAGGCTACTTCCAGTTCTACCAAAGGTAGAAAGGACCTCCGGCCTTTTGTAGGGAGTGAGGATCGAACCCCTGACCTCTCGGTTGAGAGGCAAGGGGTTTACCAACTGTACATCTATAAATGTAATAAAAATGGCATTTCTAGGCATTTACATTACACGTGAAATATTTGTCCACTAAATATTCTGTACTTATATCTGTAGGGCCAAGAGTTGATGTCCTGATGATGTGCATATATTAATGAAATTTACAGGTTTATTCATCCTGCATCCAAACGATTTTCTATAACCTCGCATGATTTTCAAGAAAAGGACCTCTAGCATGTGAACCACACACAACTACAATCACGTTTATAAGTCATAGCCACATGAATTTCATATCAAGTTCAGCTCTTGCATAGTACTTGAGACTAAGTGAAAAAGAAAGCTTGAGAAGTGCCAGTTTTATTTTCTATAAGTTAGGAAATGGAGAATAAAGGCAGCTGCAAGGTTTGTGTCACAGGAGGTGCTGGTTACATTGGTTCATTCCTGGTTCCGTTACTTCTACAAAATGGTTACACTGTCCATGCTACTCTCAGAAACCTGGGTATACTTCGTTTTCTTCATGCATTTATCTGTTTGTATAATTCAATTTCAAAGAGGAGACTATGCGTCTACCCTCCTATCAATATGCAGGGTATGGCCATAGTATATGTGTGGAGTTAAGAGTTGTAAGATATCCGTACCTAGCGCTGTGATAAATCAAACCCCTGAAAGAATAGTAAAAACGTTTCGCTAATTCTCTATATTATCGGTATATTTCGGTATTTGTCTGTGCTTTTTGCTTGTAGGTGATGAATCCAAGGTGGGACTTTTGAAAAGTTTTCCATTTGCAGAAGAAAGGCTGCATTTGTTTAAAGCAGATATATACAACCCAGAAGAGTTTGAAGAAGCAATACAAGGATGTGTCTATGTTTTCCATGTTGCAACCCCCTTTTTTCACACTACTGGCTATAAGGTGTTACGTTCTTGCAAACTACAACTACCTAATCAAGATTCTAATCATAACCGTAAATAATAAATTCCAGTCTGATCTATTTTTGTGCATATTTATAGTACAACAACACCGTTGATGCTACAATTAATGCACTTAAGGAGATTGCGGATGCTTGCATACGCTCGGGGACAGTGAAACGGCTCATCTACACTGCGTCTGTTACAGCAGCTTCACCATTAAAAGAGGACGGCAGTGGTTATAAAACCATCATAGACGAAAGTTGTTGGACACCTCTTCATCTCGATGTTCCTTACACAGATTATTTCGTAAAGGTTTGTATCAGAAATTTAAATGTTTTCGCGATATCTGTGGTTCTTACATGATCGTGTCTCTAATTACTTACAATATTGTACAAGAAATGTTTGATGCAACTTTGTTGTGGGGTTTACTTTAGGACTACACAGAGGCCAAAACAAAATCAGAGCAAGAAGCTTTAAAAATTGGAGAAGATAAAGGAAATGAACTAGAGGTTGTGACGTTATGTTGTGGGTTGGTGGGTGGTGGTATCGTTAGATCAGGCAATCCAACGGTTTTCATATCACAAATTTCCAATGACATGATGCGATACCAACAACTAAGGTACTTGGAAGAATTGCTTGGAAAAGTCCCAATTGTACACATTGATGACGTTTGCCGAGCACACATCTTTTGTGCAGAGACGCCATCAGTTAATGGGAGATTCTTATGTGCTAGCTCGTTTGTATCAAGTGCAGAAATGGCGAAGCACTATCAGAAAAGCTTTCCACAACTGAAACAAGAGTAAGATTATTTTGATTAACAACATCTTAATAATATGACAGAGAACTCGAGTACATAATAAATTTGTTATAATAGGTACTTGGAAGAACGTGGGATAGAAATCAAATGGGGATCAAGAAAGCTTGAAGATAAAGGATTTGCTTACAAGTATAGTACCGAAATGATATTAGACGATTGTCTTGAATGCGCAAAGAGATCGGGAATTGTTTAGCAACTACGGCTAATGTTGGAATCACTCCTAAACTATATTTTAAGTGTTTGTAATTAACATGTAATAGGTTGCTTAATTAGGCTTTTATGTTTGTATTTATAGCAAGGCTTATGTAGAAAGTCCATAAGCCTTGACCCAAGCCTAATAAGGAAAGAAAGGGAACTTGTGTGTTGCCATAGTTCCTTTCCCTATATAAGCACATGTAAACCTTCATTTGAAGGTTGGTTGTTCACTTTACATTATATCCTACGCATAATCTTTCCCATTTCATACGTGCATATTGTGTTTAAGTGTTCATCCGATCTCTCTTACCTATATTTCTACATATTGATGCTTGTGTTACAATATCATGACCTATCAGTGGTATCAATCGCCATCTAGTTGGGTGAAACACTTTTGTTTTTGAAGTTTTTTCTCTATACGCGTGGGTTTCGGTTTTTTAAACTTCCATTCGCAAAAAGCTTTCATTTTTACACTTAAAAACTCAAGATTCTTGTACTTTAAGGTTTATTTAGTGTTAAAGTTTAAGTTTTTAGCATCAAGTTTGAAACTTTACGTGTGTAGCATTGTTTTTGAGCTTGATTTTATTCGTGTACTACTTTCTACGCGTAAGGTGAAAAAGTGTTTTGGATCATCAAGTTTCATACTTTTGTGTTATTTTGGTGATATTGAAGCTATTTCATCATAAAAATCAGGTTTATAAACACTTTTGGGCATAAAATCAGTTTTTGGTGTATGTTGGTATTTTCTACTTGTAAGAAAACCCTAGTTTTACTCGTAAGCTTCAAAGTCTACGCCTAAGCAGTTGTTACGCATAAGCTTCTCTTCATTTGATCTTCAAGTCGTTGGTTTACTCGTGTTTTCTTGCTTGTATAAGCCTGAAAACACTTCGACTTTGGATATCTTTTACACTGGTATAAGTGTAAAGGATTTTTGGCAAAACCCTAGTTTTACGCCTAAGCTAAAATCTTACGCGTAGAATTCTCTTTGCCTAAGCATTTTCTTACGCCTAAGTCTGTCTTACGCATAAGCAAATATTACGCATAGGGATTCTACTACTAAGCCTTTAGTTTACGCCTAAGCTAAACTTTTCTCAAGTCTACGCGTAAGCTATTAATACGCGTAAGTTCTCTTCTACGCGTAAGTTGATTTTTACGCATAAGGTGCTTTCTACGATTAAGCTGATTTCTACGCATAAGGTTACTTCATCAACAAAGTTTCATTCGACTACAAAGATCCATCATCAACACAAGTTTCAAGATGTCTCAACCACCATACTCTAGCTACTTTCCTCATATGTATCCTCAACAACAACAATTCTATCAACAATATCCTCCATCATCTCCACAACAAATGCAACAATTTCAACAACAAGGAGCAATTCCTCTTCCACCACAAATGATTCCGCCCAATCCTAGTCAACAAGTACAGCACTACACATACTTCCAAAATCAGTATCCAGCCAAGTATGCTATGAATGGTACTACACCAAAGGAACCGTCTTGGTTTGCAAAGATGTGTGAAGCTTTAAGTAGCCAACAATCCATTCATAAAGTTGGATCCCTTGATAGACCTCCAATGCTCACTCCTAGAAACTACGATCAATGGGTGATAATGTTCTTTAGGTTTTGTGATCTAAAGAAGCCACATGGTAAGTTTTTGAAGAAGGTCATCCTTGAAGGTCCTTTTCAGATGCCTACTGATAACGCTACACGCGTCGTTCGGGGTCAAAAGAACTTCTTTTTCTTCGAGCAAGTTTTATAACACCCTAGGCAGTGAACCTAATCGTTGTAGTGTAGTATTAGGGTAAGCCACGGGTATTGATATCGTTCTCTAGGAGAATAGGAATGCTAGTGAGAAGTTACTACGCTAAGGTTGGGGTTGAGGAAGATTATTTTTTTATCTTTTTATATTTTTAAGGAAATGGAAAGGTACGAATCTCGGGGTTTGGATTTGGGGGTTGGTATTTCTACCGATTACTCTACTTATCTAATTATCTAATCTAAGGTGTATGTAGTATATGTCTAATTATTGTGTGCTCGTATGATGGTTTAAAGATGTTTTTACTTAGGTTTTATTACTCCTTAATTATCTCCTATTGATGGTTTAATTGTCACGTCCTTATTCTTAATCGCGTTGTGTGTCTAAAGTCGTAGGGTATGCGTTTGTCCCTAACTCTTGCTGATTACAAACCAAAGTTTTCACATAGAGCATTCAAACCAAATCCTCAAGTTTACAGTGCAGAACATAGAATTGATGATTCCATTATGAGTGTTGTTGAATATAATCGCATGGAGGAATTAGATGCAGAAGATGAGAGTCGGTCAAAAATTGAAAATGTTGTTTATTGCAAACCATTTAACTATTCAAAAGCCATAACTTTCGTCGCACAACAGGATAATTCTAACACACCTTAGGTTATCACTACTCTGAGTCTTCTAATTTTGGTCCCCAACCCAATACTGCACAAATTAATGGTCCTTTACCTTCACTCGGTGAAGTAAAAACATTACCCGAACGATGTCAAATTCTTAAATATTTTGATACATTCATATCGGACATCAAACTTTTGGAACGGGAAATTGAAATCAATTCTGAAATAAAAGTTGAACATTTTCAATCGCCTCATGCGAAATCAAAGAGATATCTTTCAGAAAAGAATTTTACCTCATGTCCGAAATTTGAAAATGTGTGCAATATATTGGGAAAGGGATTTTCACAAGGAGCTTGGACTTATGAAAACAGTTTTTGAGAAAACAAAAACATCGATTTCAAATACTAAACGTAAAAAGAAAATGTTAAGAAAAGATGTTGATCGACTCTTGGAAGATGTTATATGTGCTGATACCATAAATGTTGTGTTACTACATACTGTTGCATATGCATTTGATTTTATCACTGTTGATCCTGTTGATTCTGTTGAAAATATTGAGAATACCGATAATGTGTCACAAATCAAGTCTTTAAAAGTTGAAAATGAGCGATTGTTAAACGAGCTTTCAAATGCAAAACTTCGTCTTCAATGGTGTCAAAAAGATTGTCAAAATCGAGAACTCGCTTTGCAAAACAAAATCAACCAATTGCATACAAAAACTCTTAATCCAAAACTTGAGCAACTGGATGATGAAAACGTGACTTTGAAGTGTCAAATCTCAAAATATGAACAAGAAATTTCAAAAGTCAAAAAAGAATATGGTGTCATATTTGATTTGCTCAAAGAGACTCGTGCTCATGCGTCAAAAGATATTGATGATCATCTTGCATATACCAAAGATGTTTTACGACAAAATGGAAACACTCGCTCTGAAAATCTAGATTTGTTACACACTATCCATGATCTAAAAGCAGAGTTGGTGAAACTTAAGCAAGATAGGAATAGTAACACAAACGTAATTGCACCAAGAATTCTTAGACTGCCTAATGACACATCACAAGAAACTAATGTGCTTCCCTCTACTGAAACAGGAATAGTTGCCTCTTTTCCCAACGCTAGCACTTCACAGCTTAAGAGCACATCAAGGAAGAATAGGAAGTTGCAACGTAAGAAAAGAACAATAAAGACCTCTGAAGTAGAAGAACACCTTAGGACTTTGAATAAGACTCAAGTTGCACCCACTTTAGACATTGCGTTAGATAAATGTAATAGACAAAGTGATGTAACGAATGCTGAACCTTTAAGTACTTTAAATGTTATGTTTGAAGCTTCTTGTGTTGGTTGTCATAAAAGCATTTTTCTGCTAGGTAAACCACCCTCTAGTGTTCCGGATACGATCATTGATGTACCCATAGAACCCCCTTCACCTCCTAGGAAGAACTTATCACCTAGTGCATTTACTAAGACCAAAGCTAAGACTAGTTGGAGATGGCAGAAATGGTTACATAATACACTTGGCTTTAAATGGATACCTAAAATCATAAACATGTGTGTTTCAACTATAACTGCATCGGAACCCTCTAACTCTTCGGGTTCCACATCTACTTCTATTCCATCTGTATCGTCTCAGTGTAATGCGGTGATACAGATCATCCTCTGGGTTGTTGATAGCGGATGTTCCCGACACATGACAGGCAATCTTAAACTGTTATCCAACTTTGTTTCAAAGTTCATTGGCACTGTCAGATTCAGGAATGATCACTTCGCGGCTATCATGGGCTTTGGAGATTACATCAATGGGAACATTGAAATTAGCAGAGTTTAATATGTGGAAGGTCTCGGTCACAAGCTCTTCTCAGTTGGTCAATTTTGTGATGGAGATTTGGAAGTTGCTTTTCAGGAGAAAACTTGTTTCATTCGTTATCTACAAGGAAACGATCTTATGTCTGGAACCCGCACATCAAGTCTTTACACAATTTCAATGCAAGACATGATTGCTTCATCTCCCATATGTCTACTTTCAAAGGCAACATCTACAAAATCTTGGCTATGGCACCGTCGACTTTCACACTCAAACTTTCAAACCATAACCAATCTTGCACGTTACAAACTTGTTGAAGGTCTCCCAAGAATTCGCTATTCTAAAGATCACCTATGCTCAGCTTGTGAACAAGGGAAAAGCACTCATGCTCACTTTCCTTCAAAGGTGGAACACAGCTCACAACATGTGCTTCATATTCTTCACTTGGATTTGTGTGGTCCGATGCGTGTGCAGACGATTAACGGCAAACGCTACATCTTTGTAATTGTGGATGACTACTCAAGATGGACTTGGGTTTATTTTCCTCGAACTAAAGATCAAGCTCCACGATGATCATCACCTTCTCACGAAAATTCAAGTTCACTTCCGAACACAGTGACAAATCGAATGCAGACAAAGGAACTGAATTTGTGAATCAAACTCTTCGTGCATATTATGAGAAAGTAGGAATTGAGCATCAAACATCAATTGCACGAACACCAGAACAAAACGGAGTTGTTGAAAGACGAAACCGTATGTTAGTGGAAGCTGTAAGAACGATGTTGATAAATGCAAAACTTCCAGATTACTTGTGGGCAGAAGCCGTGTCAACTGCATGCTACACTCAGAACCATTCAATGATTACTAAATGCCACAACAAAACACCTTATGAGCTTATCCACAACCGTAAACCGAATCTCAAACACTTTCATGTATTTGGATCCCTCTGTTACCCAAATAATGATCGTGATGACTTTGGTAAGCTCAAGGCTAAAGCTGACATTGGAGTCTTTGTAGGATACTGTGATAATTCTAAAGGATAGCGGATCTGGAATCGTCGTATAAGGGAGATTATGAAAACGATTCATGCAAATTTTGATGAGCTTACAGAAATGGCTTCGAAAGCAAAACAGCTTGGAACCCGGACATAACCGTTTAAACTTTCCCCAAACCCCATCATCAGCTGAACCAAGCTTACAGCTTACTCGACGTCAAATGGAACAGCTATTTGCTCCTCTGTTTAGTGATGATATTGATCAACGTGCTCCGGATGTATCAAATGTTTTCACTGCTCAACCGATAATAATCCAATACCCGATACACCGAAACAACAACAATGTTGAAGAAGCACCTCCAATTGATTCTAAAACAACAACCGAACAAACCGCATCCAATGACGCTGAACCAGCTGATGATCTTCTGAACCATGACGTACCCCCACATGCAGATTATGATTCAAATGCGTTCTTCAACCCTTTTGCAAATGAAACTGCCACTTCTGATGTTGCCGAATCATCTACAAGCCATTTGAATCCTCCTAATCTGCACAATGTATATCAACATCAACCCTCCACACATTGTTAGACTAGAGACCATCCTCTTGTGAACATTATTGGAAATCCGAATCAACCAGTCGTAACTAGACAACGCCTTCAGACCGACGGTGAACATTGCATTTATGCTCTCACCGTCTGCCAAGCTGAAGCCAAAAATATTAAAGAAGCCATGACATATGACAACCGGATTGAATCCATGCAAGAAAAACTTAACCGTTTAAACGCTTGAAGTATGGGAATTGGTTGCAAAAACCAACAGGGGTCTATGTTATTTGTCTGAAATGGATTTGGAAAAACAAGTTGATGTGAAGGTACGGTTATCAGAAATAAGTCACGTCTAGTGGCTAAGGGTTATAGACAAGAAGAAGGGATTGAATACGAGGAATCATTCGCACCGGTTGCTAGACTTGAGGTCACGGATTTTTCGGCATTCGCGGCTCACATGAACATCACGGTCTATCAGATGGATGTCAAAACCGCTTTTCTGAATGGTAAACTAAAAGAAACGGTATATGTTAGTCAGCCAGAAGGATTTGTTGATCCAGAGTTCCCTAATCACGTCTACAAACCGAACAAGGCTCTCTACGGTCTCAAACAAGCCCCTCGGGCGTGGTATGATAAGTTGTCATCCTTTCTCATCTCTCATAATTTCGTCAAAGGATCGGTTGACCCAACACTATTCATACAATATCACGGGGAACACATTTTAATCATTGAAATTTATGTGGATGACATCATTTTTGGGTCAACACATCTAAAGTACTCAAACGCTTTTCAAAACTTATGAAAAAACATTTTGAAATGTCCATGATGGGTGAACTTACGTTCTTTCTAGGACGTCAAGTTCATCAATCACCCCGTGGTATTTTCCTGAGTCAGTCCAAATATACTCTTGAAATTTTAAACAAACATGGAATGCAAAACTGTGATACCTATGCCACACCTATGGCACATACCAAGAAACCGGATGCTGATTTACATGGGAAATTGGTTGACCCTACCAAATACCAAAGTATTATTGGGTCTCTCATGTATCTAACCAAGAGACCGACATTGTATTTGTCAGTATATCTTTGTTCGTTATCAGTCGAGACCAACTGAAACTCACCTCTCTAAGGCTAAAAGAATCCTTCGATACATCAAGGGAACCATTAACTTGGGACTCTGGTATCCAAAGGATTCTGGTTTTGAACTAATAGCTTTTTCGACATCGATCACGCAAGTTGCTTAGATTCTCGGAAAAGTACTTCAGGAGCTCTACAATTTCTTGGTGATAAACCGGTGTCATGGCAATCGAAGAAGCGTGGATTGTACATCGCCATCAACCGGCAGTAATATGTAGCCATGTTAGCGTGTTGTGCTCAAGTCATTTGGATGCGAACACAACTCAAAGACTATGGTTACGTATTTGACAGAATCCCGATATATTTGCGACAATCGAAGTGCTTATTGCAATCTCGCAACTCGCCCAACATTCAAGTCTAAGCACATCTATCTTCGATATCATTTCATCAAGGAGCATGTGGAAAAGGGTACCGTTGAAATAATATTTTGTGGGTACTGAATACCAACTGGCAGACCTTCTCACCAAAGCCTTAGTCCCTGCTAGGTTTACTGAGTTGGTCCACCGGATTGGTATGAGATGTTTGACTCTAGAGGAACTGGATGAACTTTTAACACATTCTTAAAACCAGTCAAACACCAAAACCTCTTTTGTAAATATTTTTGCAAAAACAAAATACAAAAATATAAAATTTATAAAATACAAAAATATTCTTCTATCTAAATTTCTTTTAACATGGCAAGTACAAATATTCCGTCAACACTTCACTCTTTCAATAATTTCAATATTTTCACGGTCAAGTGTTGAGGGGGAGAATGTAAATATTTCTCTGTTTCATAAAACCTTGTACTTGCATGTTACCCAGTTTTGGTTGTATCTTTGATAATGGTGGATACGTTTCTTGTTTCTTAAACACTCCTCGGACTCTAATTTATAAAATTTCAATATTTTTAAAGTCAAGGGGGAGTGTCGTTAATTTTCTTTCCAAACTTACACTTCGTACTTAACCAAAATGGAAGTTATGGGCTATGGATGAAAATGGTTGAGGTGGAGGGGCTAAAGTTGTCAAAAGTTTATACCTATTTTTTACAAAAACCTTCCACCTAATTTCATTAACATTTAATTCAAGCATTTAATACCACAACCACCATCATCCACGTACACAATTCAAACCTCAAATCCGTGTTATAAACTTTGAATTTGTAAGTGTTTTAAGCATCTTTGAGTGATTTTAAACAATGGTTTTTAATAGTATGCAAATCTAACGGTTAGATTTTAAGCTAGTGATGATTTTGTGTTCTACGCATAAGCCTGTGAACATAAAATCACCATGGGGTGTTTTTGATGAAATGGGTGTTGTTTTCAAAGTTTATATCATGTCTTAAAACCATTTTCATCAAGAAATCTTACCCAAAAAACGTTTTTAATCATTTTTCAAGATTTAGGGTTTATGCGTGAATTGGGGGTTTTTCATTTGTGAGTGTTTCTGTCTAATTAGATGCTTGTAAGATGATTATTACATGTTTAATTAACCAAAGCCAACCTTGAATCATACCCAGAAACACTAATTTGGCAAAATTAAACTTTAGGGTTTAAGACTCGTTGAAATGGGGATTTGTGATTCATAAGGCTTTTGATGTTATAACTTGTTGAAAACGTCTCATATTGCTTCTAAGATAACTCAGAAATCATTTGGTACAATTTCCATGGTTAAATCTCTTAGGCATAGGATTTGAATAATTAGGGTTTAAACCTTACGCTTAAGCTTAATCTACGCGTAACCATATTCAATGTGTGATATCATGTATTCTTTGAAAGAGGATTGAATAAAGTGTTAATGGAAATGTTGTGATGAACTTATTTCAGGTTTTACGCGAGCAAAATCAGAATCAAGGTTAAAATTGGAATTATACGCTTAAGGAATACCTTACGCGTAGATGTTACACGTAAGAAAAATCTTACGCGTAACTCTATGCATAAGGGTCTACATGGGGACTACGCGTATCCTGTGAAGGATATGCGTAAACTTGGAGTCTTACGCATAAGGTTCACTCTTACGAGTAAACCTTACGCCTAAGCTCCCAACATACGCTTATGCGTAAGCCTTATGCCAAGAGCCTCTTCCTACGCGTAAGATTTCTTACGCGTAAGAGGGACTCCTACGCATAAGCTTAGGTCTACGCGTATGGTTACACAATGTTTACGCATAAGCTTGCATTTTTACTCTTAAGCCTAAATTTTAACTTTACCAATGAAATGTTACGCGTACTAACTTGTAAATAAGTTACTCATAACGTCACAAGACCAAAATGTCACTAATAAGCTATAATTGTTAAAATGTTGTGTGAATGAGTGAAAATGTGGACTTTAAAATTCAAAATTGATATACTCACGTAACTTATCACATCAACTTTGGACTATTGGACAAACAAGTGACATTGGACTCGTAACATTCATTAACATAACATATTCAATAATTGGACAATAAAATAAACTTTTGACTAACGTAATGTCTTTCGATATGTTGGTTCTTTTGGCTCAATATCTTTCAGATCACGATATGGACATCACAATGGAAAACGTTAACGCACCAAACGAGCTCACAATGGAAGATATTTTCCCTACCGGTTATAGTATGAAGATTGGAAAGAACAACCTTAAAGTTTACTTTGATAACTTCACCTGCTCTGAATCCTCTTGCCGAATTGCAGTGGATATTCTGAAGACTCATCCTTACAACAACATGCTCACCAACACAGCAACTGTACCAGAAATTTATATTCATCAGCCTCGACATACTATGAAGAAAATTGATGGTCAAGATGTTGTTACAGTGACACTCAACGATAAACAAGTCACCGTCATGTTGTGATGTACGAGCAATTCTTCTGCTCCCTGCTATCCATTTCGCCAATACGTGCCAACTCCAACTGAAGAGGCTACTCTACAATTCATGGTCGATATTGGCTATGATGAAGCTGCGGGAATCATTACCAAACATTCTTCAGTAGATTTAAAGAATATTCCTCAGCCATGGAGAACTTTATACATCATGATCGCAAAGTCTGTTTCCGGTAGAGACAACGGTTATGAGCATCCTAAGCTAATGGAACTACAAATCTTCTGGGGCATGGTCAACAAAATGCACATTGACTACGCAAATCTGATATGGGAAGACATGATGTCTTACCTCAAGAAGCTTGGCATAAAGGTCCCTTTCATCAGATACACTAAGTTGTTGATCCAGAGGATACTCGGGAATAATCATGACATTCCCTTGAGACTTGATGACCTCAACCATCATTCTGCGTTGTTTGAGGCTACATTAAATGTTGTCAGATTCAAAGACTCATCAACAAAGAAACAAGGTGTAGTTTTGACTGACTGCCTACTCACTGATGATATTAAAAGCCTTCAATCGTATTCACGATATCAAGAAGCAGTGACCTTAGGCAAAGTCGGCTTCATGGATGAAAATTCTTCCGCCATACCAGTTAAGAAGACCAGGAGAGGTAGTACTGGAAGTATAGCAAGCACTGAGAGTGCCCGCAAGTATCCAAAGAGAAATCCTCCCCGCAAAAGGAAAGTTCCATCTAAGAGTGCCATTCCTAATCCTCAACCGGCACCTAAATTAGAGGACGAAGGCTCCGAGGATACTGAGACTGATGAGGAGGTTCATTATTCAGAGTCTGTTACAGATGATACAACAACAGTTGAGAAAACACTTAGTCCCATAACAGACAAGGGTAAAACTCTAGTTGCAGAGCATGAAGAAGAGGAGAGTTCAGATGAAGAACCAAAGGATGAAGAAAAAGACTACCACAAGACACTGAAGCATCTAAGGATTCAGCATGCTGCTTCGGAATTTAATCACGAACAAATCAAAGGCCCTGGAGGTTCCAGTGGTGGTGCACTTACCATACCAATTCGTGATGCGGTTAATCAACCTGATAAGCGAACTGGTGCCACCGCTAAGGAATCCACAGAACAGCAGCAACAAACCTATGAAGTTCCATTCACCTTTGAGGAAGAAGAGGAAACGGAGAAGGATGAAAAGATAACAGATGAAGAGATTGAAGAAGCTGCTAAGGAAAGACCTGAAGAGGAAGCTCAAGCTAAAGCTAAAGAAGAGGCCAGGGTAAAAGCTGAAGAAGAGGCTAAAGCTCGCAAAGAAGCAGATGATTATATTCTAGATAATCCTGAACACAACCCTGAAGGAACTTCTGAGCCACCAAAAGACCCAGAGCCATCTCATCACTTATCTTCATCAGATTCATCATCTCATTCATCACCACCACCATCCAAAGATGCTACCACCATATCCACATCTAAATCAGTCAAGAAACCATCCGACACTTGGGCATCACGTGCTAAGACCAAAATCGTCAAAGCTGTCAGGAAAGTACGGAAACGAAACGTGGTCAACAAGAAATTCAATCAACTGGCCGACAGACTTAATTTACTCCAAGATGTGATGAACGAGTTTTCGGAAGAAAGAAAGCAGATTCAGCAATTTCTCAATTGAGATATCCAAGGGGAAATGGACAAGACGATCAGAGACTATACTTACAGGTTTCTTCTCGACACCATCCCTGGAGTGACAAGAGAGATGTTCGCCAGACAACTCTATCCTAATCTCATGGCATTGGTCAAGCATACAATGTCAACTACTCCTGTTGTTATGCAAATCAATCCAGTCCCGTCTCCGGTTGTCTCTGATGCTGAATTGATCTCCAAGCTTGTAATGGAATGTCTCCAAGATCTGCAACGTTCAATTCTGACGAAGCTAAACTTTTTGAGGCATTATTGGAATATCAACTCAAAACTTCGTGTAAAGAGTCAGCTGAAAGGGCTAAGCGACCAAGAGATGACGATGATGCGGACAAGGATTTTGAGCGGAAACGTAAAAAGAAAACTGACGAATCATCATCTATGCCATCACCACCCCAAAAGACCATGTTAGGATTTAGAAAATCCAGTCGTTAAAGAGTCGGTCACCTCAAGTATATGTATTTGTTAGAAAGCTCATAGTCGTAGTCAAGTTATGTTAATAAGTAGTTAGTTTAGTAACACCGTGGAGGACGGACGGGTCTTTACCCACTGTATGCCTGATCCACAGCCCGTAGGTGGCGTTTATTGTAAGATACTATAAATACCCTCTACCTCCCAAGGTAGAGGGTTGGAGCTTCAATACCATTTTTCTTTGTTTCACATAGTTCCCAACTCTCTTCCCTTTCTCTCTCTAGAACTTTCTCTCTCTAAAACTTGTATACGCCCCATATGTTATTGATTTGATGTGTTTGTGAAATCCTATAAGTTACAATTGGTATCAAGAGCCATGGTTTTATCACTCATCTTTCATGCTCTTTGTTTTGGTGGATTTCATAAGGTTTTTGGGGTTATAAGTGTTTAGAAGAGTTTGAATCATTTGGTCAATTTCTAGTGTTAAAGTTTGAATTTTGATTGTACTTTTGTGTTTAGGATCATCATATGTGTTTGGGTTTTGAATTGGAAGGCTTGAATCACTGTGGTTTGGTTGTTTTTGATTGATTAAGTGGTTGTTTTTGAAAAGTGTACGAAGCGAGTTGACCCACGGTGTTGCATTTCTTGGAAGCGAGTTGCTTTGTTATTGGAAGCGAGTTGCTTTGTTATTGGAAGCGAGTTGATTTATGCGACTTGGCTATTAAGCGAGTTGATTCTTTAAGCGACTTGAGTTCTAAAGCGACTTGGCTATTAAGCGAGTTGTTTTGGCAGCGAGTTGGTCTATGCGACTTGGTTGTTAAGCGAGTTGTCTCTGTATGCGACTTGGCTATTTAGCGAGGTGACTCTTTATGCGACTTGGGTTTTAAGCGAGTTGTTTCTTTAAGCGACTTGTGTTTTAAGCGATTTGTCTTTGAAGCGAGTTGACTGTTTAGTGAGTTGATACCAAAGCGAGTTGACTGTTTAACTACTTGTCTATTGAGACTTGTCACTTCTTCGTGCTACATTTTTACGGTTGTTCTTTTGGTTTAGTAAAATCCCGGGAAAGAATCAATTTCCCGGTTTAATCAAAGAATAGTAAAATCCCGTAGAACTTGTAATCATGTCTAACAACGCACGCACTATCGTTCTATTGTAGCGAGGACGTTCAAGCAACAGGGTCAGATACTCGTCCACCTATGCTTGACAGAACTGATTATGACTCATGGGCTCAACGAATTAGGCTGTACTATTTGGGAAAGGAAAATGAGGTTAACATTCTCAAATCAATTGATGAAGGACCTTATCAGATTGAGACTACAAGAGACATACTTGAAACTGCTGCGGATGGAACAGTGACCTTAGGATTGGACAGACCAAAGACGTATGATGAGCTCAGTGATAAGGAGAAGAAGAGATATGATGTGATATCGGGCTTCAAACATTATACTTCGTGGTCTTCCAAAATACATCTACAAGTTAATCAATCACAACACCGGCCAAGGCGGTTTGGGACAATGTCAAGATGCTTCTCTCGGTTCAATTAACTAAAGAAGACAAAGAATCACAACTGTATGATGAATTTGAGCACTTTAAGATGAAACCAGGAGAAAGTGTCACTGAATATTACGTGAGGTTCCACAAGCTGGTGAATGACATGAGGAATATTAAGATGACTATGCCAAATATTCAGCTAAACTCAAAGTTTGTGAACAACATGAATCCCGAATGGCACAAATTTGTCACTTCAGTCAAGTTAACTATGGGTTTGAGGGACACTAACTATGAGAAATTGTATGCATTCCTGCTTCAGAATGAGAGACATGCTATGTTTGAACGAATGATTCTTGAACAATTCAAATCTAAACAGGGAGAAGCAAGCTCATCTAATGATTCAACTGCATTCTACACCAATGTAGGGATTACTGCCAAAGCTTCTCAAGTCATACCCACGGGTAATGGTAATTACAAGCTCATTCCTGATCCAGCATATAAGCCTCCATATTCTAACACACTCATGGAAAAATTCATCAATCAACTGTCTCTCATCGTTAGTCAAAATCTGAATTCCACCTCACACACCAACAACAACCTCAAAGCAGCATCTAATCCTCATAATCAAGCTACTATTAGAGATGGCAATGTGGTAGTGCAAAATGTTCAAGGAAGAAGGAACGAACAAGGGATGGCTGGAGCAGGTTATGGAAATATAGGAGCAGGTGGAGGGTATGCGCAAAATAATCGAAACCGTGGAAGGAATGCAATTCAAGGACAGGGAAAGCCAATCAAGTGCTACAACTGTGGTGGTGAAGGACATATTGCGAGGAACTGCACGTCTCCAAAACGCCCACAAAATGCTGAGTATTTAAGGGAGAAGATGTTGCTGGTACAAGCTCATGATAATGGAGCCGTTTTGGATGAAGAGGAATTGCTGTTTCTTGCTGAGGGAAATGCCAAGACTTATGATGCTGATGTGGATGAATAGCCGCAGACATGGGTCGAATCATCCTAATGCATTTCAGGTAGCTGATTGTGATGCATATGACTCTGATGTTGATGATGAACCAACTGCCCAAACAATCTTCATGGCTAGCATTTCACCAATGGTCTCTCCAAAGGTTTCATCACCACAGCAGGCTGGTCCTTCCAAAGATACAATCATCTCTGAGGTATTAAAACTATACGATAAAGTTGATGATCAAGGGATGCATAACAAAGTACAATCACATGTAACCAGTGAATCAGATATGGATAATGTGGGTAATAGTAATATTGTCCCATATGATCAATATGTGATACAAAGTGAAAGTGAGATTGTACCAAGTGATGCATCTTCTACAGTCAATGAAGACTATGTTTTTGATGAATACACTGCATGTGCCCCTGATGATTCTGGTATCTCTGAACTGAATGCCTATAAAGAACAAGTTGCTATTTATGAACAACGTGCTAAGTTTGAGTTAACTACCCGTAAGCAGGAAATGGATGACCAAATGCATACAATTATTAGAAAAAGTAATTTTAGAGAAGAAGTTTTAAAACAAGAGTTAAGCTCCTTACAAGAAAAGCTTTCTAAAACTGTTAAGCAAAAGCAAGAACTCCAAAATAATGTTAAAGTGCTTAAACAAGAATTTAATGCTAAGGAATCAAAACTTTTGAATGACTTTCCCAATCTAAATTTTTTGAAAAACAAGCTTGAAAATAAGTTGTACGTACAAGGAAACACCCTTCAGACTGCTCACATGATCACTAAGCATAAAGTCTTAAGCGATAAGCATAGTATTCCCATAGTAAAGGAACCCAATCCTGAATATGGTAAAGTGGCTAGAGAAGCTCAGAAGGTAATATATGATGGTAATGAAATCCTTAAGCCTAGGCGTAAAACCTAGTTGCGCTGAGTGCACTGAGGAAGATATGCAACTAGATGAAGGCACTAGGGAGAAAATGAATAAGAAGCTAAAAGATCCTGAGTGTAAAAAGCAAAACATAACGTTCAAACCCCATGATTACACTAAAGAAAATTGGATTTCCTTGAATAGATTTAAGCCTCAAACTCTATTAACCCCAGAACAAGTTTTTGGAAAAAGGACATAGATATGCAAAAGGCTAATGCACTTGTTAAAACAAACACTCCCCTTAGGAAAATGCCTCCAAGAATGTGTATCCTCCGAATACACCAATACATTTAGTTCCTAGATCTATTACCACTAAGAGCAAGACCTTAATCACCAGTATGTTGTTTATCAACTATTTGTGGATTTTGAGAAGACTTGTAAGAAAAGGATCACACCTACCGGGATAACTGAAGGGGAGAGGGGTTTTGAGCAAACTAAAGAATATTATCTAACTGAGGTCATGCCTTTCTTTAAACAATTAAAAGGTCAATTTGAGAGTCTTAAAAAGGGGATAGACTCAGATATTAAAGAAATGGAAAAGGAATTTGATGCAATGATAATTGAAGTCAATGATTATGAACGGAAACTCAAATATAATGAAATTGAAAGGAAGAATCTGCATATCTTAAATGAGAACTTAGTATTGAGTTGTGTGGCTCAAGATGTGTTTTATACTGTTACTAAGCATTCTATTACTGCTTCTCAATTTCATGAATTAACTGTTGCTTTGAAAGTTTCCCATGATCGTGTCATTGAGCTTGAAAACAAAAACTCAGAACTAAATGAGAAAATTGATCCGGATGATCACGATAATTTGGTAAAACATCTTTCTAAACTAGAAGTTGAACATTTTGATTTGCAACTAAAATATCAACATCTCAAAGAAAATGTCAAAACCTCAAACATCAAGACATCCTCAAATGTTCCAGAGTTTGATGCACTTTTGAAATAAACAAACGTGACGAACAGATTCAAGCTCACTGTAACACGATCGGAAAGTTGAAAGCCCAAATTTCAGAATTAAAGGGTGAAAAGAACAATGTGACTGGCTCCCAAATACCTCCTCCTTTAGATTCTCAGTGTTCTCAAACTTTTCATCTTCAAAACTTGGTTAATGCTTTACAAAAGGAAAATAAGAGTTTTCTAGAAGAAAATGAAAAGTTAAACGACACTTTAAAGAGTTATATGATTCAATGAAAGTCACTCGTGACAAGAACAACGAAAAAAATAACATCTTTACAAAAGGAAATTGAGAATCTGAAGAGTCAGGTAAAAGGGAAAATGCCACTTGTCTTTAATGAGAATGTTGCATCAAAGTCATCTGCAGATTCTAAATATATTGTGACTGTTAAATACATTCCTCCTCATCTTAGAAATAACGAACTGGCATTTCATAACTATTTCATTCATATTAAGGATAGTTTAGAATGTCTCCGTGAAATTGTAGAGGAGGATTTCATAAATAAGCCCCTTGATAGTGAAATTAGGTTTGCTTGCATTCAGGCCAAACGATCTCAAGAGCTGTTAGAATGTTTAAGAGCAACATGCCCTAAATCCGATGGTAAGAAGGATAAAATAGTTGTGCCTTGTTCTATGCCTGATTTTAAGAATGCCAATCTTGATGTGCCTCATTCAGTGCCTAAAGTTAAGCATGTAAGCTTCAATGTGCCTTCAAGTAGTTCAGATCCCAGCACTTCTAAACCTAAAATGCAAAAGGTAGCAAAACCAACTAATGTTCCCATTCCCTCTACAAGAGTAAAAAGTGACACCAAAGGGAGCAGGTCAAAGCCTCAAGGCAATACAGAGAAAGATAGGACCTCGCAAGCTAAGTGTAATCAATGGAGGAAAGTAGAAGACCACCCTAGGAACTTTAAGTTGGAATTGAATAAAACGAATCGTGTTGATTCTAGTATTAGCTTTAAGCGTACTGTAATTAATTCAAATTCTACTACTACTTGCAAAACATGTAATGAATATTTGATTTCTGGTGTTAATCATGAATGTGTTGTGAATGATGTGAGTAATGGGGTTAAATACCCAGTTAAGAATGTTAATGCTATCAAACAGGTTAAAAAGGCTAGAAAGCAATTGTAGAAGAAGGTTAGAAAACATTGGAAACCCACAGGAAGAAAATTTAGTAATGTAGGTTATCAATGGATACCTACTGGCCGTAAATTCAATCTTAATGAGTTGTGCCCTAAATTATCTAGACCAATGCCCGTTAGGAAATGGATGCCCTCGGTAGAACTATTCCTTTAAGAAGTGAGCATACTTTGAATAGGTCTAATGCACACACTAGCTCAGCATCTACCCCTAATGATTTCATTGTTTCTACTTCCGATGTGGATGTTCCAATCATTGCTACTAACCAAATGGAACCCATTCTTGCATGGGGATCCCAATTATCCAGTTATCCATTCTTGTCTATGTTCAACTGCAGATCGTTCAAATCGTTATGTGGTACCTGGACTCAGGCTGTTCCAAGCATATGACTGGAGACCGGTCAGGGCTCATGAACTTCGTGAGTAAATTCATCGGGACTGTTAGATTCGGGAACGATCATTTCGGTGCTATTATGGGATATGGAGACTATGTTGTTGGTGATAATGTAATCTCCTGGGTATATTATGTAGAAGGTCTTGGTCATAATATGTTTTATATTGGTCAATTCTGTGATTCCGATCTAGAGGTGGCTTTTAGAAAACATACTTGTTTCGTTAGAGAACTTGATGGTGTGGAACTTTTAAGAGGAACACGGGGTTCAAACCTATACACCATCTCTATCGAAGATATGATGAAGTCTTCTCCAATTTGCTTGTTGTCAAAGCCTTCAAAAACAAAGTCATGGTTATGGCATCGTCGTCTCAATCACTTGAACTTCGGCACCATAAATGATCTTTCCAGAATGGACTTAGTAATAGGCTTACCTAGACTAAAGTATGAAAAGGATCGTCTTAGTTCAGCATGCCAATTGGGAAAAAGCAAGAAGTATGCCCACAAACCCAAACCTACAAACTCAATTATGGAAGTTCTTCATACCATTCACATGGATTTATGTGGACCCATGAGAGTGCAGAATATTTTCGAGAAGAAATATGTGTTAGTTGTGGTTGATGATTACTCTCGATTTACTTGGGTTAAGTTCTTAGGATAAAGGATGAAACTCCAGATATCATCATTAAACTTATCAAACAGCTGCAGGTTCGACTTAACAAAACTGTCCGAATCATCCGAACAGACAATGGAACTGAGTTTGTTAATAAAGAACTTAGTGAGTTTTATGAAAATGTTGGAATCAGTCATCAAAGAAGTGTTCCACGAACTCCTCAACAGAACGGTGTAGTTGAAAACGAAATCGAACTCTTGTGGAAGCCGCAAGAACAATGCTGATTTACTCAAAGGTTCCAATGTTTCTCTCGGCTGAAGCCATTGCCACTGCATGCTACACTCAAAATCGATCCCTAATTCACAAATCTCATGGAAAAACTCCATTTGAACTTGTCCACAATCGAAAACCTAATCTTTCATTCCTTCGTGTGTTTGGTGCATTATGTTATCCAACTAATGAGGGTCAAGACTTAGGCAAACTTAAAGCTAAAGCGGACATTGGAGTATTTGTAGGATATGCACCAAGCAGAAAAGGATACCGAATCTACAACAAAAGAACCCGAAATATCATGGAAACAATTCACGTTACGTTCGATGAGTCTGACTCAAATGGCTCAGGACAACCCGTTACGGACCGCATCACAACCTTCATCAAGTAGTCCCATCGGTTCTACTCTTGTACACAATCCTCACCAAGAACTCCATATGTACCTTCTTCAGAAGATGATTTGAAGAAATTATTTGATCCAATGTTTGATGAACACTATGAGCCAATTGCTAATGATCAGTCAAATCCATCAACAGAGGCGCTCCTATCCCTCAACGTAGATAACCCTTCGTTTCTATGTCATTGAGTCAAGAAGCGCTGCACACGATCACTCTGTATCATATTCAATTCATCAATCATCAAGTGTACATCATGGAATTGTTTCTGGCACCTATGATGGAGATAACCCCTTTACTACTCCTGAAGATGCTCCATTTGAGAACATATTTGCTCCTGAACCATCATCGTAACCATCTTCATCCCAGGAGAAAACGACTTGCTACTTCCGCCTCAACAACAACCACATGAACACCTTAGAAAATGGACACATGATCATCCATTGGACAACATTATTGGAAATCCCTCTCGTCTAGTATCCACATGTAAACAACTTGCAACTGATGCCTTATGGTGCTTCTTCAACTCAGAATGTCCAAGGTCGAACCAAAAGACGTTAAAACTGCAATGAATGAAGACAGCTGGTTCAATGCCATTCAAGAATAAATTCATGAGTTCGATCGACTAGATGTATGGGAATTAGTACATGCTCCTGACTGTGCTATGATCATTGCTCTAAAGTGGATCTTTAAAGTAAAACTTGAAGAGCATGGTGATGTATTAAAGAACAAGGCTCGATTGGTTGCAAAAGGATACCGTCAAGAGGAGGGTATTGACTTTGAAGAATCATTTGCTCCAGTTGCACGTATCGAGGCAATCGGAATCTTCTTGGCTAATGCTGCAAGTAAGAACATGGTAGTCTATCGGATGGATGTAAAGACGGCTTTTCTTAACGGAGATCTTAAAGAAGTCGTATACGTCAGCCAACCTGAAAGTTTTGTGAATCCAGAGCATCCTACTCATGTCTATCGCTTGAAGAAGGATCTTTACGGTTTGAAGCAAGCTCCAAGGGCATGGTATGATACGCTATCAAAGTTTCTTCTATCTATCGGATTCAACAAAGGAGCAGTTGATCCGACATTGTTCACCGTGAAAGTCGGCAAACATTTAATTCACGTTCAAATCTATGTTGATGATATTATTTTTGCCCCGACTGACCCCAATGAATGTGCCCGTTTTTGTAAGGAGATGGGATCCAAATTTCAAATGTCAATGATGGGACAAATGTCATTTTTCTTGCGCTTACAAATTTCACAAAGTCCCGGAGGCATTTTTATCAATCAATCTAAATATGCTAATGAAATTTTAAAGAAATTTGGATTCGACACTTGTGACACCGTTGATACTCCCATAGTGAAGCGTACCAAACTGGATGAGGACCACTCAGGGATCATGGTAGATCAAACGAAATATCGAAGTATGATTGGATCCCTCGATGTACCTCACGCAAGTAGACCCGACATTTTGTTCGTGTATGCATGTGTGCTAGATATCAGGCTAAGCCTACTAAAAAGCACCTTGAAGCGGTTAGACGGGTCTTTCGGTATCTCCAAGGAACCATCAACATGGGACTTTGGTACCGGAAGGACACCGGTATGTCACTAACATACCTATGCAGATGCCGACCATGCGGATGCCAAGATACACGTCGAAGTACGTCTGGAGGTTCTCAGTTTTTGAGTGATAAGCTTGTGATCTAGTCTTCAAAGAAACAAATGAGCACTTCTATATCCTTTACAGAGGCTGAATACATAGCCATGTTATCTTGTTGTGCTCAAATCCTATGGATGAGATCCCAATTATCTGACTATGGCTTTGAATTCAACAAAATCCCTTTGTATTGTGATAACAAAAGTGCCATTGCTCTCTCTTGCAACAACGTTCAACATTCAAGAGCAAAGCACATCGACATTCGACATCATTTCATTTGGGAACAAGTGGAAAAAGGTGTAGTAGAGCTCTATTTTGTGAGGACCGAATACCAGTTAGCAGACATCTTCACCAAAGCTCTTCCTAGAGAACGTTTTGAGTTTATCCTTCCACGACTTGGTCTAAAGAGTCTACAACCGGAAACACTCAAACATCTTCAAGAGGAAAACGGGGACTAAAGGTCTTTCTTCATCTATCTCTTGTATATATTTATTCAAAAAGAAAAATACAAAATTATAAAACCCACAAAAGAAAATAGAAAAATATAAAATTTCAAAAATCCATAAAAATTTGAAAAACTCGAAAAATTCCAAATTTTTTTGTCTTTTTGTCATGTTTTTCTTAATTCGATAACATCTACGGACTTTGTGTTGAAAGAATGTCACGGGTTTTTTGATGTTCTTCGAATGTACATAAATTGCTTTAAAAAAAAAAAAAAAAAAAAAAAAGACGGCGAAAAATGGTGGTTTATTGTCATTTCAGACAGTAACCCGTTTTAAAAAGAAAGAACAAAGCCATGCTTAATCTTATTTTTCATATCTCATGCTTTTATTCTTAATACAAATGTTTGTCACCAAAAGGACAAATGTTTCCTTTCCAAATATTTTTCCTTCTGAAAAATATTTGTCATCTAATGAAAACAAAATTGCTTTGAAAATACCTCGGACTCTATTTTTGAAAATCATCTGGGCTTATTTTTGAAAATACCTCGGACTCATGTCATTTATTGATGGGGAGAATGATTTCAATTCAATCAAAAAGGTTATTTTTTAAACAATTGGCACGTAAAAGAGCAAGGTCTACTTTTGGAAAATCAAAAAGAACAATGTTTTATACAATTGATTCAAGACCTTGGCTAATGTTGTGTTTTGAAAAGATATTTATGCATGATTGATCAATGGAGTTTAAAGTCTCAAAATCCGATCCTTATCAGTTAAAATGCTTTTAAAAAACAAGTCACTATTCTCCTCAAAAGTTCTCAAAATTTAATTTAAATCAATAGAGATCACAAATCTCAAAGGATTTGAAAATTGTGATCGGGGGAGAATTTGTGATTTAAATTGGATTTAAACTGATAATTCGATAAATGGTTTAATACTTGATTAACATGCTCCCTTCCCTACATGTGCCAAACGATTTCAAATTTTCCATGCACCTGTTAAGGGGGAGCATCTACATCAAACCAAAATGGATTAAAACGTGATTGATTTGTCTCTAAGTGCAGTTTTTCCCTAATATGTGCTAAACAATTTCAAAATCAGATGCACATATTGAGGGGGAGCAAATTTTTGAAAACCGCTTTTATTCCCGGAAATATATTTAACTGTATGTGAAACATTGATTTTGATCGGGAAAGGATGTCGATATTTTTAGAAAATATTATCAAAGAAGTGAATTCTTCCTCTTGCCTCCATGTGCCATAATGATTTCAAACATATGTTGCACATGTTGAGGGGGAGCCGTTTTCTAAAATATCAAAAACGATTCAGGTACAAAATGCTTTGATAATATATCACAAGTACATGGATTGATTTTCAAATGGTTTTCAATTGGTTCAAATGGCTGATGAACAATACCAAAAAGACCGACCAAATTTACTTTATGAATGATGATATAAGGATGGTTAGGTTAGGTATTCGTTCCCACGATCCCGCCAGAGCCGGAGGGATCTACCCAGGGACAATCCACTAGATAGTGTAGAGTCCTTAGGTATGATGAAAAAAAGGAGTAAAGTGAGATATGGGAAGAGTGCGAAATGAGATTGAGCTAGAACTGGAATAAACTCAACAAGGTTCTAGTAATGAAGTCTCGGTAAGCACTGAAGGGGTTGAAGAATGAAAAAGAAATAAATGTGAAAAGGGTGAAAAGAAATAGCCCTCTATTATTTCAACCTTAGGGCAGAAACCGGGTTCAATTCATATGCTACTGGCTATTACCTAGGTAACACCGGTATTGAAGACAAGACGTCATGGACCCAGTGACGCACAACACTACATCTTCCCAAGCTACTCAAGTTCCTCTTAAAAGGACTTATTTCATTCTCACAGGGGAACCTACATTATCTATCGACTTTCTCTTAGAGATGGTTGATATTGAAGAAGGAGACCCTCTCCCTAGTCTCCGGCATGGGAACCAAATGTGCACAATTGAGTCTAGAGCCACGAGATCATCAATAAATCTCATTAAGGACACGATCAATGAAGACTCTCTGTTTCACACAATGTGGAAAGAGAGAATATATTTTAAGAGTCCTACGCATTATCCTTGTGGTATTGCCAGAACATCTGAGTGATATGCAAACATATTCACAATGAAGATGGAAAGCCTTCTAGAGCCAACATCAAACAAGCTCTTGGTAGGTGGCATGTGAGATCTATCCAATAGATCAACTATGTGACAACTGAACAGAAACAATGGGGCGATTCAAAACTTTGAATCAATCCTGTTTCAGGTTATGGATTGACGGATACCTTTGAAAAACCGGTCGTTGTGCTTAAAACTCTTTTCTCTAGTACATCGGCTGTGTATTAATATTTCAAAATAAAAGGTGTTTATGATTGATAATTGATTTTCCTTAAAACCTTCATTGTATTGCAAAAACAATTTATATTGAGCAGTACACGATTGTTTTTCAAATCTCTTTTCATCAATCAGTGAATCTCAAATTCGCTGGTTCACTCACTCCGTATTTTCTTCTTTGAGACGTTCCGGTTTGAGAACAGCTAGAGCAGCTGCGAAACCCTGTCAAGGAGATTCTTCGGATTTATACCTGATCACATGCATTACTTGTACTGATCAACGGGGAACCGTGGGCCGTGTACCTCAATTCAACGAAAGTGATCAAAGAAACTTTCGTGCGCTTTATTGCTAACTGTGTATGCGGTACACCTAACGTTTGCAGCTGATCAGAATGGAGAGGTCAATCCATAGCCGCATGCTCACACAACACATTCATTTCCAAAGAAATCATTATTAGTGCATCAATGACTCTGATATTCTCACTCCATGCTTCGCTACGCTGCACGCAAATATCATGAATCAACTAAAGCTTCCGCTACTCGATGTGAAGATATCATGATCCAGATGTGAGCATGTCGGTCCCTGTCACAACATCACATAATGTCAACACTACAATGGAAGAGTCGAGATTTCGCAAGCGATGATCTCAAAGCTAGCTCAAAACTCATCATCCGCGTGGATCGAGTTAAAGACCTCCACTTGAATTATCCAAACATGCAATACATGAAGAATCAAAGACTACGTGCTACAGAGAAATGAACTTAAACAAGAATCCAAGAACAATATTAATGTAATATCTGTTTGTATTCTGGGTAATTTGAGGTGACCTCCCTTAGGGGGAGATTGTTAGGATTTAGAAAATACAAATATAAAGAGTCGGTCACCGCAAGTATATGTATTTGTTAGAAAGCTCATAGTCGTAGTCAAGTTATGTTAATAAGTAGTAAGTTTAGTAACACCGTGGAGGACTGACGGTCTTTACCCACTGTATGCCTGATCCACAACCCGTAGGTGGCGTTTATTTTAAGACACTATAAATACCCTCTACCTCCCAAGGTAGAGGTTGGAGCTTCAATACCATTTTTCTTTGTTTCACATAGTTCCCAACTCTCTTCCCTTTCTCTCTCTAGAACTTTCTCTCTCTAAAACTTGTATACGCCCATATGTTATTGATTTGATGTGTTTGTGAAATCCTATAAGTTACATACCACCACCACTAGAAGATCTTCACAACGTCCTCCTGCTAAAGACAAACCTCAGGACTCTAAGTCTCCACCACCAACGGAGAAAACTGGTGATCATTTTGAATACACTGGTGGTGACGACAAGGAGATTCTTGAGCCCCAACAACAACATCCTTCTTCTACATGAACTAAGCAACCAGCATCATCCTCGAAGCCAAGGAAGAAAAAGTCAACCTCAGTTGTATCATGGCTAGATGAAGATGAAACTGAAGAATATGAATGGTTTTCAAAGCTTGTTGATGCAACCCCTCAATTACCAGAAGCCCAAGAACGGGTAGATGGTAGAACTATGGAGCATGTCAAGATTATCCAAGAAAAGTTTAAGGTGAAGAAGATGACGAAAGCAGAGTTAAGACGAATCAAGAACGACACCTTTCAACTGCTAAAAGACAGCTCCTACAGTGCAATTGAAGTCGAATATCATCTCGACAACAATGCACGAGCCATGTCCAACAATATTGATTGGCTCAACCCTGAATCAAACATCGACTTCACCAGACCTGACAAGGCTCCTTACTACACTGACTAGACCAAGCCACTACCCACCATTGGTCGACCTGATCAACCTCAGATTCCCTACCAATATTTCTTCAACAATGACCTGGAATTTATTCAGCACGGTAGCGATGTTAGCAAGAAATACGCTACCTCACTCACCTTCCCTTTCCCAGCAGCAATCTTCTCCAACAATGTGGCCATCGAGGAATAAGCCACACATATGTTCGTTGATAATGTGGTTAATTATGACCTCGATGCAGCAGATGGAATTCATCACTGGCCTGAACGAAGAAGAATCTACTACAGAGCTGCCAGGTACTCAAATCTAAGAAAGAGGTGTACAGTGACCAACAGATCGTTGCTATAATGCATGTCAGCCTGTCTACTAAGTGGGACTACTCATTCCTGAAGAAAATCGTAGTCAAACGCCAAGGAACAGAATATGACTTCTCTGAAGCGGATTTTCCGAGATTGTCACTCAATGACATTGAAGACATGTATCTTGCTAAGGTACAAGGTCGAATGCGACATTTCTCCACCAACATCCAGCTCCGGTACATCAAGTCATTGCTAATATTCATCAGAAGCATCGTTATCCAGGAACGTGTTGAAGACCTTCAACTTGCCGTGGAATCATACCAAAAGAGTGTTAATCTCACAAAACCAATGCTTTACATTTCCGATATCAACCACCTGGCTCAGTACACCATTCTCAAGAAACCAAAGTTTGGCGTAGTCTACCGCAGTGAACTTCACCATAACTGTTTCATGGCATGTAATGAGCTTCACAAGTTTTGTGATCACACTTTGAAGAAGGTTCGGGACGGGTTAGCATATCGGTTAAAGGAGATTCATGAAGGCATAGGGTCGAAGAAGAGGTGGAATTCGAGGGAAAAGAGGGATGCGAAGAAAATCATCACAAGGATTGATGAAAGGTTGTTTCGTCGCGATCAGATGAGGACTTTGGAGAGCTTCGTGGGTGGACGACCGAGTATCTCTCTAACAGGCTATCAACGTCCAGAAAGAACTCCTGGCGTTATTGACGGACTGCCTGGTACTCCTTGATTATTTTCTTGATTAATATTTTGATGTGTTGATCTTTATTATTAACTATGGCTTGTGCACACATAACAGTGTACAACCCGTAATTGTAATGAAAGGACCCTGTGGTACGCTTCAGTGCCACAATCCTATAAAAGGAGCGAAAACTTCTTACTTTTGAGTAAAACTTATCAAAACTTTCATTTTTCAAAGTTTTGCTCAAAAGAATAAGTACTTCCCCTTATGATTTTCAAAACCTCTAAAGTTAATATCACTTGTTGAGGGGGAGTACTTGCTTAAAATCTTTGTTCACAAATGATTCTTCGTGGAAATTGATAAGGTTTTAAAATGTACCTTTTTGAGGGGTCGTTTAAGCTCTTATTTGATCACTTTTGTATCCGTTATTACTTAATATCGTTCTTTTTCACTTTTCAGGTATCTTGAAGGCAAAATGCTGGAATGACACTTATTCGGACGAAAAGCGGAATATACGAAGAAAATGGCCAAAATCAAGAATCGAGACACTCAGGCTGCTGGAGCTGAAGGGGATGGCGTCAGGCACAAATTAGTGACGCCGTCGGACAACTTTTGTGACCTGTCAGTAGCCAAATTGCTTATTTACAAGTGACGGCTTCAGGTTTTAAAAGGGTAGATCGTCGCAACTTA
This sequence comes from Chrysanthemum makinoi, assembly GCA_910596185.1. NCBI lineage: Eukaryota > Viridiplantae > Streptophyta > Magnoliopsida > Asterales > Asteraceae > Chrysanthemum > Chrysanthemum makinoi. The sequence goes on along the minus strand of OU343223.1, from coordinate 53,848,946 downwards.
GACGGCCTAGATTTGATCTAGACGACGTCAGAGACTGAAGGGGACGACGTCACAAGCATAAGGTGACGTCGTCGCAAGACTAACGTGGCGAAGACGAAACCCTAATGACGGCAACCCGACGGCGTCACAAATCAAAGGGTGACGCCGTCGCATTTGTAATCTTATATATATTTTTAGTTTTCAGTGTGTAGTCTTTTGGAATAAAAACCTAAACCGAGCCAAGGCTGTTTTGTACAGTATTTTATGGTTCCATACCCTATCTTACATCAAGATAAGTGTTTTACTTCATTAATTCAATTATGTCTTCAATTACTTGTGTGTATGCTTGCATGTTTCCCATGTCCGACTAATTTACTTGTGTGTTTGCTTAGGGAATATGAAACTTAATTATTGAATATTGATTGGTTGTCTCTTATCTTAATTGTTAATGATCTAGTATTGCGATAGGTCATCCGTTGTGTAGTTAATGCTTGATTAATCTTTGTGATCCTTAACTTATAGTACCTAGAGTCATTGTAGGCTAAACCATCCGAAGAGTACCTTAGAGTTAAAGTTTATAAATCCTAGAGATTTTGTAGTCATTAACCTTTGGTAGTTTCAAAGAGATAGGGATAAACGCATACCCTACGACCTTAGACACACAACGCGATTAAGAATAAGGACGTGACAATTCAACCATCAATAGGAGATAATTAAGGAGTAATAAAACCTAAGTAAACACATCTTTAAATCATCATACGAGCACACAATAATTAGACATAGACTACATACACCACTAGATTAGATAATTAGATAAGTAGAAGTAATCGGTAGAAATACCAAACCCCCAAATCCAAACCCCGAGATTCGTACCTTTCCATTTCCTAAAAAAACATAAAAAGATAAAAAATAATCTTCCTCAACCCCAACCTTAGCGTAGTAACTTCTCACTAGCATTCCTATTCCCCTAGAGAACGATATCAATTCCCGTGGCTTACCCTAATACTACACTACAACGATTAGGTTCACTGTCTAGGGTGTTGAAAAACTTGCTCGACAAAAAGGAAGTTCCTTTGACCCCGAACGATGAGTGTAGCGTTATCAGAAATCTTCCCACAAAACTCAAAATAGACATATTCGATATCAAAATTTCGTCAAAAATACCACTTATATGCCATTTTTTAGGGGGAGAAAAATTGTGTGATACAAATATGTTGTGAAAATTATGATTGAATCTTCGTGCCAAAGACTTAACCCATGAATTGACGAGATCTGAACTGTCATACATCGAAAAGATTTATCTTTCAAGACTTATCCAAGTAGATTGTACCTATTCGAGAAGCTCTTGATAGACATGAAATTTGACGGGTTTGACAACCTTTCGAGGTTTGTCCACACCTTCAAGGTAGTTATTAGAGCTAGTTGTCACCTAAAAGCTGACAATGTAACTCTTTAACTATGCAACGTAACCGTGTCTCGCGGGGAATTGTCTATCTTGAGTCGAGCAATTCAAATGTGTGCGCTCTTCTCTCACCTTGCAGATTTCTGTCAAAACACTTAAGCACGTGTGGAGGGGGAGTATTTCTGCAAAATATAAAAACTCTCACAGTGGTACGAAATGTTTTACTCATAAACACTTTGAGAGATTTTTCAAGAAATTGGTTTTATGGCAACATAGGTTAGTCATGGAGTTATAAGGTGACTAAGGTTTAGAATAACCGTCCTATGATCCGCCAGAGCCGGAGGGATCTACCCAAGGACACCACCAATAGTTAGAACTTAGAAGTCCTTAGGTATGATTATAAAAAGGAGAAAAAGGGAACCGGAGAAAGAAGGAGTTGAAGAATTAAAAAGAAAAGGGTGAAAAGAAATAGCCCTCCAGATTATTCAACTTAGGGCAGACACCGGGTTCAACTCATATGCTACTGGTTGTCACTAGATGACACCGGTATTGAAGATCAAAGTCGTCATGGACCCAGTGACGCATGCACTAAACCTTCTTAGCCACTCAAGTTTCTCCCAACAGAAGCTTGTTTCATTCTCACAGGGAACCCTACCTAAACTATCGGCTTTCTCTTAGAGATTGCTGGTATTGAAGAAGGAGACCCTCTCCCTAGTCTCCGCTCAGGAAAACCAAAGCTCACTATTGAGTCTAGAGCCACGAGATTCATCAAAAGATCTCTTAGGAACACTCGACATTTCAACACTTGTCGTTCAAAAATAAGGACTTAAGTGATACTATTCTAGAGTCCTACACATATCTTAGCAATCTGTCGAGAACATTCATGAGGGGTTCACAACTGTGATCCTCAGTGATTGAATGGAAACTCCTGCCAGGGTCAACATCAAACAGCCTTGACAGCAGGTCACTTCGGTAACTCCTTGTGGGTTACGCTTAGTGTTGTATCAAACGGTCTACAGTCGTGGGGTGATGCCTCGGTGTACCTCAGCAACTCACCTGAACTGTAGATGTACTTCGGTACATCGTGTTATCCTATTTGAGGGACTCCTGTTCAGGAACAGTCTTTGCGAGAATTAGAGATGTGTTTTCACACTATGCTGTTAACACGCTCGAAGTTCGAACTTGTAAGTGCTGGAAATCCCACTCAGGAGATTCCTTTCAAGAATCGAGTCCTGAAGATGTGGGTCATTACTTGAACTTGTTCAATGTAATGCCAACTATCCCTTATGGGATTCGGACGGCTGATTCGCCCGACCAAGGTGAATGGAATCAAGACATTCATCAGAAGAACAATCGTAGTGGTCAACTCTTTAAGAAACAACCACAATGATCGATTGGTGTTTATCACTAACCCATTCTTATGTTTTCTTCTTATGGATGCTCCTGGGAGATGATCGTGCAGATTCTCCACATGCTCATACCAACAACAACATTAATTGAAGTTCTCTCGAAAGGCAACACAAAAGTCAGAACGATTCTTCCTCAAAGCCAAAGAATCAACAAAGTATAAAGACTAAGAGAACTACATCTATCCTGATATCCAACGTCAAAGAGCGTGTGAGCATGTTGGAGAAGGACGTGGAGACACCTGAGCAACGAAACAGACCTGATGCAGATCACAACAACATAACATCACCATATCCACACTTGAACTAAGAACAAAGATAAATGAAGACGTCAAAGCTGAAAAACTTCAAAGAAAACAAGATCCTCACACTGGGGAGATTGTTAGAATCAAGGCACTTCTTCTCTCAAGAAAGAAGAATGTCAGAAGACGTCAAAGCAACTATTACATCAGCACCAACAACGTTTAAAGATTACTTAAGTCATTAATTACCAACACTTAGGGGGAGATTGTTGGAATCACTCCTAAACTATATTTCAAGTGTTTGTAATTAACATGTAATAGGTTGCTTAATTAAGCTTTTATTTTTGTATTTATGGCAAGGCTTATGTAGAAAGCCCATAAGCCTTGACCCAAGCCCACTAAGGAAAGGAAGGGAACTTGTGTGTTGCCCTAGTTCCTTTCCCTATATAAGCACATGTAAACCTTCATTTGAAGGTTGTTTGTTCACTTTACATTATATCCTACGCATAATCTTTCCCGTTTCATACGTGCATATTGTGTTTAAGTGTTCATCCGATCTCTCTTACCTATATTTTTATATATTGATGCTTGTGTTACAATATGGTGACCTAACAGCTAAATTGTATTTGCCTATATATTATATGGTGTGTTAGTAACAATTTCTGTATTAGAATTTAAGATAAAAACAGATTTCTTCATACGATACTAATGGTTTCTTTGAGAAACAAAAACTTTCGTGGAAAAAAGTTGTCCGGATGGCAAATCTTTAGCTTTGATTTTGGAAGAATAAAGCTTAAAAAAAGAGAGACTTTGTATTAAGTATATGTAAATCACAAATGAACAGCGCACGGTACTAGGACTCTCGGAATGTAAAACAGAAAAATCAAAATCAGGACACTCAATATTGTTCAGATTATGAGTGTGATCAGCTTAGCTAGCTAGTCTATGGCCGCAAATGTCACTTTATTATCTCCAACTAATTCTCGTAGAGGTTAGGTGCATCCCAGTTTAGGTTCCCCAAATTTTAATTTCATTTTTTCTTAGAGATCATGCATCCTCAGATTCCCGCTCCTTAGTCGCAGGTTGTGCATGAGGCAGCAAGATGTGGCAGAAATATGTTGCAACAATTTTTCTGTGACAGCTACAATGAGAATCCTTTATTATTATTAATATTATTTTATTTATTTATTTTTATTTTTTTAAATTCATGCTTCCATTAATGGCCATAGATCATGACTAAACATTGCAATTACAACTAACAGTAATAGCTACAACAAATTTGTCCAAACATGGTTTCCCATGCTCCAATTAATTTCCATGTCTACCCTTTCTTTTTCATACTTGACACTTGACAGCAACAAACCGATAATTCTATTCAATATGAACCCAAACGTTATTTATATTTTTGTTATATTAATTTATGGTGCGAGTACGTTATAACAAGTCGTACATGACTAGACAACTCGATCATTTGTACGTACTATTAGCCCAAAAGAGATAAAAAAATAAATAAATAAATAAAAAATAATAAATAATGAAAACCGGGTCTTTGTACCAATGGAGCATTAGTCCAATGGTTGGAGCACTTGTGCTTGAGTCAATTGACCCAGTTTCAAATCCCATCCTTGGCATTTGCTTCATATAGGTACCTATCTCCGCAAAACCTATGGGCACACTGGAGAGACTTTGTGGAATAAGAGCTCAGGGGTCCGAGTCTTGGCCCGTGCTCACTCCAGTTGGTGCCCCACTAGGCCAGGAGTGTTGCCGGAGCTATTCCTTGTGGGGTGGATAATGGCTGGTGCCAAAAAACACCCGGGGTCGGAATGTTCCCGCCAATCTACACCTTTTGTGGAAAACTGAGTCTTTTTTCTCTTGAAGGTGCAAGGTTTGGCTCAGCCTTGGTTCACTCACTTTTACAAAATGGTTATACCGTCCATGCATGCTACTCTTAGAAACTTGGGTACCTCTTATTTTTCCCTTTCTCCGGTGTGTACTAGAAGTGTCAAAATGGGCTGGCCGGACGGGTTCGATAACCGGGTTGACAGTGGTGACAACAAACAACACTATGACCAAGTGGTGCTAGTATGTAGGTTGGATCAACTGATCCACTTAGTGTAATTGTTATTTCTCTTGTTATCTATATTGACATATTTACAAACCAGAAGAGTTTGAAGATGCAATACATGGATGCGTCGTTGTTTTCCATGTTGCCACCCCCTTGCAACACTAAGGTCTTGCATGAGTAAATTTATGTCCAATAATCAAGAGTTTAAAAAACAATTAAGTTTTATATTTGGGATAATTCCATATTTACCCAATTTAAACATGAAATTGTTATATATACCCAAAATACAAGTTTTGAATTCATGATTTACAATGCAGTTAAAGCATGTTTTGGGTAAATATGACATTATCATGTTTAAGTTGGGTAAATATGGAATTGCCCCTTTATATTTTATTTCTTTACAATATGTCTAAGGGAAAAAAAATCAACGGTACCCAATCTTGTCTTCCACGAGATATGGAGGAGATGAGAGGTAGACAACCTTACCCTTACCCGAAAGTAAAGAGGCCACTTCCACAGGATCGAATCCTCGCCTCTGTCTCCAAAGGAGAGAGGTTTTTCCAATTGATCTAACCCTTCTTGTTTATAATATGTCCAAAGTAAAGTATAATATGGGGAAAAAATTAATTCCCCATTGGCCACGGAGGTTCACCTGCACCGACTCCGGGCTATCCAAAAAGGTAGTCGTCCTGAGATTAGTCGGCTCGCAATGTCGAGTCAAAAACCCAGATATACCCAAAAAAGTATAGTACATAATTGCTTCCATTGTTGTATTGTGATATGATGGTGCATATTGGTAGTACAACAATACCGTTGATGCAACAATTAATGTGGTGAAGGAGATTGTGGATGCTTGCATACGCTCCGAGACAGTGAAGCGTTTCATTTACACTGTTAGAAAACAGGATTATAGAAATCTGCGAGTCGTGTAAACACATTCAGATTGAAGTGTTTTGATGGTTTTATCGAAATCTTAAATCGAATAAACTCAAATTTTAGAAATGAGAATATGTTTTTGTATGTTATGAAACCGAACCAGATGGATAATATAAACCTATTACCAACAAAACTGACTTTCGGTTATAACTGGCAAAGCAGTTATATTAACAACCGTATCCGTTAAATTAAAGGGGCAAAAGTTTCGGGATTTTATTTTCAAGTGCGTTTTTAACATAACACTTTATATTAAATAATATTTTTCCAACATACGCTGCCGCCCCTTGGACCGTGCTACTAGGGGCGCTGCCTCCAGACCCCCGTCATTTGGGGCTTCGCCCCCGAATGATAATCATAATAACGTCATACAAGTGTGCACTCCGCACAACCCCGACTTATTGAACATTTATCACAATTATACATTGGTCAACTAAGTCAAGCCATTACACTTAAATTATATTGATGATGCAAAATCACCAACATACACCGCCTCCGTTGTCACCGTTAAAAGATGATGGGACTATGGGAGTGGTTATAAGGTCACCATGGATGAAAGTTGTTGGACACCGCTTCATCTTAATGTCCCTTACACCAATAATTCCCTATACATGACACCATTTGATCAAGTTTAGGCAAATGTAAAAACAAAGACAAAGTCATCGCAGTTGATGGGAAAAACACATGCATAAGGTGCAACATCATATTCAATAGTAACATCAAATGCATCAGTGCCAAAGAGATCAATAAACAAAGCTACCATGTTTTTTTCAATAACTAATGACTTGAACACTTCACGTGACGAATCAAGAGAACACGTAACCATGAGACTTATTCGAGTTTCCATTTGTGTATTTTGTGGCAAATCATCAAAGTTTCATGAATTATTGAGTAGTGTAAGTCCAATTTCCGGAAAATTGAACAAAACGATACAGAAGGCCTATACAACGTATATGGCCAGTTTTATAAAAAGAAAAAAAATGGTTTGGGGCGTTTCATCCTACATCCAAGAATTAACGATTTACAATAACCTCGTCATTATTGTGAAGACAATGGGTATGTTTGGCGTAATGGGCTAGGGCTGGGGCTAGGGCTTTTATTATAAGCCGAACTTGAAATTTGTATTTTTATAGACTTGTTTGGCAAATGAGCTAGAGCTGTGGTTTATTATTGCAAAATTAATAAAAAAGGATTTAATTAAATGAGTTTTATGATATATGTTAGATATTTTTGTGGGCGAATATGTAATTTATTGTTCATAAGCCCCGGGCCAAAGTTTTGAGCCCCTTTTATGGGGCTAAAGTTTCAAGCCCCTTTTAGGAAATCATAACCCCGCATGACAAACAAGACTTATTTTATAAGCCGGCTTATTTTATAAGCCCAAGCCCCATAAGCCCATCCCCAAACACACCCAATGACTACTAGCATGTGAACCGCACACAACTACAATCATCTTTATAAGTCATAGCCACATGAATTTCTTATCAAGTTCAGCACTTGCATTGTAGTTAGACAATAAGTGAAAAAAAAAAACTAGAGAAGTGCCAGTTTTATTTTTATAAGTTCAGAAATGGAGAATAAATAAGCACTACAACAATGACTAGATTTTTAGGGGACATTTAGAGACTTTCACCGAGAACATGTCCCCTACGAAACCTTTTCTCGGGGACATGTCCCCGGCGAAAGTCTCCCGCCAATACCTTCTTGGGAATACTTTCCCCAGGGACAAAAATCCACTTCTCCGGAGGACATGTGGGTCCCGCAACCATTTTGAGCAGGTCAAACATGTCCGACGTGGCACTACTTTTCGCCGGGGACATGTCCCCGGGGAAAGTGTTTTCAAATAATTAGTTATTTAGTTAATTACGTGATTAAAATAATTAATCCCACCTTTTGCCGGGGACAGGTCCCCGGCGAAAAGTGTATAACACTGTTGAGCAAAGGCTTTTCCCGGGGACATGGGAAAGTGAGGTAATTAATTTATGGTTTATACATTCGCCGGGGACATGTACCCGCGGAAAGCTTCTGGCCTATTTTACAACATATTGCTGCAAAATGGGTAATTTCCAGATTTTTTTTCAGAAAAAATCTACAATGTAACAACCTGTTTTCAGAACCTGTTTTATGCTACAACAACACAAATTCACTAAACATAATATCATATATAACCATCAATCGCTAACATAATCATATGTTTTCAAATTCGCCAAAACGGTTCAAAAACTGTGAACACATGATCATCTACAAAACTATACATAAGCTAGCTATCCACAAATAGTCCAAAACTATACGTATAATCCATTTAGCGGGAATCCTAACACATAATGCACATAAACCACATAATAATCCATGTTATTCTCGACAAACATATCCATAACCCAAAAACAAACATAAACCGACATCCTACACCCCACTACCCCCACTCCCCTCCCCGGTATCTCGAGACTCACCTGGTGGAGTAGCACCTGATCCCGACTCACTTTGTGGAGTAGCACCTGATCCCGAGGCGGGCGGTAGTCGATCGACCCAACCCGGGAATGACCTCAAAAACTCCATCATGTGATCCACCTAAGTCCCTCGTGCATTAAGCTCATCGGTTTTTTTTCGCACGGTTTCTTGAAGTGAGGACACAGTGACTTCATCACAAGCTCGGGAGGCGCTGAAGGTCTTCTTCACTCCACCGCCAGGTAACACTTGACCTACACCAGGAACATGACCTCGCTGCTTACCACCGATCACCTGGCGCATAATCTCGCGGTCAGTCACAGTTGTCCCATCTGAGGTGCTCTCTTCCCGCATCCTTATCATTTCATTCTGTTTAGTTACAAAAAAACAAGAAAAGTAATATATAAGTCGTGATGCATTATATTTCATCAAAGTGGGTGACTTTGAAAATAAATTGTTCTTACATATCTAGCCTTAGACACCGGGGACTCAAAGACATCGTCCATTGTATGGTTTCGCCTATATAGCTCGATCAAGTCTTCAGCAACCGCGGCCTCTATGTCGCTACTCAACTGTTTAGAAATAAAATCAATAACGAGACACGCAACACCAAGTATATATATAAATAAAATGTTTAAATAGTTTCTTTACGAGTTATGGCATATAGCAGCTAACGAACGGGATCCATGAAGGCTCGAACTCGTGTTCGCCAGCTGGTTTTGCCTGTTGACCTCCGCTATCTTCAACTTCTTCAGGTTTGTCCAGTGCTTCACCTGCGTATTATGAATTATAAAAACTATTATATAAATGAATTATTATTATTATTATTATTATTATTATTATTATTATTATTATTATTATTATTATTATTATTATTATTATTATTATTATTATTATTATTATTATTATTATTATTATTATTATTATTATTATTATTATAATAGTTCTCGATAACCCAAGACATTGGAGCACGTGCTGCTTCTCATATATTTAGTAGAATTAGCTTTTCTATAGCTAGAGGAGTGGAAGCCAAGTTAGTATCTCGGCTTCCCACTAACTTTTTGTAAATCCTATGATATCTAATAAAGTGATGTTATATTAATAATAATAATAATAATAATAATAATAATAATAATAATAATAATAATAATAATAATAATAATAATAATTATTATTATTATTATTATTATTATTATTATTATTATTAATATTATTATTATTATTATTATTATAAAAATCACTTCATTAGAAAATCATAGGGATTACAAGAAATTAGTGGGGAGCCGAGATACTATTTGAGCCCCCATATCCTCTAGCTATTGCAAAACTAATCCTACTAAAAATATGAGCAGCAGCACGTGCCCCAATGTCTTGAGTCACAGAGATCTTCCGGATCCGTTTCAGTAAAGTCACAGCATCCTTCTCAAGTTCTCCAAAAGAAGAGAATGAGAAGGGAAGAAACCCATAACCAATATCCAATCCTGTTGCGTCTTGTTCGTTGGACGCTGTCTTCTGATCTCCTCTACCTTCTCCACCCCACCTTTCTTTGTAAATTGATCCTTTTTGAATCTATATTTGTTGTCATCGTATCGCTTTTAGAGATAAAACTCGATGCTATCGACAATCTTGTCTCCATTCAGGCCAACAATGTGTGGGTCGAGATCAAAGTAATGCTGCAATAAAATATAATTAAAACAAATATACAAAATAAAAGTTAAATAAATAAACACAATAATTAAAAAATAAAAGTTAAAAAAACTTACGTGTAGCTGGTCATGGATGTGGGTCTTGGCTGCTTCGGGAACCTTAGCCCATGAATCGTAATACATGGGAATCGATTCCCGTAACAGCTCCCCAACATAGTTGGAGAACCAAGGAGCATGAGGGCCCACATGCGAATAAAAACCCTTCTGGTTGACCCGGAATTGGATCGATACCGGACGACGATCCTGTGTCACCTTCGTCTTGAGTGCCGTGTTCTTTGTGGGACAACGCACCACCTTCCCGCCTTTCCCAATTTTGGCGCTGGGGTTGGCAGCTTTGGATTTAGAGCCTACAAGTAATCAATTTCAAGTGATGATGACATAAAATAATAAGTTATCAATTTAAAATAACAAGTAATCAAATACAATTTAGTTAAAATAATTCAGAAATTGTTACGCTGACAATTGGTGCCTATCCTCCTCAAGGGACCACGAGGTGGTGAATTACCTCCATCCCCATCGTGAGACCTAGCTACAACATCTGCCATCTGTAAACGTACTAGTACAAGAACATAGAAATTAGTGAAGAAATATATATATATATATATATATATATATATATATATATATATATATATATATATATATATATATATATATATATATATATATATATATAGGCTTTGGTTCCATTGAGAAGGTTTTTAGATTGAGAAATCTTTGTTTGAGCTATTGATTCATATTTTTTAAATTTGATTCACAAGTATACTTCAGTTAATAGTGAATTGACTCTAAAAATCACAAATTTGGTTCACAAATTTTGGTAAAAATCGAGTTATGGTAATGATTCATTAAATTTGTACAGATGATTCACGAATGTACTTATATCATAAAATCATGAAAGTTTCAACATTGATTCAAATTCTTTTTACACATTTTGAATTAGAATCATATTAAAATAAATTCTACACTTGAAAATTTTGAATCGAAGTTAAAAGTCTATCGTTTATTAGCCTTCTCAATTTCCTTCTCAATTTAAAACCTTCTCAATGGATCCAGATTATATATATATATATATATATATATATATATATATATATATATATATATATATATATAAACACATTCACATAAATAACAGTATATACCAACAAAATAATAATAATAATAATTATTAAATAAATAAATACATTTAACCACTCGATAACAATTTCATTCAAATAATTAAGTGTCGTTCTACAAATTACAATTTGAGATTAATCTCCCACATCATCAAGATAAAATCCAACATTATTAGTACCGTCAGCTTTATCATCTTCATTCTCGTGGTCATCATCATCATCAGATGCTAAATCATGACGAACGTGGTCATCATAATCAATATCATCTTCGTCTTCGACATTAGTGATAATTGGTGTTGGTGCCTCAACTTCCATTGGTTGAACATATATATTTATAGTGTTATAATCCAACTTATCCAACTCAGCAGAGAGTGTGATATGTGATGAGTTGTTGTCATGTACAACATCCTGATTGTCTTCTATTACAATGATATCCGGGTTCCAAATCTTTCGATGATAAGAATCTTGGACGGCCTTCCAATTACCACGTTTACCCGGGAAATCAAGGTAAAAGACTTGTGTTGCTTGTGTTGCAAGAATGAATGGTTCATTTTGAAACGATACACGATATGTCATAATTTGTGTAATGTTGTTTCTATAGGTACATCGTTTTACGCGATGAATGTTATTAGTGTCGAACCATTTGAGTTTGAACAACACAACATTGAATGAAATATATGAAAACTCGAGAATTTCTTCAAAGCTATCCATAATGCATTCCTCCTTTAGGGTTAGGAGTTGAAATTCCGCTGTTTTGAGTTGAACGACGTAAATCATGGTTGTGTACGATAAACTTCACACCGTTGACTATGCAAGAGTTGACTGAGACTGCAGTACATGATGGTCCATAAGCCAAAGCAAATAACTGGGAAGTACAACTTGGGTCCTTCTTTACTTTTAATTCACGAATCTATGAAAAAGTTAAGAATAGATATAGATGAGTAATAGTCATTATTTTTACAGGGTAATACATACAATAAGTCTACCTTCATCTCAAACCAGCGAGGAAATCCTTCTTGCAAGTCATTGCCAGGAAATGCACTGTAAATGTTCATGATATTAGAATAAGTCGTCGAATAACATCTTACGTAAAACAAATTTTGAAATAAAACGCGTACCTCTTGTGCTCGTTCATGTACGGGTCGATTTCATGACTGTTGTGTAGTACGTACCATACTACTTTCTGCATTGTGTCTCCTTGAAACCGAACTAATGATTGTTTACCAATCTTTCTATAGACTGATCGAAACACCTCAAATCGACTTGTTGGGCTTGGACTATCCTCATTCCGGTCAGGACGATTAAATCTCGTCTCAACACCCCGAAAATAATGCCAACAGAAAGTTAATGCTTCATCAGCAATATAACCCTCCGCTATTGAACCTTCAGGCTTAGCTTTATTTCTGACATAATTTTTGAGCTTTTTCATGTATCTTTATAATGGATACATCCACCTCATGTAAACAGGCCCGCCTTTAATAGCCTCTTCCGGTAAATAAATAACCAATTGAATCATAATGTCAAAAAAAGCAGGAGGATATATTTGCTCGAAACTGCACAAAATATTGATTAGTTGTTCTTTAGCTTTCAACATGTCATCCACCATCAAAGTTCGAGCGCATATTTGTTTGAAGAATGAACAAAGCTCGATTATTGGTGTTGCGGTGGTTTGGTCCTTCAAGTATTTTGAAGTCCAGCAGGAAGTAACCGTTGCATCATTATATGATAGTCATGAGCCTTCAAGCCTGTTATGTTGCTATCGTTGTCGGTCACTTTATGCTTGAAGTTAGATTCGAACCCATCAGATAGTTTAACACCTTTGATGAATTAACAAAAAAAATCATGATATTAGAATAAGTTGTCGAAATGAATACGCGAATTAATTGGAACATATAAATTTTCAAATGAAATGCGTACTTTTAATGAATTGACAAAAAAGTTTTCTTTCTTCGGTTGTGAAAGAGTACGTAGGATGAGGCTTAGAGCACTTCCCGTTTCCTTTGTTGACGAGCCACAAGTCATTACGAATATCCAAATTTTGTAAGTCTTGTCTTGCCTTGTCGGTGTCTTTTGATTTTTCATTCATTAACAAGGTACCCAACACACTCCCACACACATTTTTTTCAATATGCATGACATCTAAATTTTGTTTTAATGTAAGAAAAGACCAATACTCTAGCTCGTAGAAAATAGATTCTTTTGTCCAATTCAATTCGCGATCAGGATCACGTTTTTTCTTCGCACCCCTATATCTTGGATGTTTCCCTGGGAGACGTTTAGGCAATCTTCTTAGTTGATCCAAGATGTCATCATTGGTAAATTTTCTAGGAGGATCTGTATTATCTACCTCTGTATAGAATTCCCTTCTATTTTTTCGCCATTTATTGGTCGTGCTTAAGAATCTTCTGTGACCAACATAAGCAGTTTTGTTTAACATGCGCATAGTTGGAGTGTCTACATTCTAGGTCGGATATGCCCTGTAACATTGCCTACTCCACCCAGACAAACTACTTGGAGCGGGAAAGTCATTGATAGTCCATAAAAGCGCTGCTTTCATATAGAATTTGGTGCCTATAACAGCATCTGTAGTCATGAATCCATCTTTCCATAAAATATTTAGGTCTTCAATCAAAGGCCTCAAGTAAATATCAATGTGCTTCCCTGGTGATTTGGGGCTCGAAATTAAAAATGTCAACATAAGAGAAGTCTCTCTCATACATATCCAGGGAGGCGTATTGTATGTTGTTAATATGACCGGCCACATGCTGTAAGACTGACTAAGGTTGCCGTACGGATTGAAACCATCAGCATCCAACCCTAATCGTACGTTTCTTTTTTCTTTAGCAAATTCTTTCGAATACTTGATGTCAAATTTCTTCCATGCTTGACCATCAATCTGGTGTTGCATCTTACCGTTCTCACTAGACTGCCCAGAAACATGCCAAGTCATATATGTTGTAGTGTGTTTAGACTTGTACAAACGTTGTAGTCTAGGAATGATAGGAAAGTAATGCAACACCTTGTTAGGAACTTTCTCCCCCAGTGTGTTCTTTTCTTTCCATCTACTAGCGCCGCATATCGGACAAGTCTGCAAATGTTCGTTACCCGCCCCCCAATATAAAAAGCAATCATGTACACAAGCATATATCGATTCATATCCTAACCTGATAGTTTTAAATGTCTTCATTATTTCATACTATGACGATGGAATTTTGTATCCTAGAACTGGAGGGAAAACTTCCTTGAATAAAGTTAGGAACTCATTAAATGTGGTGTCACTCACTTTATCTTTGACCTTGATGTGCGTAATCTTTGCCATAAAGTCCAATGAAGACATCCACTCACAGGCTGGGTATAGTTTTTCGTTGGCAGTGGCAAGTAACTCCTCATACTCGTTACGTTGAGGAAGTGTCTCGTTACTTGTCTCGCCAATATTTCCTTGAGTTGGATCATTTGGTTCATTATTCGGACCAACATCATAAAGGAACTCAGCCATGTCACTCATTCTAGGTTGTCTTGTGTTGTGTACGACTGTTCGGGCATCCGGCTCACCATGATTATACCATTTCGTATAACTATGGTCCCAGCCATTTGCGTGTATGTGGTCAAACAAATTTTCATGCTTTATGTAACAACTCGTGAATTTCCATACCGGTTTTCGTGACTATATATTTTTTCTTTCTTTCTTTTTCTTATCGAACCATAATCACGACAAGTGACGAGTTATATTTTTTTGAAACTTATCTCGACCTCGATAATTATTTAAATTTTATAAAATATATAATAAACTTTTGTGTTATTTCTCACCAGGCCTCTTAACCAAAACCCGATCCATCTCTTTTCGTTTCTTGGGCTCGCGTGTTCAACCTGATTCAACCCAACACCTTTGCAAAAATCACTTGGGCCTAGCCCTTTTCTTCTCAGCCCAAACGCACCCTCTAAAATAAAATATGTAACACATTTATACAAATATAACTTTGACATATGTTTTATGTTGTTCTGTGACCAAGCGAGTACAAGACCCAACAGAAACACAATATTACTTTGGTCCCATATATCCATGCGTGTGTGATCCCAACGTGACCAAAGCAAACTCAAAACAAACATCACAATTTGGAAAATGTTGCATGCAAGTCTTACTTTTTCTCTTATTGTTGCAGTCAACGAAACACAAGCAAAAGCAAACAACATCAACCCTTGGTCTATCTTGTCTTGCGTGTGTGCATATTAAAAGAGGAGACAAAAGTACTAAGTCTAGACACTCTATACAAGTTTATAATACAAGCCTATACACTTGACTCTCTTTTAACTTTATTACACATTATCTATAAATCTTAATCCGCGTTGTCGGTGAGAATTTAAAATATTTTCCTACACCTTGCTCGGTGGCGCTGATACCTTCGCTGTTGGGTTTGGGCTATACTTTCGCTGTTGGTTTTGGGCTATTTGGGTGCGGCCCATTAGCTCATTGCCTTTTGTAGTTGGTAGACGGTTCGGTGGTCATTTTGGTAACGTTTCTTCACCAGGAAGGAAAAATGGGCGGTGCTCAGATCTCATATGATCTTAGGGTTTCAGGCCATAATCCTACCGACGCATCTACTTACGGATGGTCGTTGTAGGTATGGCGTGTGGTTAGTGTAAGGGGAGTGACGGCCTTATTATCTGTAAACCTTAATCCACGTTGTTGGTGGGGTTTTAAAATTCTTTGCCGACACATGGTCGGTGGTTATCTCCTTTAGTTACGAGGTAAGTTGATACGTGCTCACATACCATATGTTCTTACGGTTTGGTTGACATGCAATCTTTTAGTTGTGCTCGATGCTTGTGTCATAACTTGGTTGCATGTTTGTGTGTGGAGTACATATCGTTGTTTTCGATTTAGTTACCTTGAAGGTTGTTTATGAGGTTTTGATTGTGGTCTTCCTTACTTGTGTGTTAACTTGGCTACATGTTTGTGTGTGGAGTAAGGGTGGTGGTTTTCGATTTAATTACCTTCTAGGTTCTTTGTAAGGTAGCGGCCCCTTTATTTTTTGTCAAAGGGGTTTTGTATAGGCTTGCTGACCCTGTTATTATTTCTCAGGTTGGGGTTTCATTCGCGCGGACCGTGGCTTTCAGGTCACACTGTACGAGGCCCCGTATCTTGGCGAGGTACCCACATACGAATGGGGGTTGCAACCATGGCGGGTGTTTAGCACTATGTGATTGTTTGCAATCGTATTAGTTTGTTATGTGTAAGGGTGATGATGATCTTACTTTGTATTTACTTTCTTTCGGGAAAAAAATGGAACACGCCTGCGGTTTGGCGAGGTAACCGCACATGGGTCGTGGTTGCAGCCATGGGCGGGTTGTGGTTCTGTTTTTGTATTTGCAGCTCTGAGCCTTAGTTTTGTTCCTGTGTTCAGTAAGTCAGTCATCTGTGCATTTATATTTTTTCGGGAGGCAGTTTATCGAGAACCGTATGTTGGCAAGGTAGCCGCACGTGGACTGTGGCTGCAGCCATGACGGGTGCTTGGTGCTGCTTGAGTATTTGAAAGTCATCTATAAATCTTAATCCGCGTTGTTAGTGACAATTTAAAATAGTTTCTTACATCTTGGTCAGTGGCGCTGATACCTTCGCTATTGGTTCTGGGCTATTTGGGTGCGGCCCATTAGCTCATTGCCTTTTATAGTTGATGGACGGTTCGGTGGTCATTTTGGTAACATTTCTTCACCAGGAAGTACAAATGGTCGTTGCTCGGATCTCATATGATCTTAGGGTTTCAGGCCATAATCCTACCGACCCTTGAAGGTTGTTTATGAGGTTTTGATTGTGGTCTTCCTTACTTGTGTGTTAACTTGGCTGCATGTTTGTGTGTGCAGTAAGGGTGGTGGTTTTTGATTTAATTCCCCTTCCAGGTTCTTTGTAAGGTAGCAGGCCCTTTTTTTTTTCTTTTTTATTTTTTTTTATTTTGTTGTTGTCAAAGGGGTTTTGTACGGGCTTGCTGACCCTGTTATTATTTCTCAGGTTGGGGTTTCATTCGCGCGGACCGTGGCTTTCAGGTCACACTGTACGAGGCCCCGTATCTTGGCGAGGTACCCACATACGGATTGGGGTTGCAGCATGGGCGGGTGTTTAGTACTATGTGGTTGTTTGAAATCGTATTAGTTTGTTATCTGTATGGGCGATGACGATCTTACTTTGTATTTAATTTGGAAGGCAGTTTATCGAGAACTGTATGTTGGCAAGGTAGCCACACGTGGACTGTGGTTGCAGCCATTACGGGTGCTTGGTGCTGCTTGAGTATTTGCAAGTCTGAGCCTTATTTGCCTTACTTGTGTGTTAACTTGGCTGCATGTTTGTGTGTGGAGTAAGGGTGGTAGTTTTCGATTTAATTCCCTTCCAGGTTCTTTGTAAGGTAGCGCGCCCTGTTTTTTTTTTTTTTTTTTTGGTGTCAAAGGGGTTTTGTACGGGCTTGCTGACCCTGTTATTATTTCTCAGGTTGGGGTTTCATTCGCGCGGACCGTGGCTTTCAGGTCACACTGTACGAGGCCCCGTATCTTGGCGAGGTACCCACATACGAATGGGGGTTGCAGCCATGGCGGGTGTTTAGTACTATGTGATTGTTTGCAATCGTATTAGTTTGTTATGTGTAAGGGCGATGATGATCTTACTTTGTATTTACTTTGGAAGGCAGTTTATCGAGAACCGTATGTTGGCAAGGTAGCCACACGTGGACTGTGGCTGCAGCCATTACGGGTGCTTGGTGTTGCTTGAGTATTTGCAAGTCTGAGCCTTATTTGTTGCAAACTGTAGCTTCTCATGTATGCGTGAGACGTGGGGGTTCTGATTTGTAAACTTTTTAGATCGTTTCGTATCCCATGTTCGGTGGCATTTGACGCTGGGATTTTACCTCTTGGCTTTGGGCTGTTTGAGTTTCTTTTACGCTGTGATTCTGGTTGCACCACTGACGGGTGCTTGGTACTGCTTCAGTATTTGCAAGTCTGAGCCATGTTTCTGGCAAAATTTAAGTTCTGATGGCCGTGTCAGACAGCAAGACTGTGGTCGATAAAGTTTTAAAATCATTTCCTATCCCATGGTTGGCGTTGTCGGCGATAATTTTAAATAATTTCCTATACCATGGTCGGTTGCGCTGGGATTTTGCCTGCTTGGTTTTGGGCTGATTTGGGCTTTTTTTATGTGCGCGGGCCTTTTTGCCTCATGGGCTTTTCCCATGTTGTACGTCTATTTGGTAGACGATTGAGTAGCTTTCTCATTACAGAATTTAAGAGAAACCTTTCTTAACCTAGGAGAAAATTTGGTAGGTGGCCAGATCTCATGGGATCTTAGGGTTTGCTCGCATTTTATTAGGAAGACCTATACTCACCGTTCGGGTTCTCTGGCTAGAGCCACGAAGAAGCAGACGTTAATAGCGGTAGTTACAGGTACATCGGACGACAAAATAGGCTTTCATTTGTTTATTCTTGCTTTTTGCAACTTTCGTATACTTATTCGGCATTTCTTTCTTGATAGATGTTGCCTTTCCTGTTGCTGAGAGTTCTAGCAACCTTGGCAATACATTCAGAGGTGTTCAAATTCAGTCGGCTTCAGGTAAATTTTTGTAAATGTTGTTGTTGAATGCTTTCGGCACGTTATGTTTTTGGCAAAAGTATAAACCGAATTTTTTACTGTATCGGTTTATGTGTTTATTTCGTACTTTTGATATAGCGATAATATTTGTCAGCAGGTGCAGCTATTGATCGTAAACAGTTCGGTCCTTGGAATAAATGAAGCCTCTTAACATGAGTCGGGAAGCAATTTCAAAACCACGTTGACAATTGCGATTAAGATTTATAGATAATTATGTAGAGATAGAGGTGCTATTGGTGAGAATAACAACGTCAGCGATGATAGTTTTCCCGGCTGTGGATATGCGGAGAAGGTTGTTTTCCTTAGGTGCGTTGTTTCGGTTTTTTCTGGAGTACGTAAAACTGATTATCGTTACTTGCACGGGGACTGAATATTATTGAAGGGTGCATCTGACGTTTGTGTTAGTTTCTGGATGTAGTCGTTTGGAGTTATTCATATTATATTTAAATGTGGTACGTATTGCAGGTTCCGTGAAACGCGTATGTTGTTAAGGGGCCGACGTTTGACTGCATTGTAGGCGATGATGGGATTTGTCAGCGTTTTCTGTTTTTGTAGATGCTGTTTTGCCAGAATCCATATCTTGGCGTGGCTAACTCACGTTTGCAGCCATAGGGTTTTGTGTACCACTTCAGTAATTGCTGACCTGAGCCTTAGGCTTTCCTAACCAGTGTTCTGCGGATGCATGTTGCGACCAGTATCCGGCCAAGAAAAACTATTCCTGCTGCTGATGTACTCGGATTGCTATTATTTATAAGAAAACGGGTAAATCCCCCAACCCTGACTTGGGAAAGTATTTTCAAGGCCCATCGACAACACGGATTAAGATTTATAGGTAGTTGTCTATGGATAAAGCTGCTATTGGTAACAACAGAAGCAGCAATGGTGGTTGTTTTTTCGGTTCTGGATGTGCAGACAACGATGTTCTCTTTAGGTATGTTGTTTAACCTTTTTGTCGAATTTGAAAGTTTCGTTACCAGTAGTTGCGTGGAAACCAAATATCATTGAAGGCTGCAAGTATTGTTTACGTTAGGTTTGCGATTTATTCATTCGAGGTTATTCTTATTATGTTTAAACCTGTTACATAATGCAGGTTGTGTAAAAGGAGTTTGTTGTCAAAAGAGCGACGTTACAGTACACTGTAGGCAATGATGGGATTTTTTAGCGTTTGATGTTTTTGTAAGTGTTGTTTACCAAAACCCATGCCTTGGCGTGGCGACTTTACGGTTGCAGCCATGGGGTTTTTAGTACCGCTTCAATAATTGCTGACCTGAGCCTTTTAAGTTGTACGACTGCCATTTGACATCAGGCTTTCAATTCCCCGGTCGCAGCTTTTTATAGTCGCTATTATATCACCTTCTGAACTCGCATGAACGCCAGTCACAAATACCAATATCTGGCCCTCATTGCTGAGCACTATGATTGTCGGAAGGAGTGCTAGGTAACGTGGTGGAAATTATGTATGCCCTTTGACAGTCGGTCTCTAGAAACAGCAATTAACATTTGATAACCAGGTGTGACGCCTGGGGACATTGTTTGGCATCCTTTATATCTAAACTTTTTCAACCCGTTTACTCATTTATTTGTTCTTTCTCTAAATATGCCCTGAATGTAGACTACATGGTTCTGACTACTTTTTTTCTTTTTTGCAGGCCGTTTGTTTCTGTGTTACATTAACCGAAAGGCTATGATGATAGAATTTGTACGTGTCCAACTGGATTGGCGGGGAAACTTTTAAGGCTTGCAGCCATCATCACCTGGCAGGGCAGCTTATAAATTTTGCAGCCACTTCGGATGTATCCTCTTTATTCGGTTGCTGAAAAATCCGAGCCTCATGAAATGCCGCCTTTCCGAAATTATATAATGAGATCTTTAGTTATAAATTTTATCGGTATTCGGCATAACGGATGTTATGAACAGTATTCGGTCAGGTAAAACTAATCCTACCACCGGTGTGCTAGGATTGCTTTTTCTTGGTCGAATACTGATCTCCGCTTGTCACTGGTTGCCTGTAGAACTATTATGCCAATTTAATGAGTGGGTCGGTGGAATAACATAGGCCTTCGGAAGTGTGTGATCGGTAATCGTGTATTAGCCACGTTCAGTTCAAAAAAGAAAAGAAAGCAAAGAAAACGGTACGGGTCACCTCCTGACAATTTGATTGGCTTTTTTTGGGACTGGCCTTCTTTTTCAAGGATGTGGGCTTATGTCTATGCGGCTTTCTTAGTGCAATGGATATGTGGTGGCTTTGTCGCTTCATTTTCCATACTGTTCCACAATTTTATACACCTTAATTTATCTATGAGGGAATTCCTGAGCGATTAACGATGGCTGATTCTGTTGAGTTTTTTTTATTCACATGTTTGCTAATCTCAGCTACGCATTTATTGTTGTTGATGTGTTTACACAACGATTACTGGTTTTTATGATGATATAACGACCCATGTGGCCTCGCGTCGGTTCTCACAGGCGTGTTTAATTGTTCTATAACCATCGATAGCACTTCTTAGAACACCGGAGATTCCTCTTGCTACGCAGGTATCACTTACGTTCTGATAGTTGATAATCATATGTCTGTATTTATGTTCTACCTTTCTTGACGATTATAGTGTCCTTCGTTATAACTTTCGTATGTCCTTTTATTTGTCCAGATTCTCGGCCTGAGACCGCCGAGGATACTGACGACGTTTGATTACACTTTAGACGATGATGAAGCGTGAAAACAATTGCCGTTTCTGAAAGTGTTGTTTATCAAAACCTATGTCTTGGCATGGCGACCTCGCGGTTGCAGCCAGCGGTTTTGAGTACCACTTCAGGAATTGCAGACATAAGCCTTTTTAGCTGTATGTCTGTGATTTAATATCAGTCCCGTACTTATGTGCTCTCCACTTTTCCTGTTTGTTATTCGGCAAATTGATTTTGCGGTCAGTATCTAGCCAAGAAAAATGAATCCTGCTACTTATGTACTTAGATTGCTTTTTCTTGGTTGAAGACTGATTAGCCTTCAATCATTCTATAGGCGATGATGATAGTGTTTTGACCAACACGTATACATTTCCTTGGACGGCATCGTGGCAAGGCAGTCACATTGAACGTGTGATTGCGGCCATTTTGATTGCCTGGTATCACTATTGTATACATATATCTGAGCCTACAAATTTTTTTGACGTATTTATTACATATGTGTTGCTTTTGATGTTTCCTATTCGAATGCCACTATAGAGTCATAGGTAGCTGCATTTTTTTCACTAACGATTGTTTGAAATTGTCTGTATCTATTTAGCAGTAATGAGTTGAATCTTACCCAAGTAAGTGGTGTCATCGACTGGAATCTTTCCACTCAGTAGAGTATTGCGATCTTCATTTGCTAATGATGATACGGGATGTTCAAGATATTGGCATGTTCTGATCTTCCCTTCGAATTCCTTTCGTTGTCGCAACGGCCTAGCAATACGTCTGGTGCAGACTGTTGCACAAAGACTCTTGAAACAGCAAAAGGAATTTGAAAGGACGATCAGAAGGATGCCACTGTCCTGGACCTCACGTGTCTGATACGCAATATTCAACATGTTTGCCGGTTCTCATCTTCCCCTCGAATTCTTTTCGCCGTGACAATGGTCTAGCAATATGTGTGCTGCGGTCCTTTGCGCAAACACTCATGCCACAGCAAAAACAGTTTGAGGGTGCGATTAGACGCGTCTCACTATCCTGAACATCGCGTGCCAACACCATCAACCGAAGACAGTCGCAGATCGTTTGTTTACTTGCAATCCAGCTTTGTTTATTGACTGGCATGTCAAACCTAGGATCGTTTGTATGGTTTATAGATCATCCTACATCTGGCACGCCATTCAAGAAACAAACCTGGATTGCAGCTGGACAAACATCGATGTTTAAGATATTGTCCGCTTCTCATCTTCCCTTTGAATTCCTTCCGTTGTGACAGTGGTCTAGCAATAAGTGTTCTGCAAACCTTTGCACAAAGGTTCTTGACACATCCAAAGGAATTTGAGGGGCCGATTAGACGGATGTCACTATCCTGAACATTGCGCGTAGTCGTCCACCGGCGATTGAGATATACTTTTGAATGGCAGAATTCAGCTCGATGACACAACGATATCCAAGTATGGAACGAAATGAACCTTCACAAAGTACGCGAAAGGTTAGTCTATACAGTGAATCGCGGTCAAAGTATAGCATTTTAAATATCCATAATTTTTTTTTCGTTTAGAGCAACATATTACTTACGAGCAGGCTCATGCTGACACAACCATCCGTATTGTTATTGTATTTCATCCAGAATGTGATTGAGGTTTCTATCTTTACGGATACAAGTATTAATATCCAGTTCAGATTTTACGTATTTAATTGAATAATATCCACTTGCGTTCTCTCGATTTCCTTATATGTATATCTTCGCAACCACAGACTTTGCGACCGGCTGTGACCTAAAATGGTAGAAACCTAACAGTTACGTTAACGTTTTTATATTCTAACGGAATAGCGTTACTCAGTATTGTTAATAGCCAGTGTGAAAATTTAGAGGTATCGTTAAATTTAGGTATTAAAACGTTTTTTTTTTAAAATTAAAATAAAGGATGGTATATTATAAACTTTTTATGTAGCAACTTGCGTTATTTAGTAGCGTAACAAATTACGAAAAAAAAATTAGGTCATGTCGATGCGAAAGTTTTGAACATCTTCCGTAAGCAGATGCAGAATCTATACAACAAGTTAGCGGTATTGTGTGCATACAAGCTATAATTGACGCCCAGAAGGTTTGTTCTCTTTGCGTGCTTGCTGATAATTTAAGCCTTTAAAGATGTTTTATTTTTCCCACTGAATTGCGGTGTCACTGATTGGGATCTTTCCACCTGGTAGAGTATTGCAACCTTCATTTGCTAATATTGATATGTGATGTTTAAGATATTACCCTATTCTAACTCACCACTCGAAACCCTTTCGTTCTCACATCGGTCTGGCAATACGTCTGGTGCAGACCTTTGCACAACGACAGCTGATATAGCAAAAGGTAGTCAATGTGGCGAGTAGACGGGTCTCACTATGTTAAACATCACGTCTCAATATTACCGACTGACACTTGCAATATACTCCCGAGTGGATAGACTCCAGTCAGTGACGCAACACTATTCACGTATTGTATACGTGTTTGCATTACCTCATAGAAACATGGATAGTTACACATTTCTAATTAAAATTGCCTATATATAATCATCCAACGTAAGTTATATCTAATTGAACTAAATGTCGTGTCATCGATTGGAATCTTTCCACTCGCCAGAATAGTCCGATCTTCATTTAGTAATATTGATACAGGATGTTTAAGATATTGTCCTGTTCTCATCTTCCCCTCGAATTCCTTTCGTTGTGGCAACGGTCTAGCAATACGTCTGGTGCAGACCTTTGCACAAAGACTCCTACCGCAACAAAAGCAATTTGAGGGGGCGATTAGATAGGCCACACTATGTTGAACATCGCGAACCAACATTATCGATTGACGATTGAAATGTGCTCGCGAGTGGAAAGACTCTTATCGATGACACAACGATAGCTTAGAACGCAATAAACAAACAACTGGTAATAGCCAACGCGTGTCATCGTCTTATAAAGGTATGTTAACCTATACGTTAGATTATAATAAAAGTCTTGTATTATAAATATTCATATGTTCATTCCATTTAGACAAAGTTTGTGATAGCCACTCTTACTGTTTTTAAGGTACAAACGGAGTGGTAGCAGTACATTTTCAGCGTCAAGACCAAAAAAATGTCTCCTGGTCATCAGCGTCATCAAGTAACATAATCCCGCTAAGGCGGTTACGCCAAAAAAAACAAATATCTAGCGAGCCTAAGACATCAAGATATAGAAGTTCCATCCTTGGCGTTGCCTACGTCTGACGCACCTTTGAATACCGGATAGTTTCAGAGGTTTATCGACAAGATTATGCATTTACGCTTTATGTAACAGTTTGAAAGAATCCCTGATTTGTATAAATGTATGCAACTGAATGGTTGTGATATCGATTGCAATATTTCCACCCAATGGAATATCGCAGACTTGGTATGTTTATGTCGAAACGAGATGCTTACGAGCCCGCGCCGATCTGATCTTCCGCACGAATTCCTTTCGTTATTACAACGACCTAACAACGCGTTTGGTGCAAACGGTTGCACAAATATTGTTGAAATAGCAAAAGGGATTCGAGCGGGCGATCAGACTGGCCTCGCTATCTTGAACATCATGTCTTAACATTAACGACAAACGTCTTAAATGTGTTCCCAAGTGTAAAGAACCGTTTGGCGAAATAATAATATTCAATTCAGAAAGCAAACAGATCTTTAACAGACACAATTTTACCGCGCACATTTTAGATAAAAAAACCCCCCACGCGCGGGGGGGGGGGGGGGGGGGGGGGGGTTCTCTAGCAACATGTTTTGTTGATGGTTGTTGCATGCACGCTTGACCAAACCCACACCCATATCTTTCTTACTTGAAAATGAGACAAGACGTAGGTTTGATATTGCATGAGCCATACCCTCTTTGTTTATAAAAGCCACTACCTCACAAGCTTTCATTCACACTTAAACTCATCTCATTCTCACCACCTTAAACATAAAACGTCCACTGTGGAGATTCGAGGTCGAATGGAAACGCTAGGAATGGATACTTCGTTTGGGTATAGTGAATCGAGGGAGTCATTTTAGGTCACGTTCGTTCATTTCTCTCCGAGATCACATCACCACCCTCTAGGGTGTTGTAAGTTCCTTTCGACTTACTTTCGTTTCATTTACCTCGTTATAACTTTTATTTCACACGTTAACTTTGAACTTAAGTAATCTCGTTAATAAACTACCACACTCCATATACACATGTTAGTTACACCTAAAGAATCAATCGTATAAAACCATAACGATATATTATACTAAGTTGTAACACTAAAAATGACTCAATGAACCCTTTAAACCCCCCACCCAATTTCATGTTTTTCTTCTAAGAACCAAACGCACCCCGATGGGCCCTAAGGCACAATTGTGTAAAACTCATGGCCCAATCCTTTTACCTGACCCGTTAAGCTTAAAAAAAAGTTTATAAGCTAACTATAAGCTAAAATAAGCTAAGGTGAAAGTTTAATAAGCTATCTATGATCGAAACATATTTTTGGACTAAATATGCAAAATATATAGTTTTCGGGTTAAATATGTACATTATGGAAAGTTAAAGATATATATTGAAAGTTATACGTATGCATGTAAAAGTCTAGGGTTGATTTTATAAATATGGGAAACAAGTGATTAAAAGGTAAATAAGGTTTTGTGTCAAAAATGTAACTTTGAAACCTTGAGGACTAAAAATGTAAATATGACTTTTTGGTATCAAATTTTGTAAAAACATATTTTTGAGGGACCAAATCTGTAAATTCTGAATGAGAAGCATATTTGGGTACAAATGGTCATTTTTCCAAAGTATAAGGGCCAAACTTGTATATTTTATTACTTGAAGGGTAAAAGTGTAAATTTGAGAAAATAATTAGAAAACTTGTAACCTTATAACGACTTTATAAAAAAAAGTATTTTGACGACCTAATGTCCATATACGAGAATTATTACGTCGATATCTAATTAAACTTTTATATATATATATATATATATATATATATACACTAGATTTCAAAGCCCGCCCAATGGGCGGGCATGACTTATAATTATTGGTAACATATTTTTCTTTATCGTAAGAAGGTTGATATGAAATGTTTAGAAAGTGGGTTTTTTTTAAACGGTAATTGTTAAATTACTTTACTAAATAGAGTCATACTTTGTTGTTAGAACAATTTCATCTACAATTTCTATGAAAATAAGACTGCATTGCTTGAAAAATATTGTTTTTCTATATACATGCTTTAAAATGAAAAGATTATTGTTTCTGGACCTATGAATAAGGAATGCATCAGGAAACGATGGCTAACAGCATAAGGAGATATTTGGGGACATACAACTATCGAAATACCCCTTGCATATTACATACATTGACGTGAGACCGATGATCCTGATGGCGGTGGCCCTCATGTTTCTGCAGGTACAAACGGCCGTGTTCTTGTTCTGGATG
Organism: Chrysanthemum makinoi; assembly: GCA_910596185.1. Taxonomy (NCBI): domain Eukaryota; kingdom Viridiplantae; phylum Streptophyta; class Magnoliopsida; order Asterales; family Asteraceae; genus Chrysanthemum; species Chrysanthemum makinoi. The sequence continues at coordinate 53,821,902 of OU343223.1, read as the reverse complement.
GCGTCGTCGGACTGGGCAGAGTAGCTCGCGATTTAGACGCTTCTTTAATGTCAATTAGTTCAGATATTTGGTAAGAATGCATTTGATAGCGTACCATTGTTTTTGAATGTATGTTCAATTTCAGATAGTAGTGCGTGACTTGTGAAACGATAGGAGAGAGTAACAGCAGGCGTTGAACTTACCTTCCCACGATGCCGCTGTTGTTGTAGATGGTGTAGGTTGACGTGCTGCTAGTGATGTATGTGAGGCTCGAGTTCCTTGTGTAGTAACTTTTGACGCACTTCCAGTATTAGAGCCTGAGTTAGCTGTAGTGATGGCAACGTAAGACGGTTCATGAGAAATTGTCCAACAGTGGATAAACAAATGAATCTAATATTTTGAAACAACATTTAGACGTCGTTGCTGGTACCTCTGCCTGCCTAGGATGGGTTTGTGCGGCTGATATTTGCGGGTTCCCAACTGTGTGCGCATTATCAGTTCTCGGATATCCAGCCCGCTTATCTCGAATACCTATGTGACAATAACATAAGAAGTTTAATGATAGGGTTCTCGATAGTGCGTAACCGTGTGAGACTATATGTCTGGACACTTGTATATTCCCCGTTTGAACTGGTAGTATGTGAACTAAATTTATTAAAGTTAATTAATCAAATGGGAGTTTCATAAAAGAGAAAGGATGGCACTAACGCTGTCGCTGAATCTGCGGGCTGGATGGTATCTCCGCACCTGTTATTGAAAAGTAGCTTTGAGAAGCCTCTCGACCATTTGTTATGAAAATATCAGCTGATTTATAAATGGCTAACAGATACTCCAGTAAAAGTTTACAAATTGTACATACTAATGTATGCAACAACCTGTGTGCAGATGGTCAAGCGTTCTGTTGCGAACATTGTGCACATTTGTGGGAGTACCTACAACCTAAACAATATGGTCAACACTCACCCATTCAGATGAATATACCAAAAGCCGTGTTAAAGTGGTTATACCAAAAGGTTCAGCGCCCGTTGGAAAAGTGACGGCAGCATGTGCATCGTTCCTAGACATAGGATTAGAGTCTGTCGAGGTCATTGTTGCAATGACAAATGATATAGCAAATTACTTTGAAAAGTCATACGCATGTACGGTCCACCAACACATGCTAACAACCGAACACGATCAAAGATATACGGAAATCATTACCTGTTGGGGCTAGACCTTCTTGGGTTTTTTCTTTTGTTGGCATATAGCCTGTGACAATTGGTACTTTATCCAAATTTTGAGCGGCTCTTGTAAGCTCAGGACTGCCCACCTCATCACGCATTGTAATGGAAGAACGTGGATGACTACTCCGTATTATCCCAGCCCCGAGATCCAAGACAACCCGTCCAGATCCTGCACAGGCAATCTCGTTCAAATATGCAGTTGCTAGTAGCAAACATTTGTGTTAGAAATGTCAATAGAAATCTAACCTTGTGATAATGATGAGAATCGAAAACAATGTCGTACCCACGCGTCAACGGAAGGGTAGCAGGCATCATTGTCAGTCCCGCATTTCTGAACAACGGTATTAGTAACCTGATAGATACCACATACAACATTTTGGACCCGACAAATGCATAAGGAAGCTGAAACTATTACGGAGCGTTAGCAGGAGGAAAAGCATACCTGCAGGTGCGCCCTAGTATACCCGCATTGCTTGTCAATATTTTGGATACCATTGGTATTACTTGCATAGAAAAATGAGACAGCATTCAGTAACGACACAATCTGAATAAAGATGACAAATGGTCAAAACATGACTGACCATCATATGCGATGCGCCAATGCGACACCTGTCTAGGCCTTTTCTGTTGAGTCGTCGTTGAAGTTGCTAATTTCATAAGGACAAAAGTTGAATACTTCACCTGCAATATTCTCCCCACATTTTTAAGTCAAAGCTTCCAGTACCTAAAATCAATATGCCATTCCTTCAAAGAATCTGAGATTAAAAAAGCAATATAAGAACTTCTCTTTCATTGTAAGCCTAAACTGGTTCGACATACGAAAACCATTATAAATACAATATACAGAACAAACAATAAGGAAGTCATTAATATTAGATGTGTAAACAAACAATTTCCAATATAAGAACAATTTCCTGGAGATAAACCTCACATGCTCAAAGAAACATTACACAAAAAATAAAAATATGTTAACAATAATAGATCAAAGAAACATTACACGACATGTCAAGCGTTCATGGTTGCAAACCTGTGATGAAGAAAACACAAAAATCAGTAAACGAACAATAGAAGAGATTGTGAGGAAAAAAAGGATATTATGGTTTTTGAGAAAAAAATATAATGAACCGTATATAAGTTTTTAGGGTTACCTGTAGGGATTCTCCTACATAATTGTTTGCATAGATTTATAATTATAGCCATTTATATATTATAGAATGCAACATAATTATCAAAATAACTTGTTGCCTAAGTGGTAAACACACAAGTTATTAATGTTACTCTTACAAACAACCAAAGTTCAAATCTCACCATTGTCATTTTTTATAAAAATCGAATTTCACAAAAAAAATATTAAAAATTTATATAATTTATACATTAAATCCGAAAATTATATACTATTGTGGATTAATAAATTGCTTAGTTGTATTATATACCATTGCTTAGGTTGGACCAAAAATGCTGGAGGCATTTGGCATTAATGCCACCTCAAAGCCACATAATCATTTTTCATGCCACCTAAGCATTATATGTCCACCTAAGCAACCCGTAATTGTTTTTCATGCCACGTAAGCATTTATTGTCCAACTAAGCAATATTTTTATCCACCTAAGCATTAATTGTTAAATTTCGGATTTATATTAATTTTTTTGGTAATTTTCGGATTTTTATTAAAGATTTTTGAAAATTGTTTATAAAAAAGGTGCCTTGCAAGGATTGAACCTTGGTCATTTGAATAAATAACATGTGTGTTTTACCACTAAGGCAACATGATTTTTTGGAATATTTGTTGCAAGTCCAAAATTATAAATCTATGCAACCAATTATGTAGGAGAATCCCTACAACTTAGGTATCCCTAAACAAAACATATACAAAAAAAAAATTCGGTACATTCATATTTTTTTTCTTCTGTACGCCTCTTTTTTCCTAGAAACCCTAATGGTCTCTGTTATATTTTTTTTGCAGTTTGGTTGTGATGGTTCATGAAGTAGATGATGATGTTCATGGGAATTATGTTTATAGAACTAATGATACCTCTACCTCACATAAAGGTTTCATAAGATCAACTTTTTATTAGTATAATATGTTGTTAAAATTTTCTATTAATCATGTATATCTACTGTCATATGATTTTTTTGTTAACCCTTTGAACTTCAATTCTTTGATGGCATGTTTTATGGTAAACTAGATACACAAGGTTTATCAAGGGTTTTGGTTGATGATGATCCAACTACAAAACCCTAATATTATTTGGTTCAACCAATTTTTTTTTTCAAAACTCTTATACAAGGTTTAAGTTATCGATGCAAGCTCTTGTGAAAATGTTCGATGGTCTTTAAAGTTTTCATCGTGTTATCGAATTTTTAAGGTATCAATCTTTATTGGATTTTAATATTAGCAGTTATATATTTATTCAAAGTTACATAAGATTACGTGGGTCTACTGGTGGTGTAGTTATATTGTATATGCAAAGAGGCTACCTATAATCTCAAAAAACTATACGAATATCACATGTGGCTTAAAACTAAGTTCACTTGTGTATATACTGGTCATTCAAACGTATTTTTTTATACTGCTACGTTTACGTGTTTCTACTGCTGCGTGTTTGCTACTGATACATGACAGAACATGGAGGAGACGAGTTTCTGAAATATCAGGACGCGGGTGAACTTAAGAGTCATGATTTGGCTGATGCAGTGAAATAAATGAAAAAAAAACATAGGTGAGAGTGAGAATGACTTTTTTCCATTTCTAATGGCTTATAAACAAAGTAGCAAGTGTCATTTATCATTAGCACTAGATTGATGACTAAAATTTTTTCTTTTGTGTTCATGTTTAGGTTCTTCAAGGAACTGCTGATAATGGTAGATACATGTCAAGCTGGTACACTCTTTTCCCAGGTCCGAGTCCTTTCCTTACAGGGCTTCTTTTCTTTAAGATGCTTTAACCGGAGACTATTATGTGTTTTGACGCATGTTCTTCTATTCATTCAATTAAAGTAACTAACAATTCTCTTTGTAATATCAAAATCAGGTACATGATAATCTTTATTAATGATGTTGGTATGTTTAGAGTTTATTTTCATTAAGTAACTAACAATTTTGACAGCTACCTCACGTCATTATTATAATATTCTGCTTATTCTTCTTCAGAAGTGCAATTTGGACAATCCACAGTTGAGCTCCTTTGGCAGTGCAGTTGAACTCACTGAAGTAAGAAATACGGTTCAGCAGTTACTTCGGTGGGCATATAAACACAACAAGAACCTTGAAGAACAGGCTGCTCAACTCCATATGTTACTGGATGGTCACAAATTGTTGAGGTGAATCATCCTTTCATGCCATGTATATCTTACGTTTGCTGATATTGTAATCTAATTCAGTGCTGTATGTACGACAGGCCACTTGGTGCTATTTTCTCAGACGAAAACATATCAGTTTATCTTTGTGCTCTAACTGCTCAAGTAAGTTTACTATTTAAATGAATACTCGCCTAATAGCTTCTTTAATCAATTTTATATAACTTATTAGCTTATTTTGTTGAGTCATCACATTATATGTTGTCACTTGATCATATGTTCAGGATGTATATCTTGGACTACCAGGTGTTTATCTTCGTCCGAATAATACTGTTTATAATTTCTTTAATATATATTCTAATCATACATTTTATAACAAACGGGATTCGGGTGTAACACCAGTCATATTGGATTTTTGGAGTGGACTCATACACAGGGATACCGAACCTTCTTTGATCCCTGCAGAATGCCCCATAGAAAACCAGCTTCACAGACACGTTGTTGAGGATCCTCATACTGCTTTAGTTGGCCTCCGGCATACACAACAACAAAGAGCCTAAGAACGACCAGCGCAGGTTGTGCTATCCATATTTATTCTTGCACATTCTGCACGCCAAGGTTTTACATTAGGTTTGTATTTTTTATTGCAGGTGCAATTAGCGGGACACGCCACCCAAATGCTTCTAAAAACACGAGGAACCGACATGCATATGAAACTCGCAAAAGGAGGTTCATAGAAATGTGCACAGGTGGTTTCCAGTACTATGCCAAGTCATTGTCAAATTGTTTGTCACTTTCGGCCGACATGTTACTGATCCTTTTATGCTCCGATAATTGCATGCATGTACGATTCAGAAGCTAGGAGTTCCACAACTGACTATGGAGCAACAACCACACAATCAACATCACGCAAATGTAAGTGGCCCACTGCTATTTTATTCTAACTCCCGTACACATAGTTTAACCTGCTTCACTTAAATTGTAGACTTAGTCATCAAATCAGAGAGTCATGGCAAGACACTACTTTTTTTAAGACCTATGTAAACTACAGATGCAAGATGTTTCACATATCTTTGAATTTTTTTATTTTATTTCTCATAACGTTTATGGTTCAGCCTTTTCCAAAGTTTTTACTTGACAGTGGTGAATCATGTTTTTTTATAGATTTGTAATATAACGTCTAGACAGTTGAACTCCGATAAACATTAGCTGCACATATAGCCAGCCACATAGGTATGTTCTTAATTACCTTTCCACTAAACCTGTTATCTCATTCATATTATAGGTGAATCAGAGACAGAAGTTGCGCAACAAATGAGAGCAAATGTGGTGAGCCCAATAGGACCACAAATGGCAGCTCCACATTTCTTCTGAGACTTTCACTGCAGGACCTGTTTTGCCCCACAAGATCAAGGTAAATTACAGTCTTTTTTTAATTCCAGCTATACCTATTCAGATCGGAAGAATGGGTTCCAAAATTATTATATTCTGTTCCCGGTAAGGTTCATCTAGGGTCATACCCGTTTTCAAACAGGATTCGGGTGTAACACCAATCATATTGGATTTTTGGAGTGGACTCATACAAAGGGATACCAAAACTTCTTTGATCCCTGCAGAATGCCCCATAGAAAACCAGCTTCACAGACACGTTGTTGAAGATCCTCATACTGCGTTAGTTGGCCTCAGGCGGTGTTTTGTTGCCGTAAATGAATGAACAAGTGATACATTGTTGCTCATATTCTAGAAACATGAGTTTGAGTATATTTGGTTGCAATTTTTGTTATTCGTGTCTTATTGTAGCATTTTATTATATTTAGAACACATGTTCTTAAACTTTTTCATTAATATGAATTACCCGATGATTCATTCAGGTAACAAAAATAACTGTCATTATGCCTTTTTAATTGAAATGCAAGGTGTACATGTTTCCAGTAAAATATTCCACAAGAACACAAATTTTTTTGGACGTGCTCCATTTTATTTATTTTTTATTAATCCAAATTCTATAAATTTTTTGTGCAGCATATAGGTTAAACATAGAAAGGACCAGGCTGCGATTAATCACTATGAAAAGGTTAATACTATAGAGATGAGTTTCATTTATTACTATTGTTGATGATGATATGATGTCCTTTGTTATGTGGATGAGTCTTACAGACAGTTTTGCCGTTAAAATGTTCAAACACGAAGCCGAAACTTACAAGTGTGCAAAATCTAGGATAAAACCATAAATTCACAACAGACTTAGATAGCACCGCTAGCATTATACTCGGTCCTAATGGTAACAATGCCTCTTGGCTTAACAATGTATTATAACACGACCCTTTTATGTAGGCATGTTAACCAGGCATGACTACTGAAGTTGCATTCTCCGTTGAGTCTGTTGCAAGCCCGTTAAGACAGGTAAGTCCGTAAGTATATCTTCCTTTTGGTTTTTTTTTATACACATATTTTGAGTAATATTCATTCTTCCTGTCTCACATACATTATAGCCTATAGCCATTCGTCATCACTGAATTTGGATAATGCTTACGCCAACTGTATGCATACAACTAACAAGGGCAAAAGGAAGTCTGGCCACTATTTCTAACAATCGGTTGATAGCAGATTACGCGCCTACAGATTCTTCTTTTGTGCTGAATCATGTCATGGAATCCCTGTGAGCACGTGGTATCTACATTCAAGTATTGTGTTAACCCATTTCTACACTCACATAGCAGGTTAGTATTCCATTATCAAGTCAATTCCCTTATTGTTCATCAAACGCGAAATAGGACAAAAAAAAGGTTGAGTTCCTTTGGTGCAGTATATAGAATTCAGCTCTGTACTTACAATTATTATAGCGAAATAAAAAAATTAGTTTATTGAAGACATAACAATGACTCAAAGGGTAAAGTATTTTTTATTACTTTTAGACTTTTCGTAGGCCCATTGAATTTGTAGACTATAGTTATGGATGTATTCACATCCAATGAGTTCACATTTTGTATAGCTTGATGTACCTGAGCTCCAGGAAAGTGATATATTTCCAAGGATGTTTTAAACGTGTTTTGTAATCTAAATTTGACCGTATATGTGTTTTTCGTAGTTTTTATATTACTCAAATGTGGCAATTTCTACCCATATACTTCAGTTAACAATAAATAACAAACAAATAATTATAAGTCATGCCCGCCCATTGGGCGGGCTTCGAAAACTAGTATATATATATATATATATATATATATTATATATAATATATATATATATATATAATAATTATATATATATATATATATATATATATATATATATATATATATATATATATATATTTTTGGGTTATTATAAAAGTTTCTTATATTAAAGAATGAAAGGCATGTGGATTGACATGTGTCCACATTTGCCACATCATCATGCCACCCGTACCCCACCCCTCCCAACCCCCCCCCCCCCCCCCCCCGAAATTTTTTTTTTCCCGCAAAATTCCTTGCCAAATTTTTTTCATCACATTATAAAGTTCCTGCATCACAATCATGATTTTAGTGCATTAAGGTTATAAATTACTGCATCACGGTTATAAAGTTACTGCATCACAATCATGATTTTAGTGCATTAATGTTATAACCTTGATTTTAGTACATCATAGTTGATGCACTTAACTATTAACTATGATGCAGTACTTAATAAAGATGCACCCAAACTTATTAGTGCATTAAGGTTATAAGTTACTGCGTCATAATTATGATTTTAGTGCATAAGGTATAAATTCTGCATCACAATCATGATTTTAGTGCATTTATATTATAACTTGATTTTTGTGCATCATAGTTGATGCATTGAACTATTAACTATGATGCAGTAACTTATAATAAAGATGCACCAAAACTTAGTGCATAAGGTATAATTACTGCATCACGTTATAAATTTACTGCCATCATAATCATGATTTTAGTGCATTATTATAAATTTCTGCATCACATTATGATTGTGATGCAGTTTTTATAACTGTGATGCATAATAAATTTTGGCGGTTTCTTTTTTTTTCGCCAAAAAAAATTTTTTTTTTGCGGGAAAATTTTTTTTGGGGGGGGGGGTGGGGGTGGGTGGGGTGACACATGGCACATGACATGGCATGGTTATGTGGCAAAATGACACATGTCACCTCCACATGCCTTCTCATTTTTTCATTATAAGTAACTTTTCATTTAACCCTACCCTATATATATATATATATATATATATATATATATATATATATATATATGAAAACATTATTCGATACCGACACATCTTAATGTAAATAAACAAAACTCTTGGCAACATAGCCATATTTATAAATCAACGCTAATATCGCTCTATTGAATTGTATATTCAATTCTCTATCATTCTGGTCGTGAACCAAACGTATATCATTATTCTGAGACTTGCCATCTCGTTCTTAGGTTCCGGGTTGGAGCCACTGCTATATCACACTTGACCTCTTTGTGATTTACCACTATCGCTAAGGTGAATTTATAGCCCCACTTTTACTCTTATTACTTGCTTTATAAAACTATGGGGTGAGAAACATGCAAAACTCTTTTCGGACCTGAAACTGATTACACTATTACGTAAAAAAACCTTGAATCCCACTATGCTACCGTCAGTTCCCTTTTGGGAAGCGCGATTGTTATGAATAGATCTATTGGGGATGACATCCCCGTTCGAGTTTGACCGGATAGGCAAACGTCGAACGTATACCATATTGAATCCAAGTGTACTGGAAATACACTTGACGGGCCTTATTTATCATGCTTCTAGATGCATGCACACTTTCGTAGTTTCGGTTGCATGAACTTGGTACTAACATAATAAACTTTTACTACATCTATTATCATTCACGGAGATGCTTATATGTACAACTGTGGTCCAACTTGATTACTTAAACCTATGAACTCACCAACCTTTGTGTTGACACTTTAGCATGTTTTTCTCAGGTTTACTTCTTGGCACTGGCATTGGCAAGGGCATTCATTAAAAGACTGGCATCCGGAGTGTTTCCAAGCATATTTAATACAACTTTTTATGGGACACATATATTTTTTATGGGCTTTACTTCCGCATTTTGAAACAATATTGTAAATATATTTCTTAAATTGATCTATCTTTCGATAATGGAATAGATTTTCCATTCTTTATTACCTTATGTTATGAGTATTGATTTGGTAGCACCCCATGCCCCGAATGCTCCGCTGTGCAATTTTGGGTGTTACACTTTATCCAGGGTAGGTTTAAACAACGAGCATAGGGACATTTTATATTCCCACTAATATTCACTAAGGGCTTGCAATACTCGCAGAAAACTTTAAGACCAACTAAAAATTCATTACTGGTACGTGCTAGTGACACCCAACTTTTATCATTTGGCATAACTGCGTTTTAATGAAGCAACAAATAATTATATAGAATTAAACAGTTCACAAAAATCTACACGTAAACACATAAAGGTGGAATTACTAGTTGTGCGTTTTGTTCACCTAATCCAACAATGGAAGGCAATCCTAACCCACTCTTTGAATGATTCGTCTCATATACGGATGCGTATAACTGGATTACTATTTGAGAAAATTTCGGCAGCATTTCCCCTCAACTCTCCAAATATGTGCATTAAAGACATATTCGTAGGAGTAAAGGAGAAACACTGTCGAATTTTCACAAATAGTAAATCAATTATACGCATTCATTTCCTAAATGAGACAAAACATTCAAAAAGCAGTCCAAACAGGGGACTTTCATAAATTAATTTCTAATAAATTAATTTCGGACGGGTTTTCTATGGGATGATTAACTTCGGACGGGGACTTTCCGAAATTAATCACTAAAGTCCTAAAATCATTTACAACAGTTTAACACAATCAAATACCGTACAATACTAACATAATTGCATTGTTAGCTAACATAATGATTCATATATGAAATTACTTAGACAATTCATCAAACACCCATATATAAATGGTAATCGATATAAAATGTTAATGGGTGTATGTTTAAGCTTATGTTAGCTTATGAGCTTATTTGTTTTTCAGCTTTTATATCGCAAGAATAATTTCGGCTTATTTGGAGACTTGTGAGCTTATAAGCTTATTATATCATATATACTTATATAAGTCCAAGTCTCCATAACCCCAGAAAATTGAAGCTTATGAAATATAAGCCAAAATCAAATACGGTTTGTTACTTGTTTTGTAATAAATACGATTTATTACTTATGAAATATGTGACGAAATTCAAGTTTTAGGCAACAAATATATTTTTTCTTATAATTTTATTTTTATAAAAAAAAATGCTTTGTTTGTTTATATATATGTATGAAATAGTAAGGGTGTGTTTGTTTTGGGTTATATAGCCGGCTTATGACTTATTTGGTTTGTGGCTTTGTTTGTTTAATGGGCAGAATAAGTCCTAGTCTTATGGGTAGTCTTGGTAAGTGTTTCAACATTTGACTAGGTAAAGTAGTAGGTAGTGGTTTCTGGTTTTCAGTCAAGTAGTTAGTGCTTCATATCTATATATTGTACTACTCAATGGCTCAAGTTTGAAGTACCAGAAACAAAATTCTTACACTTTCCAGTTTATAGCTTTTTTCTTTTCTTTGTTTCCAATCTATCCTTCTCTTTAGCCATTTTGTTATACAGAAACTCACATAATGACCACAAGATACAAACTTTAATAATGCACAAGTTAATACGCCAAAATATAACTTATAACACTATCAACCAAGCCAAAGTTTAGTAGCATGTTATGTTGGGTTTTACTAATCATAACAATTATATAAAACAAGTAAACATCATCAAAGCATGCATCGAAGTAATAGAAATAATACTTGTAAATTAACTAACCGAATTAAAAGTATGTGCGTACCTTTTGCGAATCAATGCAATTAGGGTTTATGGAAAAACCCCAAATTAGGATCAAGAACAAGAAAAACCCTAAACCCTATAAATTAGGTTTGTGAATGTCGACCAACACCTATGTCGACTCACCAATGAAATCAACCACCAAGATTCACAAGCTCAAGTGTGCTTGTTCTTCGTTCTTGTACACACGTAATAATAGCGATTTGATGTGAAAAGCTAGTTTCTTGATCACGAAACAAACCAAATACTTATTCTTTAGTTAAACAAATCGAATCCCTATGGGAAGGGGAGTTCGACCGGCCAACACAAAGAAAGAGGGGAAGGAGAGAAATTAGGTTTGCAAGTCACCAAGATTAGGTTTAGAATGAACACAATAGATTGTATTATAGTTAACCAATCTTGAGGACAAGTTAATGTTGGTTGGTTAGTGAACCCCAACCGATCGACCAATCAATCCCAAAGGGATTCTAGATCCTTCCCGACTTATAATTTCATCTCTAGTCCTTTAAGTTTACATTTGACGACCGTTAGCCAAACCTCGTTAAATATTAACCATCGTTAAGTATTTATTTCGTGACTAATAATTAATAATAATAACGTTTTATATATTATAATTATTTACATCAATTCTCATACGTAATGTGTGCAATCCCGAAGTCTCGAGTTCGAATCCGTTCATACTAATATTAATAATTATCCATAAACCTTTCATCTCCACTTGATATTACTTAATATAGTAATGACATTGGTTAGTCTAGCTTTAACACGCCAATGCCCCCAGATCAAATCGAGTATGGTCTCCTGGAAAACCATTTAATGATTCATCATTTTTACTTATCCTTTTGTTACTAATACTACATTAACTATGAATATGGATCAAGTCATTTCATAAGTTAATATTCTGTTTCTCGTTGTATTTGATTGAACAAGATTACCAAATCATCTGAACGTATTCAAGATAGATCTTGGGTAAGGCCTTACAAACATCTTGCCAATCCTACGAGGGGCCCAAATATAGTATTATGCTTTGAAATAAATTCAAATGAACAAATTCTCTTGACTACAAACATAACTCATGAACTTTGTAACACTTCCGAAAATAGCCCTTATAACTACCATTTACGGATAGCGTTAGACTATCTTACACAAATGCACTACATTCACAACAGTTATCTGGTATCTCAAGTCTGAGGATAAACACTTCATGATATACTTAATGACAAATATCCATAAAGTATCATCATGTAAAGTTGGAATCTGTCCTATATTCAATTCATTGAATATCATGTGAATTTTGCATGTCCCACGCATCAATATACTTAAAGTATATTCTACCAAAACTCAATTTTCTTAATTCAATGACATGCCCACATCATTGATCGACAACGGACTTTTAGAATAACATAAGTTATTCACGGATTAAACATGCAAATATAGGATATAATATTAAGAAAATGAAAAATAAACATAACCAATATTTTATTCCATTTAAATAATATTTGTTCATAACATCCCTTATCCAAATACTAAATAGATCAATGCATGATAATACTTGTTAATGAATTATGTCTCAAGTAATGACAATCATACTTGTTGACAAGGCATAATTTCAACTAACTTTGATCTATCGAAATTTTGAGAATACTTATTTCAAGAATTCAACTAGTGAAGTTCTTGTATGTGTGCATTCAAAATATCTTGATATTGCCACATAATATATTTCATAAAGTGTGTGACATCCTCAACACCAATTTATGACAATCAAACTTTCAAACAATTTTAAAGTTTAAAGCATTCTAATTCTTTATTGTATAATGCAACTATGCTCTTGGTTGAGCACAACTAGTTCACATGACCATTTACAAGGATGAAATCCTCCCATGACTAGTATTGAGTGTCATCTCAATTAAACCAGCATCATTGTATACAAACAACAATATGCTCTTTAAAATCTCCGTAAACTTCAATATCTATAGTGTAATGTTTGATACCTTCCAAACTTTCAAGTTTGTTGGCTATGACAATTATGCAACAATTGATGTATTGCTCATCCTTAGAATTTTGAGAGCAAATCCAGGCTGAGGAATGTAATTCTAGATTCAAACATATTCTATTAGAATATTCATTACACTAGTTATCTAATAACTTCATTAGATATCAATATTGTCAAATCATCTTGCATTCAAGCATGATACAACAATAACATGATGTACATGAAAAATCCTTATGTCAAACAAAGATTTAATTCATGTTCTACATATCCATTTTCCAAATGATATATCATGTTCTATTAGACTTATTAATTTAATACCGCCATGTTTATTAACAATAAACATATACTCCAAGGTTGTATGTCTTATTTTCTAAATCTTTCATGTGAAGTTCCATTCCAAACTTAACATTTAGCTTAGATGAAATGTTACTACCCACAACATATAAGATTTAAAGAAAAGAAACACAATACTCCCACTAGCTTTCAGGAATACTTAGAAATTATCTTATTTTAATTTTAAACCAAAACATGGATTTAATAGTTAAACATAAGAATCATCTCCTAGATGCATGCATATATCCATTCATGGATTCTTGCCGTTTGTACATTTCCAAAGATTATGTGAATTCATAAAACTCATTTGTATTACTTATCGTCCTCGCAAAAGTAATCACACAACAAAGAGTTTTAATATCCAATTGTCATTTTTCATATCAATGAAAATAAGTATGACAATCATAATCATTATATATTTAATGTGCCAAGGAAAGAATATTCAATCACAGTTAATTGCTTAAGTGTGATTAATAATCTTGTCACAAGCCTTGCATTAAACACATGTACAATTTTGTCCATATGATTTCTACACAAAGAATTTTAAACCGCTAGGGTTTTCTTTCCTTTGAAGAAACTCATCTTTATTAAGATAAACCAAGTTTACAAAGTTGATTATCTCTTTGGACAACATCTTTACATTCATAGTATGAATAATTTACCACAATTCAATATTAGGTAATATATCATTATGATTAACAGTTTACCATGATCCTGTAAATCATATTTCTCATTATATCAAATTCTGATATATCTTGCGGATCTATGAATAAGAATTCCATCATTTTGAGGTATATCATATTTGACCTCATCATGATATTCACTAGTGTATTTTAGAAGATTATGTGTTTTGTAATTGTAATTTAATCTCTTCAAGATCTAAACAAAACTCCCACTTGCTTTTGTAATTTAAAGACTATCTATAAATACTTTAGCAATTAGAACAACACTAAATTGTTTTCTTGTGGGATATTACAAAATACATTGACAGTTTGTAAATCTTGTTTGTTAATAACCTACTCCATAAGTAGTTTTAACAATTCAAAACTTCAATATATAAGACTCAATGTGATTCATCACATTCCATACTAAAATGGTGTCTTATTAATCTTCTAGGTTTGAGTTTTATTAAGTATATCCAATCAATACTCAATTTTCTAACCTTGATAACTTTTGGAAGAAAGAAGATATTATTATCTTAAATCAAATAATATAACAAATGTTTGATTCTTCTAACTGAACATTCCATATACATACAGTATTTCGTTAGAATTAATATTGTAAGACAATCTAACAATATATAAGATAAACATATTCCTTTTGGCTTACCTATTTACCAACTAAGACAACTTAATGGTATAATAGAATTTTTAAGCCAATTGCATACTTTATAACATGAGTATTCTTTGACTAAGTCAAAAGACATAACAGTTATAATATCTTACTTTATATTATAAGTCTTAAAAAGACTTCATGTTGGTGACTTTACAAAGAAACACATAAACATTTATAATTTAAAGTAATTATGAACACCACATCATGGTTTCAATTAATTTATTTTCAAGTTAATATACTACTCTATCTATTTATGTCATTCTAAAAAATACATAAATATTTAAGATAGTATTACTTTACTATATTTATTTTATGTCATTCCAAGAAGTGTTCAACTTAAGAAACTGTAAAAACATCCACGCCCGATCCCACAACAAGTGGAGATTTACCTTGAGATTACAATCTAGCCAAGATCTCACTTAAACTAAAATGTAACTTCAAGTGTTTCTATAATTTTGAATGACATAAGACATAAAAGTAGTATATGTTATAATCTTGACACATGTTCTAAACAAGTCAATCTTATTAGAACGATAATCTCTTATCTTACGATCAAGAGAATCCATTAATCATATTTGTATGTGTTTGTTCTTTTGCACACAATTAATACTTCTCTCACTTGTGCATAGAACAACACCATATAGCATATAAACACCATGACATTCATTTGTTTATGTGAGCAATATGATAGTGTCATAGATATATAAGCATTACAAGTAGATGTAGGAGCACTAATTATCAAGGAAACGTTCATAACTATCCTTGAGAATATGAATGTCTACATTTTTAAACGTAATGTATTATTTCAAGAAAATCTAGAAATAATCTGAGTCACTACCAAGATAATAAATCTTGTAACTCCCACTGAATTAGACAACGCTTACATAATGTCTTATTCAGTAATACACCACAATACTCCCACTGGATTTGACAACATTGTAAGTGTTGCATTAACCAGTGAAAGAAAATAGCGTGCTATTATGTTGTAACTCCTTTCAAAGACTATTCGTAACAATTACTTAGGTACTAAAAGAGTGTATTCTACTCTGTAGATGATGAATCATCCATCATACTATTAACTTGAAAAATTGAGCATGCAATTTCTTCCTCAATAGGTCTACTATCCCCACAATGGTGTGTAGCACCTTTAATTGGTCAAATCAAACAACTAGATACAATATACTAGTTTGTCTTTACCAATTTTGCGGTAATTAGTCTAGATTCTAATGTAATAACTCATATAATATCAAACATGTTTTCTAGTTGACCAAAATGTCATATAAGAATTCAATCACCAACAAGGGTAATGAAATCTCTTAAGGAAAACATGGTGTGCAATTTTTTTAACTATTAAAGTTGTTATGAGTTATATTAGAATTTAGACAATTCTAATGTTCCTAACATACCTTTCTCAATCATGAAAAGGAATAGGATTGAGTCACACTCTTCTTCCATGGAAAAGTGTTTATGTTTGTCTTTTAGTAAATTTTTCTTGATCAAACATTCGTTTGAAAACAGAACTAGATCAATTTACCAAAGCCCAAACTACGTTTACGGTTTAATGTTGCATTAATACAATCAAAAGAATTTTCAAAATTCAGTTTTAGTATTTTCGATAATAAAATCTTTCAAGAAAATAAAATACCCTTGGTCAATATTCATATTAACCATAGAATTTTCCTTGAATCTAGGACCCTCATTATCATAGTTTCACCACATCAGTTGATCTGCTAGTGATGAAAGTATATAATAGGTAATTGTCGAAGAACAATAATTGACAAACAAGTTTTCAATTCCTAGAAAATATGGGATTTACAATTTTGCCAAACAATTATGCAAAATGTAAGCATGTTTTATCCCATCTTATGCCTTAAGTCATAGGTCTCACTAACTAACTTAATTAAGTTGTCTAATTTAGAAACTGCAATCATAAGCTGAGGTCTCACACAACAAAATAATTCACCTTGTCATTGTAATCTAGATCAAGGTCTCACATAACTAAATTACAACTTCAAGTGTTTCATATCATTAGATGGCATAAACTTAAATTTAAAGGGTACAATTTTTGACGTGTAATCAAAACTTATGTATAAAGAAGCATGCATACAACTTTATAACAAAATATTTTCGAAAACCTTACATACGATTTTAATTGCTAAGATTAAATTCTACAAAGTTTTAATCGATGCGTTGAGAAACTTACAACTTTGCACTAAGATGCTTCGTACATAGAATGGTTATACTAGGTAGCTCCAATCGACCTCACAGGGGGCAGAGGACCAGGTAAGCACTGAGGCATAACCTTAGACATCCATTCAGTGAGACTGTGCTCACTTCTTAAATAACCCCTTTATAGTTTGTTCTAGTGGGTGAGCCATTCTAACCATTTAGTACAGTCGCATCAATCGATTAAAAGTTCAAGATTTTAATACTTAGAAAAACAAATCAAATTTTCGCCATTATTTAGTCCATTTAATTTTCTATTCTAAAAAAAACCCTTTTTGCTTACTAACATGTCATACAATATAAACAAAAGGCATTTTAATAAAATTAAAAGGAACTCAAATAATATACATATAACTTAACAATTAACATATGTAAAAACAATTAGCCACATGCATAATTATTTTGATAAAACCTAATAAACAATTCTAGGCGTAAAAATGTATACATCAACTAGGGCTTTCAACTACAAGGTAGATAAGCCACATACATCGACAAGTCGATTGCGTAAGCCAAAGTCAATAGTATACCAATTAGCACATAACGAATTTTTATTAGTATAATTGAGGTCTTCCCCAATTCAATATTATCAAATAAATAAACATGTGTATATCACTTAACAATTAATCAAAAACAATACTCCATGGCAAAACATGCATGTTTCACCATGGATTCCTCATAACAATTATAATCCCAAGATACGCATATAATCATGGCACATAACAATTATTCATGAAAACCACATAAAATATACATGCAATCCTAGGGTTTCTACAAGTTTTACAAAAAAAACCTAATAAACAATTAAAGGGTAATCGACCCAATAATAAAAATTAGGGTTCCAATTTTCAAAACCCTAGAAACCATAAAAGCATATAATAATCATAAAGATTCAATTTTTTTATGTGTTTCGGTAATTAATTACAACATATTAACGGCTCGTGATGCCACTGTTGGGTTTTACTAATCATAACAATTATATAAAACAAGTAAACATCATCAAAGCATGCGGAAGTAATAGAAATATACTTGTAAATTAACTAACCGAATTAAAGTATGTGCGGACCTTTTGCGAATCAATGCAATTAGGGTTTATGGAAAAACCCCAAATTAGGATCAAGAACAAGAAACCCTAAACCCTAATAAATTAGGGTTTGTGAATGTCGACCAACACCTATGTCGACCCACCAATGAAATCAACCACCAAGATTCACAAGCTCAAGTGTGCTTGTTCTTCGTTCTTGTACACACTATAATAGCGATTTGATGTGAAAAGCTAGTTTCTTGATCACGAAACAAACCAAATAATTATTCTTTAGTTAAGCAAATCGAATCCCTACGGGAAGGGAGTTCGACCGCCACACAAAAGAAAGAGAGAGAAGGAGAGAAATTAGGTTTGCAAGTCACCAAGATTAGTTTTAGAATGAACACAATAGGATTGTATTTATAGTTAACCAATCTTGGAGGACAAGTTAATGTGTGGGTTGGGTTAGGAACCCCAACCGATCGGCCAATCAATCCCAAAGGGATTCTAGATCCTTCCCGACTTATAATTTCATCTCTAGTCCTTTAAGTTTACATTTAACGCCTTAGTCCAAACCTCGTTAAATATTAACCATCGTTAAGTATTTATTTCGTGACTAATAATTAATAATAATAACGTTTTATATATTATAATTATTTACATCAATTCTCATACGTAATGTGTGCAATCCCGAAGTCTCGAGTTCGAATCCGGTCATACTAATATTAATAATTATCCATAAACCTTTCATGTTACACCAATAACAAGTCAATCCAGGGTTTTTTTTTTATCAAGGAGTGGACAGTTTTACATGATGTGCTAAAAAATTATCATTGCGACAGAAGTAGCAACCTGACTATCATATCAGATGAGCCACTTGTATAGCTCTGTTCAAATACTTAGCAGTTAACAGGATCCTGAGTTGGAAACCAAATGCTGATTCAAGTCGACTCTGAGTTGTTTCTTTATCCTGAACTCAACAGTCAACACTTAATGTTTTTTTTGATAAAGCGTTTGGTAAGAAACTATAATTATTACTAAGTATAAACGCTAGTTGCTAGTAGATGCTACTAGAAGCAGCATTTTAATTTGGAGCGTTAAAAAATTACAAAGCTAGTTGCCAAACAGCATCGCTACATAAAGCTAGTTGCCTCAAAACGCTCGATGACAAACATACCTTTAGTAGACGTATATATTAAATAGAGATTAGGGAATGCTAAAGCAATTTAAAACAAATAGTAATCATTTCTAACACGAACCAGTTGGAGAAAATAATACTACTAGGCTTAAACAAACACCCCCTATGTAAGCTCAAACTAAAGTACAAACCAAAACGAGACCTTATAAATAATACGCAATCCAACACCCCTTTTACATAATAAGCAGATAAAAAAAAGCAATTTAAAAACATACTATGGTCGCGGCGGTCGCGGCTTTGTTCACTGTGGTCCTCGACAGCAAGTGGTCTCGGTCTCAATCTCGGTCTCGTATCGTGTCAACAGAAGCTAAAACATACATATACATTCCAGGGAGCTATAAACTTATGCGGCGCCATGTCCCTGCTACACATAAACAATAAAAAAACAGGGACAGTGAAGCGGCTCATCTACACTGCTTCCGTTTCAGCAGCTTCACCATTAAAAGAGGATGCGTGGTTATAAAAGCATTATAGACGAAAGTTGTTGGACACCTCTTCACCTCAATGTTCCTTACACGAATGATCTCTGGAAGGTTTGTATCAGAATTTAAATTTTCTTGCGATATCTGTGGTTCTTACGTGATGGTGTCTCTAAATACATTACTTGGTTCCTGTCATAGTGTCATTATTTTGACACATTACTTGGACTAAATATTTAAAAAAAATAGGTCACCGTTAAATTAAAAACTTATTCAAGTACTATGAGTGAGAAATAATATACAGGTGTATTGCTACACATGACAGGGTTTTTTTTTCTTCTTTTTTTTCTTTTTTTTTTTTTTTTAATTTTTTTATTATTAACAAGTAATGTTTTTTGCACTTTTTTATGGGGTTTACTTTAGGACTACACTGAGGCAAAAACAAAATAAGAGAAAGAAGCTTTAAAAATTGGGGAAGTTAAAGCAAATGAACTAGGGTGGTGACTTATGTTGTGGATGGTGGGTGGTGGTATTGCTAAATTATCACCAGTCTAATCGGTTTTCATATCACAAATTACCAATATGTGATGCCTTACCCAACCACTGGGTACTTGAAAATTGCTGGGAACATTGTCCGATCGTACACATTGATGACGTATTGCCTATT